>VXAZ01007727.1:438492-665433 GCA_013399875.1 Gymnorhina tibicen
CGGGGCGGCTGCACCTGAGCGCCGGCAGCGCCGCGGAACTCGCGGAGCGCGGGCGGTCGGCGAGGGGAGCGGAGCCCCCGGGTCCCCCGCACAAAGAGCCCCCCGGGCACGGCCTTTGCCTGGTCGGAGTGGCGGTGCGTGTCCGCGGGGGGTGTTGGTGTCCCCTCGGTCGCCTTTTGTGCGGCAGCGGGGTGGGTTCGCGGCGGTGCCGGTGGTGACCCGATGGAGCGGGCTCGGGAGGAGCTCCGGGACCCGGCTGTGGCCAGGCTGGAGCCTTCCCCGGGACGCGTTCCGTTGTGTCAGCCCAAAAGTTGGGCTTCGGGGCTTTTCTCCTGCTTAAAGTAAATCTTCTTTTATGAAAGAAATACTTTAAGCATTAATTCGGTAAACTTTCCAGAGGCACAATTAATAGTTGCACCCGGCTTGGCATAGGTACCGCCTCCCTTCCCCAGGCTGGCGGCCGAGCTGCCTGATGTACCTGTGTCTGAAGGTTCGCTGGTTTCACGTGAGGGCCCGCTCCCTTACGGTTCACCGTTTTCCTGTTTGTTTTGAGAAAGCCGCCTGTGAACGTTGAGGTTTATAAATTCAATTCATTCTGGTGTTTCCTGAGTGCTGAAGCATTTTAAAATAGGAGGGAGTAGTGGGTTGCTCTAAATTAGAGGAAAAGTTTGAATTGAAGTTAAGATACCTAAGTGTTCCTAAACTGCGGTTCCTAACATGTCTAATTCAACAGGCAGTCTCATCTGAGAAGTGCTGGTGCAGGTTTTTTGCCGTGTTGTTAGTCCTCACCCTACTTAGTTTTCAGCATGTGATCTGTGTGTTAAATTTTAATGCGTGCCCTGGGTTTTTTGATGGTTTTTTGTAGAGAGTGCTGGATTATAGGTGTACAATACTCTATTTGGTGTTACTTAAAATTTATGCCAGAGTTAGTCTCAAAATAGCTTTTATTTTAGTTGGAGAGAACTGGTCTCTCCTCTGTTTCCTACAGAGTATATGTGCATGATATCACAGTGGACAGTATCTGGGGTTTACTGGGTAATGTAGCCTTGCAAATCAAATCTCTTAGGGCCTTCATTTGAAGTAAATTCTGCGGGATTGACAAAGTTGAATGTGGACTGCAGTACTTTCTTTTTCTTTCCCTTTCAAATCCCCCACAGTAAGTACACTGGAGCTAACTGCACAATAACTTCCCTTGTGTTTCCCTGCCAGTGATCCTCAGCTCTGCCCTAGAGGAAACACCTTCCACAAGCAACATGGGATTCATTTAGCTTGCCCTTTAAGGCTGGGGGAAAAAAATTCAAGTTGCAACAGTCATTTTTATATTTTGGCCACTTGCTTGTTAGAGCTTGTGAGCAGTTCTTTTTTTCTAAATTTACCAAACAGTTATGATGAAAGCAGCAGTGCTAGGGTAGGCTCCATTAAAACAGAGGTCTGATGATGATAGGCCATGTGTTACGCTGTCAGAAGAAATTTAGATCACCTGTTGTAGAAACTTGTGCAAATGAGTTTTGCGGCAGAAGATTGTTTATGCCCAGCGTTAGCTTTCTCTGATAATTCAAGGTGATTCTGCCCCAATACTGTCTCTGGTAACTCCTCAGACTTCGCTGGCTGTTGTTCTGTTTTACAGATGTTCAGATACCTGAGCTGGTGTGGAAGCTCTGTTTTGTGAGGCACTCTGTAAATAAGTGATAAAGCAGCAGTTTCTATCTCAAAGGGCTGATAGATGAGGCGAAAGAGGGAAGTAAGAGATGGGAATCTCGGAAGGAAAAGATTAAAAGCTTTTTGTGGTGGAAGTTGTCATTGGTTGTGTTTTCTGCCATTAAGTTGAATTCCAATCCCCTGCCTTAGTTACAGAAGCACTTTTTATGTGTGTGTCAGAAAACTGGGGGAGGGAGGCTTAAGACATCACTTCATTCAAATTTCCAAACTTTCCATTTTTGGGGCCTGGCTCATCTGTTTTCTGATCCTGCTGCCCTCTCTGAGTTTGATAACTCGGCAAGCTGCCATGAAAACCAAGCGAGTCCAACTTCTGGAAAGCGTTTGCATTTTAAAACAGTGGGGAGCTGGTTGGCAATCTGTGAGTACCTGCTGTCTGTCCTGGCTGTGTGGGGTGAAGAACAGCAACACACCGATTTGGAAGGTATCTTGAGACATCACCTCGTCCAGCTCTGTCACATGTACCCTAAGATTACCTGATATCCTGAATAAATATTTAATTAGAGGATCATGTATTGCTTCAAAACCAGGCTGAATGACTTGTTGATAACATCCTTCTGTGACAGGATATTATGTACCAGGTTACATTCCATAACCACCCTAGCTACACTTTCTCTTCTTCACATCCAAAGCAATTTAAAGGAGTCATTTTCTTTAAAAAACTACATTCTCTGGAATTAGAGCTGTGCTGTTGCACAGCTTGGTTGCAAGGGTTTTCTGAGAGTATGAAAAGAAAGCAGCTCTTCAGTCAGGTGGCATGTTTGCTTGTGTGAGAGGTGTGAGGATTCCTTAGAGCTCTTTGCCTTTTGCCTTTACATTTCTGCGAGTCCAAAGTGATACTACCCTGTGTATACCAAGAAAAAGTAAAGGTTTTTCTACTATATAAAAGTTCATAATACATAAAACTAGTGGATATTTATGTTTATCTTGTACAGTGCCTTAATTATGCTGTTCTGTTTGATTACTTGCCGCTTCCTTAGTTTCTTTCTCTACTGCAGTTCTGATGTGTCACAGAGTTCCTGTGACGAACATTTAAGATATCCTAACACTGCTAGACAAATACATCTTACAGCCCAAAAATATATTCTGAAACCAGAATTTGAGGAGTATGTCTGTGTTTGTCGTGAAAATTCATGATGGTACAGTAGCTGCCATTCACTTGTAAAGAGGAGGAGGAGAAACTGGTGGAAATACTGAAGCATAACTGTCTGCTAAGGAAGGCAAGTGTGACTGAACTATTTGCAGCAAAGGAAAATAAATCTGATTTTCTAAAGCAGTGGATAAGATAAAAATTTGGGAACATCTTTATCTCCATGTGGATTCAAACAGAGGCTCTGTGTGCTGGGAGAGTCTGGAAACAAAGTTAAGGGCAAGTAACAAGATCCACCACTTCTAATGTGCGGCAAAGGGAGAATCATTCAGGACGGGGCAGTTTAATGGATGTCGTGTCTGGTTCCATTCCTTGAACTATTTGAAATAGGCTCAGGTTAGCAGCAATTGGTCTCTCGTATCTAAAAACTGGGGTTAGTAAACAATTGTAAAAGCACTGCAAGAGTTGTTACTCATTGGTTTTAATTCTCGCTTTTGAGAAGTGAGAGCCACTGTGGCTGAGAATGTATTTCTTATCAAGTGCTTGGTTTGCCAATGACCTGTTCCCCTTTCACTCTTTCACTAGCATGATTTTCCTCTTCTATGGCTTAAAATGCAGTGGGAACAAGAAGCTGCACCAGACTGTTCCTGTTTAACATACTGAATGCTGCCAGCTGTGATGCTCTGCTGTAAACACACAGGTTCCTGATCTGCTGTGGGGTTTTAAGCCGTACGTTCCCTAACCTTCCCTAGATGTAAAACTATGGATTGGCACGATGTAGTTTTCCATGAGAACACCTAACCAAGCTTTCCAAAAGGCCCCTCTGTTTTCCTTACCCTTGTTGAAGGTGCTGTTACCATGACAGTCCCAGGGGAGGACTGAAGTGCACAGGCCACAGAGCAGGTGTGGTTGTGCACTGTAGCAATATCCTCTCCTCCTCTTCTGTCCCACTGGGAACTTCAACACAATGGTTTGACGTGGTGAATGTAGGTTACCTACATGTGAAAAACGTAGTCCTTGAGTTGTACACCAGCATAATCAACTGTGATGCAGTTCCCCTGTGGATACTCACGGAGTAGTTACTTCTGGTGCCATTGGTTCTCGTTTGTGAGAACTTTCCTGTCTGCAGAAGGGTCTGTTTGCATTTTGCAGACTTACTGTGTGTAGGGGAACAAAGCCATTTGGGAGCTGCTGATGTGAAGGAGCAGGACCAGGCAGCTCACAGCCTACCCCTCAGAGAGCCTGTATTAATTTAACTATTCAATTTGAAAATAATGGTTTCTGAGCTGAGTTAAAATTAGTATAAAGGTTTGTCTAGAGAGGCAAGATGTGTCTGCAAGATTGGAAGTTCTGTCTGTAGTCATCTGATCTGACCTCTCCCTTGAAGCAGGCAGCATGTGAGTGCTGGTTATAGCAGTGGTTTTTCTGAAGTGCACGAAGATCACTGGCTTCTTTCTCACAGGGCACCGAAGGATCATTAAATGCTAATGACTTTTGATTACTGTTGACCTTGGTCAATTTAGAATTAGTGACCTAGAGACTTAAACCACTGTATCTCATTACCAATTTCCTGTGCTATCTGATCTTTCCTTTGTAAGTTAGTTTTGGTAAGAGGCAGAGTAGAATTAAAGTTGACCTTTGCCTTAGAAAAAGGGTTGAGTGCTTTTGGGTTCACAATATCATGTTTATAAATAAATAAATAAATAAATGGCATCCACTAAGAAAGAACTTATTTTTTGACCCCACAGGCTGTCAAGAGTAAAGCTCTACATGAAATGAAATGGACAAGCTCGAGTAGCCACGATGTGGAACAAATGCATAATTTGTCTCTTTTAAATTAGTAGCAAAACAGTTTATCTCCTGTAACCTTGGATTGAATTCTCATTTTGTGGTTGCAGGTTTTCTCTTCTCAGAGTTCATTTATAATTCTTGGTTTTACTGTGAACTATCAAGAACGAAATTAATGCCCATAGAATGCATTGCAAATTCTGCTCTGGGATATTTTCTACCTGCAGCTCCCAAGCTATGATATTGGGGAATATGTCTTAGCAGGCTTGTAAAATCATATGTTTTATGTTGTAATGAACCATTTGACATTATTTCTTTCCATATGCCCAGAAGAGAATGTCTGTGGGGTAATTCACTGTAACGGGATCGAGTATATTGTTCACTGCAGGTTGTTTAAACCTTAACCTTCTTTCTCGCAGTTGTGGTTTATATGGACTGTCATTCATGCAGCAGGCATGGTCTTAAATCAGAGTGAAAACACAAGAAAATTTTGAACATTTTTTTCTCACAGTGATACATGAGCTGTATTTATTTTGGTCCATCAGGGAACAAAACCTTTAAAAGAAAAAAACCCAGCATAGCAAAGTCTTTGGTGTTTGAGGCATAAATATGAAGTTATTCAACCTCTGACTGAGGTTAAATTGCAGGCTTTAAGCAGCTAAGCAAGAAAAGTAACAGGAAAAAATGAGACTGGGAGATGTTGCAGTTGAGGTAGGAACAGTTTCATGGAAAGTGACTTGAAATCCATACAAGGAAAGTGCACATTTATTTGCAAGTAAACATAGGACTAGATATTGTTCTTTAATGTTTTGTTTTGATTGCTTTGTTTCAAAATGGGTATTGCTTAAAAAACCAAACCAAAAAAAAATTATTTTGCAGGTACAAAAAGGACATGTTAAAAAGATTAAGGCTGCTTTAGTAGAGAGATTAAAAAGAAATGCTGTGTGTAGCCTGTATGCTAGCAAATACTACAAGAGTCAAAAATAGTTGTGAATACTCATTCTTTAGGTTTCTATTTTATGTAAGTTTATGTTTACCTTTTGGCTGCCCAGGACTTTCTGCTTTTGTTTTCTTCAAAGCCTTAAGGGCATTTAGGGAAAAAAAATGTAAAAGCTATCTTAGTGGATAATGTTATGCAAAGTGTTTAAATCCTCGTAAACACTAAGCAGTTAAGAATATTTGGTAACAAGTATGTTGCTAGTGTAGCATGAGTTGTATGGAAAAATACAGTTTAGCTATTTTGGACTTTGGTTTGAAGCTCCTAGTCTTGGTTCAAGATGCAGTTCTACTCTGATACTATTCTACTCTTTCATGGCTCTTGGCTATTCTGGGAAGTAAATGCTATAACTTTTTTAGCATCTACTCTGACTTCTTTGAGAGTCTTTACAGTTTTGCCCGTCTTCCTTCCTGCTTTTAGTTGTCTTTTTATTTTTTTTCCATAGAAGACCTTACTCAGTAAGACTTCACTGCCAGCTTTTCCATGCAGCAGGCAGAAGTAGATGCCATCTTGGCTTCTTCTGTCTCTCTTCTTCTGCCAATAAGAAACTTAGGAGAGAGGAGATCGGATGGTTTTGTCCACTGTAATGCATTTTTTTTACTTGAGGAAATGAAGGGTAGAGCTATCAGTCCCCTTTCCGAATTTGTTTTTACAAACAGAAGGGTTGGAATGGGAAGGACTCTTCCAAGTGACTAAATAATTCATAGATAGGTAAACAGAACAAGGCACCACAACTGCGTGGGTTGGGTTTAATGAGGTTTTCTGTTTGTTTATTTGGTTTTTGAACACGTATATTCCATTTTTAAATGAGTGCTTAAAGTCAACTTGAATTCAATGAAAACTTTCAGTGGGCAGACAGGTAGATTTGTTAAACAGTAACGTGTATTTATTTTGGTTAATCAAGATGTGTCATCTGAATTTGGTTTCCTTGTAGGGGGAAATTTAGAATTTAAACAATGTTAATAATGCATAGGCATAGTAACTGCCAAAGAAGACACTTGGCAACTTTACAGAAAAATAAATGTATGGATTTCCTCATTGCTTATTAAGAATTCTTTCCTTTTTTCATGATGTGGTTTTAACAAACATTTGGGAATTTTGATGAAAGCTTGTGTTTTATAGAAATGTCTAGCTCATGTTACGACATGAGGAACAGGCCTGTAAATGAGAGATGTAGAAAATCTTAACTTATTAGCAAGAGAAAAAAAGATAGAAACACTTTAGTATCCTTGCTATTGCAGCAGGAGAGACTGATGAAGTATGAGGAAGAATACTCCCATAAGCCCTGGAAATTAAATTGATTTCCCTATTGGAAGTTACCTTTAGAAAGGCATAATTATAGTAGTAACATACTATTAAAAGTTGTACCAGGGGCTGGGCCTCACTGTGACTCCTGTGGCACACAATGGTGTCAAGGTACATTATGTTCTTAAGGGATAAATGAAGCTGGGATGGCAGGTGTGTTGCACACACTTGGGTTTGAACAGCAAAATTGCTGCTTCAGTTCACAATGTTTAGTCAGGAACTGATTTCCAAGGGCTTGTAACCCGCTCCTAATAATTTGAAAGGGGCATGTAACTTGGTGTGTAGTATCTCAGACTGGGAATGTCGTCTTTTGCTTAATTCTTCCTCTCTGGCATTTTGAATACCCATTAGGCCAGTGTTAAGATTTAAACATGGAATTTTCTACACCCTTTAACTTGAAATATTTCTGGTCTGTCTACTTTGCTTGTAAAATAAAAATTAATGTGCCTTTGAAGAACTGTATTTCCGTTTTTCTGAGTTGTATATATCAAGTTTAGTTCTGTTAATATATAATTAATGAAGAAAAATGAGACTTGCTGAAGAAGATTAGGACCACATTGTAATAAGATTTCAGAAATGGATAGATCTTTGGGTCAGAGAAGGTCAATTTCCTTGATCCTCTTGTTGGAGGCAGACTGATCTAAACTGGGGATTTTGACTGGTCTTTCGACAGGCGGCAGTTCATAGGTTGTTTTTACTGACTGCCAGTGTATTGTTTCTAAATTCATCAACAGTATGTACATAGTAAAAGGAGAAAACACCGTTGTACGAAAATAAATGGAAGCTGCAGCCAAAAGAGAAAGAATAGCGAGTGAGAATAGCATTAATTATTTGGGAGTTGTTCTTCCCATTTCACATCCATCTAATGATTAGTTTATGAGACTTAGTTGCTGAGGTGATGAAGTGTAGTGGAAGGTGGTATGAACCTGTAAGAGGTTTGTAGTTTTTCGTAGGAATTCTATGAAAATCTAAATCTATTTAGATCCTGTTCTGGAATCAGTGCTATTTTCCAGTTAGAGCAGACCAGGTTCTGGTGGGTGGCTTAAGAGCAGGCAAAGATGGCAGTTTGTCTTTTTATTTACTGGGGTGGGTTTTTATCCTGTCAAGCAGAAACTTCTTGTCTACTGGGGTCTGTCTGACTTCTGAGTTCAGGCAGAACATGCTTCAGCTGCAGCTTCTGCCTCCTTTCCTTTCCCAGAAAGCACAGCGTGCTTTACGTGTCTGGTGTGTTACAGAACTCAAAGGTTGGTGTGTTCCTGTGGATTCACATTTACGATCTGTCTTTCCCACATGGAGTTAACTGGTCAGTCTGTCCCTCATTCTCTGTATCTCCTCTAGCCTCCCAGCGACCTTATCTGGTGTGCGTGTAAAATCTTTGGATTTGTCCTGGTAGTTGGTTTGAAGAAATGTGCAGAGACCTTGATTTTTATATACTTTGGGAGTCTATAAAATGGATTTGTGGAATGACAATCAAATCTCCCAACTCTTGCTATCTTTCACCTTCTGCCAACTGCAGTGCTGAGAACCAGATTTTCTGGAGTCTGTGGTTCTCTATATCTTTAAGAGGTTTTTTTTAAGATTTTTCCTTTTGTAATGTTTGTCCTGTGCAGTGGTGAAAGGGTTATTTTTGTAACTAGAAGGGCTGGAAATTTACATAAGGAGAGGAAAAAAACTTAGGCAAACTCAACAAACTCAAATTCTGTGCTGGGAATACCTGCTGTGTTCCCGTTATAAACTCAGCTGTGAGCAGTTATGAGATCCCATCTGTGGGATGAGTTTCTTCTCCTTTACCCCTTCCTTTCCCTCTCTACGGTTCAATATGCTTGAGGTTGTTAGTTTCCCTTTCTAACCAGTCTGTTGCAGATAAAAAAGAAAAAGCAGGGAGGAGAAAGAAAAGGTTGCTAGAAATAATTTCTTTGGAAGTTGCATAACCTCCCCTCAGTGTATTTAGGAACGTGTCTGCCTTTCAGCTACACCAGGCATAACCCACTGTCTTCCTTTAAAGCAGCAGTCAAGGAGATTTTGCACTAAGATGTTGGATTGTGAAATGTAGCAGCTGAGGCATGGACACGTCTCCTTCTGTTTCCCCCTTCCATGAGAAGAGCCTTCAGACAGAGAGGACAGATGTGTCTGGGAATGGCATCGTCTGCAGCCACTGCAGCAAAGCCTCCAGATGGCCGGGGCACGCAGTTAGTGCTTCGTGTGGAGCATCTCCCAAGGAGACCTGGTAATCTTTGAAATACCTGCACACTCTCAGGTAAAAGACATTCTGAGTGTGTGTTACAAAGCCACAGCTGTAATTCAAGCAGTTGGGATGGAGATTACTCAGGCCATTCATTCAATATTTCTGTTTGAGTCGGTGGCAGATTTCTGTCAGGGGCTTCAACAACATTCTTCACCAACCTTTTATCACTTTTATTTCCCTGCTGTACTCTTGTCCAGCAAAATTAATTAAGGCAAAATGTGGCTAAATTAGCTTTGAAAGCAGAGGGGTTTTTTTCTTTAAAAATGAAGGTAATTATGAAATCATATTTTAATTATCTGCTCCCCAGTATTTTAAGGTGTGATATGTTGACACCTCATACCAAGTATTTTTTATTTCCCTGCTTTTGTTTTTAAGTGGCTATGCTTACTTGGTGGTTTTTCTATACACTTGATCTGCTATTAAAGAAGTCTGATCTAAATTTAAGTTCTAAGTAAACTAATGACTGAAAATTAGACTTCTTTCCTATTTAAATGGTTTGGTTGGCATAGCTTATATCCTGTTTATTTCAGAAAGTATTTGTGAATAAAATCGGACTGTGCTTGCATCACAAGGAGTGATTTTTGTCCGAGACTCTCTAAATCATTCAGACTTTTTCATTTAATGCTTTGAAATATTGATTAAATATATTCACTCTGGTTTGCTTTAATCTGATTGCACATCTAGAAGTTTTCTTCTGATGTGGTGCAGCCATGTCTGGTGTAAGCTGGCTTAATTAGCACTGCTTAGTGATTTGGGACCCCTGTCAAAGGCTGTTATGTTATCTGGAAACATAAGGAGTTAAAGCTGAAGCTGTGACCTCATCCCTGTTCATGTTACACTGGAGTAGAAGCTGCGCTGAAAGGGATTGTTTGGCTGCGTCGCTGTCTGTGCTGCTGCTGCTCGATTGCTCTAATTCGGTTCTGATATCTGTCGCGCACTTGCTGAACAACTCCTACAGTAGGGATTTGTGGGAACGCTGGAGGCAAAGCAAGCTGTGCTAATATCGAGTGCCCGGGGAAACAGCTCCCACGGCAATAGACTCAGATAGCTCTTTCTACCCGATTTCAACTTGTTACTGCTTCCCCCGTGAAAGCTGGAGCGGCACCGAGGAGAGCTCGCAGACGCGCGCACACACGCACGCACACCCTCGTGGCCGGCCGCGCGCTTACGCAACGGCGCGTGCCGTTTCTCCCCGAAGCGCCTGGGCTGCGTGGGAGCTGCGGGAGCGCCGCTGCGGCGCGGGCGCGGGCGCGGCGCGGGCTGCGGGAGGTGTCGCTGCGCGCGGGCCCGCTCGCTCTGGGGGCCGCGGCCATTGGCTCCGCGCTGCCGGCTCCGGGCGCACGGCTGCCAGTGCCGCTCCGCTCCCAGCCCTGCCCGCACAACTTGGGCTCGCCGGCAGCCCGGCGCTGCCGCCGTGCGCTCCTCCTGCCCTCTGCCCGGCGTGTAGCGCTGCCCGGCGGTTCCTGATCGGGAAAGCTGGAAAGAAAGAAAGCTGGCAGGAATGATGGGGATGTATTTAACGATTCAAGTACTGGATCAAACTTAAAGTCAGTTTCTTGCTCGGTGCGCTGGAAAGGTCACCTTGTCTTGCTGGAAGAGAAGCAAACTCTCAGCTCTTCTGCTTTCGCGGTAGCAGCTTCCACGTGCATTCCTAGATGTTCCTAGCTAGTTAGGCTGTCGGGCTTTACACACGAGTATACTCATGGTAGATGAGAAAGGAAAGAACATGAAATGTCTCACCTTCTTCTTGATGCTTCCAGAGACGGTCAAGAGCAGGTCTAAGAAGAGCTCTAAGAAAGGAAATAGCAGCAGCAGTAGCAACAGCAAATTGCCTCCAGTTTGCTATGAAATCATTACCTTGAAGACCAAAAAGAAGAAGAAGATGGCTGCTGATATTTTTCCCCGAAAGAAACCAGCTAACACTAATACAACTGCTGTCCAGCAGTACCATCAGCAAAATCTCAATAACAACAACACTATTCCTGCACCTAATTGGCAAGGACTTTATCCAACCATCAGAGAGAGGTAAGTTCAGGCAGTTTTTCTGGTGTTTGAATGGAGAGGTGAAAAGAAGCAAAATGCCCAGAATGCATTTATTTGCTGAAGAAAACACAGTTCTATTCTATTTGTTTGGGCTTTTTTTTTTTCCCCTCTGTGTGTGTGTGTGTGAAAAATAAGAATTTTGGTAATGGAAAAATATTGTAATACCTCTTTTCCACACAGTGCATTTGTTCGAGTAAATAAAAATGTTGCTGAAAGCTGCAGCATATCCATAAAGATTTGCTTTTAGACCTCAGTGGGGATTTTCAGTGTTACATGCTCTGGACTTTGATTTCCGCTTCTTGGAAAGTTCTCAGAAGTTTGGGGGTTTGTTTTATTGCACACACACACCCCACACATGCTTTTTCCTCCTTAGTGTTTTCTCTGGTATATTTGTGTGATGATGTGTAAAGTAGCTTGAAGCGAAGTGTGACCTGCTTCTCTTTGCTAATAAGCAACTTGAAGTTGTTAAGAAATTAAATTTCTTGGGTCTGGGGCACGCACAGAGTTCCTGGGTGCCACAAATTAACATGCTACCTCTGTTTGTAGAAATGCAGTGATGTTCAACAATGACTTGATGGCAGATGTTCATTTTGTGGTCGGGCCACCAGGTGGGACCCAGCGGCTGCCAGGACACAAAGTAAGCAACAGCTGCACGATCCGCTCGGGCAGGGAAAGCCGGAGAGAGCTCCCACGGCTACGCCGGGACAGAGCGTGGGAGGCTCGGCTCTTCTGGGACAGGCAGCAGTCTGTATTTGAAAAGGCCACATGCAGTGGGATAATCCATCCCTGGCTTTTCTTTGTGTTTTCAGTTAAACAGTACATTTGTTGGGCTAAGGCAGTAAAGTTAGGAATACTGCTTTGTGCTGTTGATTAATATTGCTCTTGAGATCTCCTAGAAATAGTTAACTTTTGTGGTGGAGATGAGCGTTTCCCAGTAGCTAATGCATCTATGCCCAGGAGAGTAAAATACAAGGAAAATGTGTAATTTGTTCTTAACTTGGACTTCATTTCTTACTGAAGTGTGCCTGTAGAGCCTGTCAGTGCAGCCCAGTATGCTCAGAGTGGCTCTCCCACATTGTTTGTGTTGGCAGTGTTTTCAGTTCAAAGCATGAAATAAGATTTCCCTTTCTCAACAGTATGTCCTGGCTGTTGGGAGCTCTGTATTCCATGCGATGTTTTACGGAGAGCTTGCTGAGGACAAAGATGAAATCCGTATACCAGATGTTGAACCTGCTGCTTTTCTTGCAATGCTGAAGTAAGCATCATTCATCTGCTGGATATGTTTTCCTGTCTGATGTATGCATACGCTGCCAATGTCATAGCTGAAGTATTAGACTTGCATATAAACAGAAAGAAAGCAGTCGCTTAAAATATTCCTCTTTTTGTGTTTTAAACTTTCCCCCCGTTTTGCTCTCCCCCTGTACTTCCAGGCACACACATATTAGACTAATGTAGGCAGTTGTAAATAACGACTTTGACAGGGGATCTTTGGGCACATTGTGTACTGTAATGCCTATCGATCTGATTTGTCACTACACGTTACACAAAGGAATGAGTTACTAAAAAGATTTGTCAGCTGTAACAAAAAACCCCAAACCAACTGTTCTACTTTGCAAGCATAGTGAAAAGTTAAAAATGCGTGCACAAAGCCCCCTCAAACCCAGTAAATTGCTGGGTTTGTAGATTGACATTGTTCCAGTTCTTTTATAAACCTGCAGTATGCAGGTCTTGTCTTAGAAAAATGACCCTAAGTTATTCAATATAGCCTCTGAAAAATAAATTTCTCCTCATGTATCATATTGATGCATTTGGAAAGTGATAAAAAGGCTGTTTACATGAGTAGGGGCTTTTATCTAACAAGGAAAACGAGTCTGTTTACATGATCATTATTTTTCTTCTTGCAAACTGCATAAGAAATGCTGTCTTTTCCTAAATGGGCATAATGAAGCAGCTTGCCTGCCGAATTGTCCTTGAATGTATCTATAAACTTCGATTGTCAGAGAGAAATGCCCTATCATAGAAATGCTATGGCTTTGAGGTTTTTTTCCCTTCAGCTTAAATAAATGCCATTGTTTCCTTATACAGAAAATAAATCAGTATCTGATAGTGATCCTTTTAATATGCTGCAGGTTTTCTTGCATGTAATGATATAATCACTACCTAGCAATTTATTGTATTTCATAGATTGTTTTGATTAGCTTATGATTACAGAACAGTGTCTTTTTCTTTTTTTACATTTCGGTGGCACCATAGATGACCATTTGAATTTGCATATAGAGTTTTTATAGGTTATCATCAACATCAGGAATGTTCTGTGCAAATATCAGTAACTGCCAGGAAGAGCTCCACAGATGTTCTATAGACTTGGAATATAAAGTTAAGATATGACATTATGGAGGGAGGTGTGTTATGGATCTTCGCTTTGAAACCCCTTTGGTTTCGTGGCAGAGCTCAGACTTTCAGGCTTTACTTTCATGCTGAATTTTACAAATCGCAAATACAAGATACTTGAATTCTTCCAGCCCCCCCCTTTTTCAACAGCAATTCTATTTCACTATGACTAAACATGATGTGCCATATAAAAACTGAATGCTTTCTGAATTTATCATTAAGAAATGTGTGCAGAAAGTGAGCCTGGAAAAGAGAGTATCAATACTGACATCTAGGTCTTGGCATATTATTTAGCCCATGGCAATTTAGGAAACTATCTACGGGAGCATGACCAGAACCACGGGATTCATCACCTTCTCAGCTTTTATTGAAAAACCCAAAAGACCAGAAAAAGTTTGTGGTCTGTGTGGCTGTTGAGGTAACCTTGCCAGTGCTGCCTTCCCCTGATGCAGTGTGCCTGTGCCTGCAGGGTGCTCCAGTGTCTGCAGACACCGGGATGGTGCAGCCATGGTGGTGCAGGGAAGGCTCAGGGATGGTGCTCAGCAGTGCCGTGTCCCCTCATTACAGGATCCACTGCATGTGGAGCTTAGGGGGAGCCACCTTCACTCTTCTCCCTGTGGGAAATCATCCCTGTGAGTGTTGCTTGCAACTGCTGTGAGCCGTGCATGGCAGAAGGCTCATGATACTGTTGCTACAGAAGGAAAGACTCTATCTATCCCAAAGCAGCCTCTCCTTCATATGCTTCTTTCCACATTATAAACTTTGTCAGAAAATACACTGAGTTTGGGTTTTTTGGTTTTGACATCTTGCTGGGTTTTTTTCTTTTTTTCCCTGGGCCCATGAATAGCATGAATAGCATAAATATTTTTTGTGTTTTATTACACAGAGGGCATTCTGACAACAAACAAGGTATTGCCAGGTATAACATAGGAAATACTGTGACTGGTAGATATTAATTATTCTCCCAGTAAAACTGCTTTGATTGTTCTCTACAGTTTTAAAAACAGGGTTACACTCATAGTCTAGCTGCCAAATTGAATTGGTGCGTTAATGTGTTATATCTTATCTCAGTCTTGACTGTTCAAGTTAGAACCGTGATCTCATCTCATCTCATCCCGGGCTATCTGTGTTATTAAACCATCAAACCCTGTGGTCTGGCAGAATCCTGTGTTTGAGAACAGGGTGAAACTGGAATATCAGTAACTGCAGACCAGAGTCAAGGTGTATTGGCAGAGTGAGAGGTGTGGAGCATTGCTGACAGCCGATCTGTGCTGTGTCTGCTGTACATCAGTGATATTAGTTCTTGATTTTTCAGGAATATTAAAATACCAACTTTTGTACTGTTTCGATTTAAAACAGATGTCATCACTCTCTGCTGTTCTAGCAGGCAAAGAGAAGTAATAGAAGGGAGGAAGGAGTTGGAGAGCAATGAGGAGAATCATAAAAACAAATTAATTGAAAATGGAATTTTTTGGGCGGTAAAGGAGCTAAGCCTGTAACCATTGATATAGAGATGTGTTCCTTGGTTTTACAAATAAGCTGAAACCAAGTAGTAAAGACTAAAAATAGGCTTGGCTCTGTGTAAGTTTTCTCTGTAACCTCTTAGATTTTACATTGCTGGAGCAGAATCTCCTCTGTGCGTGTTTTCCAAGTGTGGCATGGAGGATACTATCTTACAGCTGCAAAAATACAAATAGTTATTTACAACTATAATCAAGACCAGTGTAGGTACTAATTCCTCTTTATAGGCACATCTGTTCTGCAGAAAAGTCATTGTGTAGGGAAACCTGCTAACTAGAAAATTTTAATTAGTACAGGGTTGCATACAACTTCAGCTTTTCTGGAGGAAGACACTTTTATCAGCCATAACCATCAAGACTTGCTTATCCCTGTGAAGAGTGAAATTGCATTTGGCATGGTTTTAGCACATTGCATTCACCAGCTGCAAATGGGGCCCTGAAGCATGAGATATTGAAAAGAACAAACTGTACAATGCTTCATTTCTCTGAGCAATGAATCCCAGCAGTTTAGTCACATAAATAGAATTTCACCTTCATCTCTTCCACCACACTACCATGGCAGTAAGGCTTTTTTCATCCTTACGCAGTGACACTGAGTGAAAATGCTCTGCTAGTTGAGTTACGATGTTGTGAGCGTTAAAAACCTGAAAATCTTCCATTTCCTATATGCTTCATCAGCCTTTAAAAAAAAACAAGCAAAAACATGAGCCCAGACAAAAAAGTCACTTCCTAAAAAATCCCAACCGAGTAGTTACAGAAATGGATAGTGCCTGATATACTTGAGTAGCATTTCTCTTCTTAGATTACCTAGTTACTCTCTACAAAGTTGTTACCATTCCTGTTTGTGCGTACACCTCAGTAAAGCACGGTTCACCATCAGGGGACACGCAGTCCAGGGACTCTTGGTAACACATGCTCCAGACTCCTGTGGTAGCTGAGTGAGGCAGCCCTGCAGGAGCTCCTGCCTGGGACCCAAGGCCTCTCATCAGCCAAGGCCTGTGTGGAAGGAGCACAGAGCTGCAGGGGCCACTGTGTTTAAACAACTGTCTCGTAGCATGTACCCCAAAGGGGGAGTTGGATTCACTTTAGATTCAAGCCTGTTCTCTTCCACGGTCTTAATGTAAGTGCTGAATGTTTTTTGTACTTTCTTTCTGGATTTAATCAATACTCCCCAAAAGCACTGCTTGGTTTTAATGTGGAGCCACTTAAATATTCTTTGTTTATGATTTTTTATGAGTTTGTTGTTGACAAACTCCGGTTTTGCATTACACAGCAGCGTTACACCCGTGTGCTTTATTTCAGGTACATCTATTGTGATGAGATCGATTTGGCCGCAGACACCGTGCTGGCCACTCTTTACGCTGCCAAGAAGTACATTGTCCCTCACCTGGCTCGTGCCTGCGTCAACTTCCTCGAGACGAGTCTGAGTGCAAAGAATGCCTGTGTGCTGCTCTCCCAGAGCTGCTTATTCGAGGAACCTGACCTGACCCAGCGCTGCTGGGAAGTGATTGATGCCCAAGCTGAGCTCGCTTTGAAGTCTGAGGGGTTCTGTGACATTGATTTTCAGACACTTGAAAGCATTCTCCGAAGGGAGACTCTGAATGCCAAAGAAATTGTTGTTTTCGAGGCAGCTCTGAACTGGGCCGAAGTGGAGTGCCAGCGACAAGAGCTGACGGCCACCATAGAGAACAAGCGCAAGGTGCTGGGCAAGGCTCTCTACCTAATCCGCATCCCGACCATGGCCCTCGACGACTTCGCCAACGGCGCTGCTCAGTCCGGGATCCTGACTCTCAATGAAACCAATGACATCTTCCTCTGGTACACGGCTGCCAAAAAGCCGGAGCTTCAGTTTGTCAGCAAGCCCCGGAAAGGCCTCGTGCCTCAGCGCTGCCACCGCTTCCAGTCCTGCGCTTACCGCAGCAACCAGTGGCGCTACCGGGGCCGCTGTGACAGCATCCAGTTTGCTGTTGATAAGAGAGTGTTTATTGCTGGCTTTGGGCTCTACGGCTCCAGCTGTGGGTCGGCAGAGTACAGTGCCAAGATTGAACTGAAGCGACAAGGGGTTATCCTGGGCCAGAACTTGAGTAAATACTTCTCGGATGGTTCTAGTAACACTTTTCCCGTGTGGTTTGAATATCCAGTGCAGATTGAGCCTGACACCTTTTACACAGCAAGCGTGATTCTGGATGGTAACGAACTCAGCTATTTTGGACAAGAAGGAATGACAGAAGTTCAGTGTGGGAAGGTGACTGTTCAGTTTCAGTGCTCCTCGGACAGTACAAATGGCACGGGGGTACAGGGAGGGCAAATTCCCGAACTCATATTTTATGCTTGAATGGGAGTGTGTGGATACAAAGCATTTTGCTATGAAGAACCTGTCTGGTTCAGGCCTACTGACACCTAGCTTTTTATCTGCAGATATGTGATCAGTACAGGGAATATGTAACTAAATGCTGTGGGCAAGTTCCTGGCTTGCTGTACTTGTAGCATCATTGGTGATTAAGTTTAAGTGTAATATTTAAACTGGAAGCTCTTAGAAATAAGCGAGTTTTAAAGGCTTTGTCAGAGGGGTGCCTGTTTGCTGGTGATGCTGACCCTTTCTTTGATGCACCTGTGAATCACCAGAGGACATCCCCCTCTCGTATCTCACTAAACACTGTCTTCATTGATCTGTTTTCTCTTTCTCCATTTTCTGCTTTCTGCTTGTATTGGGGAGGTAGGGATAGAAAATGAAGAGCCTTGTTTTATAGCTCTCTCTGCTGTCTGCTCTGCAGACTTTACAGATTCCAGCAAACCAAGCTGCTTTTGACCGTGGGGGCTGAAAGAAGTCCTTCAGTTACAAGCAGAAAAGGCGCAAGTTTAAACTTTCATCCTGTAAGATTCTCCTGCAGCCAACTGTTTGGGATAGCTCCAGGGGAAGATGGGGAGAAGGAAGCATCTTTCAGGAAGCTCCACGGCATGCTGACCGTGTCCCCAGTGCAGGGACACGTTCACAGCGAGGAAGGGATGTGGGCTTGGCAAGTTACCCTTGGAGTTCATTTTCTAGGAATCCCACCTTGAAGGCAAGGAAGTACTCGCACATGTTCAAATTGTGTATGCAGCACTTGAAACTCTACTCCCATGACCCAGCTTTTGCTACATTGGAGTTGGTCTGCTCTTTAAATGGCATTTCTCTGAACCCTTGCTAAATAAATGGGAATTAATATCAATCATCTGATGCAGGATATTTTTTGTTTGTTTTGAGTGGGTTTTTTTCTTCTTCGTAAACATGGTAGAGGCAGATTTTAGAGGAACAAAAGAATGTATCAATCTTGACTTGGGTTTTTTTCTGTAATACAAGATTTTTTTTCTTTTTATTACCAGTTGAAATTTAGACAAAGACAGAAGATTCCCAACTGTGGTCATATTACACTTAGTGTATATCATCAGATAGCAGTGAGGGGGAGGAAGTCTCCTCTAATGTGTTATTGTTGGAGCTCTTGCAAGTGCTTATGGTTACACATCAATCAGAGGATTATGTGGTACAGAACCTTTTCCTTGCCTGAGTTTTTTTCCCCCCAAATTTCCTGTTACATGTCTGTACCATTTTTGCAAAAGTATGAGGGATACTCCTTGTATCAGGGAAGGAAACCAGTATAAATAAGAAGTACAGGTACTATTTAAACATACGAAAATCCTTCATCGCTGCACTGGGACTGTTGTCCCTCAAAGGCTACACTGCCCATTGTAAAGGATCTCGTTCTTGCTTCACCTCCGAAGTGGGTTCTGTTTGTTGCGTACGTTTTAACAAAATGAGAGGACCAAATGATTCTTTAGACCGGCTGAAGATTAATGTTACAGTATATCAACACATTAATGTAGCATAACCCTAAATTCGCTTGTCAGTTCTGTAATAAAAATGTTTTTCTCATATGATTTCTTACCAGTTTAATGCTATTACTCTAAGTGTTGCTTGACGGTTGGAATCCTGGCCCGCGGCCATCGGAAAGTGCCAATACATCTTTGCAGTGTCCAAAATACCATCTGAAGTAAGGAAAGCTGGAGTGTAGTCATCAAACACTTTATGGCCAAAGCCCAGATCTTCTCTCTACGTAATAAAAGGAGAGCCAGGTGAAAAAGTACCCTGCAGGATTTATGCCTTTCATCCATCTTAGTGTTTAATGTTTTATATACATACGTACATGTGTGTGTAAGCAGCGCTCTTTCTGAAATGTAAATATCCTCAAAGTACATAGAAAAAGGTTTTGGTTTTTGTAACAGATGTACGTAATCCAGACTGTTCGTGAAATCTAAACAGAATGCTCCATGGAAAACTCCCAGAGAGAGATTTAAAAAAACCTCCAGTTATTTATATTTAGATCTGCAGCTGAAAATAGACAAGAGTATAAATGGTATGGAGCGGAGGAAGAGTTGCTGAAGAGATCGTAAAAAGGAATCTGAGATTGTGATGAGGTAATGGTCATTTACTTTTAGACAACATCTGAGCAGCAGTTCCATTTATTTAGATACATTTCGAAGCAGAGAAAGATGCTAATCAGCATCAGATTAAGTTTTCTTGCAGCAAGTGGCTGATGCAGATGTAATTACTCCGAGTGATGATCAGATTGACAAGTCGTGGTAGCAAGCTGCATTCCCATTAGTTTGGTAAAAAAGCCATGTGCCACAGCTGGTGGGACAAGTCAGAAAGTACTGCATTGGTGTAACTAGTCTCGGGTTCTGACTTTTCATTTATTATTTGTTTTGACTTACCTGCAGATAAAGGTGAGGTGTCTGCTACGTTCACTGGCTGGAAGAGAAGTTCAGAGATCAGAATACCCTGTAGCTGTAATATGTAGAAAATGAGCTGTTATTTAGTTATTGTTCTTATTTGATTCTTTTATGAAGTCTTTTTGATGAAGTAGGATGAAAGCAGCCTCTAGTTTAATTCCTCTGAGTCCATTCCAGGTTTTAGGAGCTGGTGCAGGGAAAGGTTTCCAGTGTGGGTGATCAAACAAAGGTACCCAAAACACCTTTACATGCTCACAGCGTGACTTGCTTCTGAGCATTCCGTGATGCTAACAAGTACTGGGATGTAAGAAGGTGACCAGTGCCGCTCACCTTGGCACATCAGGGCACTTCAGTAGGTGTCTGAATGTGGATTTGGTTGGTTTAGCAGAAGCACCCAAGCTTGAATACATTGACTGACATTTTGCAAGCATCAGCCATATCAGCCTGGAATGTAAACGTAATGTCGATAGAGATCACCTCGCAGATTCTGTCTAAACTGTTCCTGGCTGTCTGCTACTTGTATCTTTGATTTGCTGGTGAGAGGAATCTGTGATAAGAGAGTATAATGTAATATACTTTCTGCATATCTAAAATAGTATTTAAGTAAACATTTTAATTTCTACACACTTATTGCACTGAGCTGTTTTGGGTTTTGGTTTTCTGTTGTGATAAACTCGGCTCACTTCAGGTCCCAGCACCCATTTGTGCTGAAGCAGTGTTTGACCTTAGCAGGCTTACAGCATTATTTATAAAGGACAGATATATATAAATATATGAAGTACCTCATGTTGAATGTTATTGTACTGTATCTTTAATGTCACAGTGCAGATCTTGTTGGACTCATGAATGTGTATAATCGCGTTAAACATAAAAATAAAAATGATTCCTAAATGGTTGTTTCCTGCAGTATCTTTGAAGCATGAGCTGTGAAAGCCCTTACTTAGTTTATCTCTTTTAACAGTTCCTATTGTTGTACAGTTGTGCAGGGATATTTGTTGAGCTTATGCATTCAGAGATCTTTTGATCCCCAAAGAAGCAAAAGTCTAAGGAAAAAACAAGGAAGAACAATGAAAATGTTAATCAGTTACATTGTAAAAAGGTTGATGATTAAGCTAATGAGCTAGAGTGAATGAATTCATTTATGTGCTTTATGAAAGACCTTGTCTACTAGCATTAATATTTTCATGTTCTATTAATATTATTAAGCATGTGGAGATGAAGGGGGAGGGTCTCTTGTTTATTCTAGAAGACAGTTGGCACAGGAAAGGCCACGCTTTTCAGTCTCTGATGTATCAGAAAGGACATGGTTAGTGCCAAGAGGCTGTTCTCTGCTGAAAAGTTAATTATATAATAGTATTCAGAATTCTGAGTATTAACAATTTTCTTCCAGGAGATTTGAGACTTCATTTTAAATACTTTTAAGGTCAGTGAAGCTGAAGCCTCACTTCATAATGTCCATCTCCAAGGCCTTTCAAATATTACTAGCTAATGATAAAAAATACCCTATAGTCTGATAGAGAGATATGGAAATTTGAGGAAGTCTACCCCAGAAAAATCAATGCCTTCAGAGTTCATCCAAAATTCTGATTGAAGCGTGTTTACGGGCACCAAACTTGCCACTTTTGGTAAGCTGTTTTTCTAGAATTCTTACTTCAGTACTTGGCACCACGCTGCTCCATTCGTGATCCAAGTTCTCTTATGTGCCCAGCACTTCTCATTTGGAACTGGCTTCAAGCAGGAACTGTCCTATGCCTTGTACTGTACTAAGGACACCAGCTCTTAAATGTGTGGTAGATACCAGTGTGATTTGGTGCAGCAAGGACCAAGCACTGGCAGCAGCAGCCTAGCTTGGTGTAGCAGAGGAGGTTGGTGCTGGCAGCCTCAGATGCGTCGGTAAACAGGCCAGAACTAAGTGGACAAGACGAATAAAGGATGGCTTGTCTCATCCAAAGGGACATTCATTCTCCTTTGCTTCTGCCTGAAATATGACAGAAGTGATAGAACACTTGCTTTGGAAATTGATTTTAGGGAGAGCAGTGTCAGTCTCTTGCACTGTGTTTGGTGAGGCAGAGGATCACGTGCGTATTTGTGCCAGGAAAAAAAGGAGTTTGAAGCGGAAGGAAAAAGTGCTGGGATGTTTCTGGGCTTAGGAGGAATTAGACCCCAAGAGGTGCACTCAGTTGTTTGTCCTGCAGATAATACCCTGCTTGGTGGAGAAGGGGCTCCGTGCTCCCACGTAGTTGGAAACTCCTCAGGAGCGCGTGGCTGCTGCTTGTCATGAGGGCAAGATCCTGTCTGCAACAGGCTCTGAATACTCAGCTCTCAAGCATAGGAACCCAGGATTTCCTGGCCTCTGGTAAGCAAGAGTGAGTTATCCCACAGCCTACGACAAGCTTAAGGAAGCTCAGAGAGCCTTTGGGACCTCCCAAGCCCAGCACTCGGTGCAAGCTGAGATCCTGGCCCAGGGTGAGACGCGGTGGGGAGTTGAGCCCATCAGCAGTATTTGGCCACGGTAAAAAGCAGCGGCTTTGAAAGCCAGCCTGTCCTTCCATGCTTGCGGGGAATCAGTGGCAGCAGGAGTACCTGCTGATTTCCTGATGGCAATGAAAGGAGCTGCTTTCTCAGATGGCAGTGTGACCATGTTCAAAATAAAATTAAGAAAAGGCTTTTTGGCATGCTGCTCCGTTTCTCGAAGTCTGAATTTATTTTCTCCCCAAGACTTCCTCATAAAATGAGGCTCTGGCCCAATTGAAATCAGTAGGAGTTGCCCTAGTGACCTCAATAAACCCAGGATTTTCATTTGTAGTGTTCATTTTGTATGATTATTCCCAAAGCACAACATAAAACTGCCAAACAAAGGGAAATTAATTTTGAAATCCCACTGTAATCTGATTATCTAAAATATAGCTAGAAATGTTTCTATTAAATTTTACAGAACTCCTGCTCATCAGATTTTGTGTGCCTGCCCCCAAGCTTTTCTACTAGAATGCTTTATCTTCACCCATGAATCCATAGACAGAGCAGTAAATTTGTACAAGGCTTTATGTATATTTTTACAATCTGTGCATAGAATTCATAGCACATAAGATGCATAGCACAGATAAAGTATTTTTAAGATTAGAAAGTGTCTGTAAATTGCCCATAGTCCCTTCGCCATGAAGAAAAAAACAAAACCAGCTTTTTTGCTTGAAGGCATTGGTATTTTGAAAGAGCTTCTTGAAGTCTGTGTGCTTGTTGATAGCATCAGAAATGCATTTATATTAAGCCTTTAATTGTAGCATTTTAGAATCGGCTTTCTAATTGTTTTCTGTAGACAAAGATAACATAGTTGGCCTTCAGGGACCCTCCACCCTGGTCCAGTGGGGTTTACACTCGAACAGATAGCAGCAAGTGCAATTTTCTAGATCTCATTTTAAAGCTTCACAGAGATGGTAAGTGCTGCTTGGGGAGCGCCAGCCTTTCAAAAACAGCAGTGGCTGGTTTTAGCCTGACAACAACTGGAGGCTTGCGTGGGGAGGAACCTGAGTGGGGTTGCTGTGGTTGTGTAGAGAGGGAGGGTTTCCACTTCCCTGAGGGCAAAACACCTTGTGCTGCCTCGTGCTGGCAGCAGCCACGTGCTGAGCATCGTGTCAAACAGTTTGGCAGCTGCGAGGAACCGGAGGCACGGAGCGCCCTGGGGACCCCCTGCGTGAAGGCGGCGCTGGAGACTCCCAGACACGGGGCTGTGCTGGGCAAGGTGGTTTTGAGAGCCAGAGAACTGGGATCCTGTATCACAACACCCTCGGTGATGGAGGGTTATGGCTGCACTGCTGAACGGCATGTGATCGTGATTTTTCACAGCTGAGAATCCCATTTTGTTTTCTTGTTATTCTGGGAGATTCTCCAGCTCTCCTCTCCCCTAAGCTGCCTATTCCCACTCTGTGCCAGAGGCTTCCATGTGCTCAAAGCCCAGAGATTCCCTGTTTGCTGAGACTGGGGGCACTGGAAGCACCTGGTGGAAAAAGATGGGCTGAGGGAGGGTGGGACCTCCCAGTGTTTTGGTGCACTGCTTGCAAGCTTCTCTGGATGTGCTGAACGCTGGCCTAGTGTGGCAGGAGAGGCAGGATAATTCTTTTGTGGGTACAGATGTATTTCAGTTTTCTCCAGCCAATTGCTGGTTCTGCTTAAAAGGGTAAATGAGCATTAATTCACTTCTTTGGTAGGGTTTAAGAGTTGTGATTCTGCAAAGGCTACTTTATGCTTCTGGCTTTCCAGAGTCAGTAGTCCCAGTGGGCTCAGGGGAGGTGTTGGGAGGCAGGGCTCACATCTACCTTAAACACATACGTGGAAACACCTCTTTCTTTAATGCCCTGTTTGTAGGAAGTTGTGATGCAGTAAAACACATTCACAGAGAGATGGAGCCTGGCATGTCTGGCTTGTTTTTGTAGTGGGACTTTTTATGAATAAAAGAACGATGGAAATGTATTTAGCTTAGAAATACTAAATCCTGCAGAACTTCCAGAGCACGGGGGTAGCAGAACATAAAGGCAGTTCCAGATGTGAGCTTATTGTCCCTTGGTTGCAGCCTTAGGCTAGGTGCGACATGTTCTTGCTTTTGTTCTTACCCACCAGGGTGTGCTATGAGTGGTACTCACATCAGACACCACTAGTGCTGAGGGAGAAATATGCTGAGGGAGAGAAATGAAGGGCAGAGACCTGGAATACAGAGGGAAAGTATCTAATCAGAAATAACAGCTCTCATCAGGCACAGACAATAGACAGTAAAGTGGCTTCAGGAGAGCTATTCAGGCATCATGGGAGCCAAATCAACAGACAGAAGGTAAGAATAGAGTCATGACAACTATTTAAATGATTTGCGAAAGTTGATTATGCTCAGGACTTCCCTAGACCCTACAAAGGGAGAATTTGTTTTGCTGCCTTACAATACAGTCCATGCACGTTTTTGCCTTTGTCCTCTATGCTTCATTTGGTAGTTTCTTAACAATATATGCTACATAAGATGTTTTTCCTCCTCGGTGCCTGGGGATGAGCATGTTGGTTGACCCTGCTTAGGAAAATAATTTCCCAGCATAGCCTGTAACTGTCCTATTGAGCGCTCTCCTTCACCCCTCTACACGGGATCTTTGTTGGCTCGTAATGAGATGGCAAAGGGCGGGAGTCCCGAGGCACAGCTGGGAGAGGAAGCTTTGCCTGCACCCCACTGTGTTTCCAGGACGGCAGTAGCAGGGTGCTGTGTTCCCTCGTCAAACACTTGTACTGACCTGGTGGGAGCTGGGCACGGGCTCCCCGTGCTGCCTTTGTGCTCAGTTAGCTGGGGCACACAGGACGGCCTCTGCAGGCGCTGTGGTTTCTGGGTCACCCTTCTGCCAGCTGCGGGGGGATGGATGATCCCAGATCTGGCATAACGCCTGCCAAGGGTTCGGACAAATGTGAACTGACAGAGGGAGTTCATACCAGGTCAGCATTTCACGGCATTTCTGAGCGGGTATTAGGAGCTTTAAAAATCACTGAAATGCAGCATGAGATATTTAGAAGCCGGGGTTCCTACCAGCTCATGGCCGTCATTTTTCATCCCGTTTTACAGGCAGAACTCCCCAGCAGAGCAGTCACGGTGATCATGGGTATCACTGGCTCTGGGGCCCTGGGAAAAGGCAGAGGCTTACAACTGAAAACCGGAGCCCTAAAAGCAGGTTGTGGAGTGGTCAGGAAAATCAGCTGGAAGCTACTATGTTGTTCTGATTTTCCAGAATTAGCACGGTCTGTGCTGGCAGGTTTGTTGTCACTGGTTGAAGGTGTATTTTTGTGTAATGAAATACATCTCCTGATGTTAGCAGGACTGGGAGCAAACACCTACCATTTCCCATCTAGGAAACCTGGCATTCCACACTCCACATCTGCCTTTGAAAGAAAAACAAGAGTTTCTTTTCAGCACTGCCAAAAAAGTGATATTAATTGAAATAAAGCTTGGAATTAAATGTGAGTGTGACTTGATCTAGGAGCAGCCTTACAGAATGAGATTTAAAAATATGCAGCACAGGAAGGAACTCATGCATTGAGTCACAGGAGGACTGATGAATTAATAAGGATGGTCTATCCATAATTTCAATGAGCTGGGACAGACAGGAGAGGAAGAAGCACACAGAACAAGCAATACCAGCAACTCAGGCTGAGATCAGGAGCCTTCAAAGGAAAAACATTCAGCCAAGTTAAGGGAAAAGAAACGTCTTACCCTTGGTTTCTGCCATTTGTCATGCATCTGGAGTGATTGTGTAGATGGCATGCATTTGCCGAGCTCCTGTTAAGACACCATAGTTAGAGAAATGGCTTACACCAGAAGGCCAGAACGAGGTCTTTCAAAGGTCATTATCAGAACTGGTTTCTCATCAATACACTACTTGATTGGAGGAAAAGACTCAAAATTGCAAGGCTTTGATTGCTGGGAGGGAAGCTTTTAACTGCTTCCTGCTGTTCTGTCATTTTGTGTTAACCCCAAATGGCCCCATTAAATTGATGTCCCGTTTCCCATTTACTGCCCACAAATCACTCTTCTCCTGTTAATATAGGAAACATTTGCACATGATAGGAATTGGAGTGGGTAAACAGTAAATCTTAAAGCCAGTAAAGAACTCAGAAGTATTTACCCAGTGACCAAAGCACTGATTTCCCCCACCACTTCATAATACTCAGTTGTGAACTTTATTAAAAAATACAGAACCTCACGGCTGCCTTAAGAGAATCTTTGCACAAATACTGTTCCCAAGCCGTGGGTTGTGAGTCAGTGTGATTTCTGTGTGACAGCTAATTTCTCGCAGCTAATCAGAGGCTAAAACAAAGGCTGGGAGTGCTGCAGCTGCTCAGGCAGTGGGGTGTCACCGCCGACGCCGTGTGACACCGCGCGTTGCTGCTGTGGGCCGGGTCAGCAATGAAAGCAGCACAGCAGCTCTGTTTGCTCAGGACAGCAGCGCTCTGAGTGCCTGGCAGCTCTTTGGGCTCTAGAGGAGTGAGCCCCAGAAAGGTTTTGCTTCACTTTGATGGATATCTGAGCTTTCACGGCCTCACAGATTCCCGTGTACATCCACGCTCCCTTCCAGAACTGAGTCGGGCCTCAGGTCCTTCCACTGACAGCATTTTACTAAAATCCGCTTCTCCTGTCAGGTTAAACTCAGATGCTGACAGTGCAGGGGGGTGATACGTGGTCCCTTCTACACCTGCTCTGCTGCAGAGCTCCCCTGGTAGCAGAGGGGAGCGTAGGGAGCTGGATAATGAGTCCTAGAACAAGACTTGGTATCGCAGGAATACCCCAATAATGGTCTCAAAGCACTTTGGCATAACTGGAGAGGACAAAATGAGTGAGCACCTTGTAATCCGTGGTGTTTGTTGTGAGCAAACAAGAAAAGAATTAACCCTTCTTCTGCTGGCCTTCAGGCAATACTGTTCCCTTCACTCCTCCACATCCCTTTTTCCCCCACTGCAAAAAGGGGAGGATGAAATCCCACCCCTGAGCAGTGCTTTGATACCTGCTGATCAAACCTGCTCCGTAGGCAGCAGGAATCAGGACAGGTGCAGCAAAGCCCCGCTCTCCTCAGGAGCCAAGATCGCTGGTGCGCTCTGGCACCGAAAGATTCCCGATATCCGTAAATGTCACTAAACTGGGCAAGGTAACATTGCTGAAAATCACAATCAAAGGGGCCTCAGATGTAAATCCTTTCTAAAATCTTTATAATCTTCAACTGCTTTAGTTCCACCAGATCTCCCCATATAATGAGCCACCAGCCAAAAGGTAAATATAAATGCAAAATATTCCCAAAGCAAACATGTTATTGGCTTTTAAAACAAGTCCATTTGAATAATGTGAAAGTTTATTAAAGAAACAGAATCTATTCTGCTTTATGTTTAAAGATGAATTAATGCAAATATCACAGGTTTATCCTGCATTACTCCCTCGGGAGGAGTCACTGGGGAAGCAATTTGTTTCTTGTTAGCTAAGGCAGAGTGCTTTGAAGTTACCAAGTCGTCTGTCTCTGCAAGTAGACCATTTAATCTTGAGGAAAAGAGTCAAATCTAAGTTGCAGTCAGTTGTGTGCATTGTTGAAAGCTCTGGCAGGAAGAGGTCTGCAGCATGCCACCAACCAGCAGTATGAGGGGCAGTGGAAGTGGCACAAAGAATTTCTGGAAGAAATTTTTTATTGACTATTAACAATGGACATGGAGCCCCGCACAGTGAGTGTCAGGAAGGCTCTATTATGCCTCTTCTTTTTTTTCTTTAAAACTGACTGCTAGGCTAGGGGCTCTCATCATTTGCTTTTTGGTGGTATCAGGTGAGTCCGATTTCTCTGAGGGCTAGTTGATGGGAAAGCCACCAGAAGTAGCTTTGTTTCCCCAGGCAATCCTCAGTTTTAGGGATGTTCACACACTCCTGCTCCTTTGACTGTGCTCATGAAATTGTCTCTGGAGCTGTGCTGTGACTGGATTAGGTAAATTAGCTAGAATTAATTTCTTTTAAATTCAGCCTGGAGTATTGCGCTCTGCTTGTTGACACAACTGTGTGGGCAATGGGTTGTGACTGGTTAGGGGATGGAACCATACACCTCTGACAGGCTGCTTCCCTGCACAGAAGAAATTTAAAAGCTGTTGTCTGAAACTCCAGAGGCATCGAATTCATAGCAGACTCCACCTTCAGCCCAGAACTGTTTATCAGAAGTCAATTTTTTTACTCTTTAATTACAGATCAGACCCTCAGCTATCCATCAGCACAGCTCCAGTGAGCTGGTACACATGAGCTCCCGTGTCAGCTTTCAGCCCGAAGGTTCCAGCCTTGGGTTATCAGCTGCAAAGAAAATCTCTGTGATGTTAACAGCCTATAAAGCAATTTAGGGAGGTCAGTATGCATCTGAAGACAGCTCAAAACAACAGCCAGAGGGGGAATATAAACTGTTTACTACAACTGGATTGGCACTGAAATCTACTGATGCAAAATTCATAGCCAACATGAATTAATTTGCTCCTGATCACTCCTTACAAAAACTCTGACTTCTCCCCACTTCCCCTAATGACTTCTATTTGACAGCTGTGGGCTTGCAGAGCAAATTGCAGTAGCAGAGTAGACATTAACGTTCCGAAACAGCACTAAAATCCGTGAATGGAATTGCCTTTGAAACTTACAGTGGTTGCCAGCTTATACTGAATCAAGCTTGTCATGGTTTTATGGACTACACTTAATCTTTGAGAATCTTTCATCTCCCTATCACCTGTGTGTGAGGGAAGCATTAGCCCTGTGTTACAGATGAAGAAATGAGGCACAGGACACCTGAGAGAGGCCTGGAAAATGCTCTGCTCTGTAGCACAGTCTTGCTCACAAGAAGGCATCATCTCACCTTTTCGTGTTAGCTGGATCAGCTGCAAGATCTCAGATTGGTTTTCCTGCTATGCCACGGAATCACAGAACCACAGAATGGTTTGGGTTGGAAGGGACCTCAAAGATCATCCAGTTCCAATCCCCCGAAGGTGGACAGGGACACCTCCCAATATCCCAGGTTGCTCAGAGCCCCATCCAGCCTGGCCTCAAACACTTCCAGGGATGAGGCAGACACAGCTTCTCTGGGCAACCTGTGCCAATGCCTCAGCACCCTGATAGGGAAGAATTTATTCCTAACATCTAATCTAAACCTACCCTCTGTCAGTTTGAAGCCATTCCGCCTTGTCCTGTCACTGCAGGCCCTTGTAAAAAGTATCTCTCCATCTTTCTTGTAGGCTCCCTTCAGGTACTGGAAGGCAACAATTAGGTCACCCCTGAGCCTTCTCTTCTCCAGGCTGAACAATCCCAAATCTCTCAGCCTCTCCTCATAGCAGAACTGCTCCATCCCTTTGATCCACTTGGTGGCTTCCTCTGGCCTCACTGCAACAGCTCCATGTCCTTCCTATGCCAGGAATCCCAGCTCTGGACACGGCACTGCAGGTGAGGTCTCACCAGAGCAAGGGCAGAGGGGCAGAATCCCCATCCCTCACAGACCTCAGCTCGAGTTCCCAGTGGGGCCAGGCAGTGAGTGGGATGGGCAATGTTTCTCCTGGTTTGTAGCAGCACCTCTGCAGGAGAGGGGAGCGGGGCTGACCCTGTTCCTCCTCTAAAGGGTGAGTAGCGGTCTGCAAGTTGTAGCTGTAGCTAAGTAAATGCTCTGTAAAGTCATTTTATGTAATGGCCTGGAATTTATATCTCTGCTTATGAAACAGGAGCCGGTGGCTGTTTCAATAACCAGCAAGCAGTGTAAATGCTACACTGAGCTGAATTCTTTCCTCAGAAAGTCTGTGTGTGCTGGTGAAGTCAAGGAGAACTGGGCTGATATCCAAGGACAGAAGCTGGTTGCTTGTCTACTTAGGGTACACCGAAAGCATTAGTAATGAGATGTGAGAAGAATAAATAAGCCTGTTTACCACGTGGAACAGAGCTGCCTTACAGAGGGTGAGCTGAAAAATGACTAGTAAAGGGCTGCAGCCAATCGCCCCTCCCAAAACTGCAGGTTCTCCTGTCATCTCCTCCCGCACCAATCCAGGAAATGCCGTAGGAAAAAGCCCTAGGAAATGCCTTGAAAGGACTGCTCTGCAGTAAGAAGGCCTAGTCTGATATACTCTGCTGGAAAGGCCCCTTCTGTCTGAGGAGCTAAAGGTACGAATGGTGATATTTGTGCAGGGAATTTCGGAGATCCCGTGCTCGTACGCAGGACAGGAGCTAAAGCAAGGCCTTTTCAGGCTAATTGCCATCAGTCGGTGCAGAGGAGGATTGCCTGCCAACAGCATCAGGACAGGATACATAATACCATACAGAACATTATACTCCAGAAATCAGATGTGAAGTAAGTTATGGGTCTGGTTCAGGACTGAGGATGGTCAGCAAAGCCTTGGATCGTGGAATTTAATACAAATTGTCACAAGCAAGGGCAGGCTAATTCAGGTTTAGAAATATGTGCAGCATGAATTTTGTAGCTGCAGTTTTACCCTTTAATAGTTAGAGAGCTGTTATATAAATAGTAGAACGAGGCACTGTGCAGATGGGGTGGGAAAAGAGAGTTTATTTCTGTAGTCTGAAAGAGATTCCTTAAAAAGTGGGATTATGGGTAGGGAAGGGAAGGAAAGAGCACAGTCCAGGGCCACAGATGGGTGGAAGGCCTTGTCAGCCAAAGCAGCATCTTCCCTAAGTAAGGATTCCACAGCAGAATTAAAAATACATCAGGTCTGAGATCTTAATAAGTGGTTTCTAAAGAAGATATGTGGGAAATGGAGCACAACAGAGCAGGCAGATCCTGCTGGCCCAAGTGGCTGCAAGCCAGGAGCAAGGCGGGTGTGGGTCTGCACTTTTGCTGGAGAATTACAAATAAAGGAACAATTGGGAAAGGCAGGGTGTGATTCATGAAGCAGCCAGAATTTGTTTAATGTTTCTCAGGATTTAAAGCTAATCACAAGCTAAGTTCACCCTTCTGATTCCTCCTCCCACCCCACACCTCCAGGATCTTCTAATTTATAGCCTTCCAGATTCCTGCACTCTTCCTGAGCGTGATGGATCCGTCTCGTATCTCAGTGGCTGCAGAAGCCTGACAGTGTTTTCACATTGCTTCTCCCTCCAATAAATCAAAGCATTCAGAACTGAGGACTGCATTTCCAGTAGAAGTCCTGTGGTGGGGAAGGACAGCTGTTTCTGCATTTTTACAGCTGTGAATCCCCTGGATGGCATTCCTGCTGACTGGAGTGCCTTGCAGCAGTTATATAATTGCAAGTCAAAATTTCCCTGGTTTGCCAAATTGCTGAACCAGAAGGGTTTGCTTACTAAAGGACTGGAGGGAAGAAACTGGAAGGGAGACAGAGGCGAGAGGCTGCATAAACTGTTGGGCTGTGATCAGCATTTTGATCATTTTAGGAATTTGTCAGAGGGGAGGGGGGAAAATTGCGTGGTGAGAGATGGGTGAATAATTAACCACATATAATTTAGTCAATGAATTTTGCTGATGGAGGATTATCTACAAATGGATTCCTGTGTGTGTCAAATGTTATTCAACAGCTCTTTTCAGTGAATAATTTTTGAGTTGTAGCTGTATCCTGAGGAGTTCATTGAGGTATTTGGTAATTAAATACTGAGAAATAAGTGAGAGTACTAGCATACCAAAAACTAATCACTTAAATGGTGCTTGTATAGTCTCATTGAATTTTTAAGGTGTAAAGGAAAGTTTGTTTGATTTGAACTTTCATCACTGCCTAGTCTTTCAAGAGGTCACTTTAAATCTTGTAAGCCATGAAATCTGATGCATTTGGAGTGAATTACCCAGTTTTGAGGATCTCAATACCTATCTGTCTGTACATAATTATACTTAGGGAACACTCATCTGCAAATCTCTTACAGACAACTAAGCCTATTTCTTTGATTTATTACTAGTTACTCTTACTTCCCTCTCATCCCTTCATTTAAACTGCTGTGCTCTTCCCACACTGCATTAGAGATTATTGAAATAGGGCACTTTCCTGTAAAATATTTACAATAGAGCCTAAGCATCATTCTAAAATTCAAATACCTTAGTAATGATCTATAGTATTAATTTCTGTGGCTCTGAGGAAGATGCTAATATTCTTTAACCTCCACTCCTTGTATGACCTCGGGCAGATCAATTACCCGGAGAAGTTTTGTTATCCCCATCTCACAGCTAAAGCCCATTTGGATGATAAAAATCTCTTGCAGTCATGAAGCAATGATCTGAGAGCTGCATCCCCAAAACTGCAGTAGTAGTTAGGGGAACACTCCAAGGGTCTACAGAATCCAGTATCACCGCAAAATACAGAATACGGTAAACTGTAGATGCTGTTGATGAAGTAAAACTGCAAGTCAAAAGAAACAAAAAACCAACTAAGTGTACACACTATTTAGGTGAAAGACTTTACTGGGTAAGAGGTGGATTTTTAAGCAGCAGCTCTTGTGGTGACAGAACAGTCACATTTTGACCTGTTTAATTTAAACGGGTTTCCACAAGAAAACTCAGGACAGCCCAACGGAACTCAAGCCAGGGCGAAAAATTGTCCTGAATTCCTTTGTGAAGGCAGTAGTTTCAAATAAAACAGCGCTCCATATTCTAATTCTGCACTGCCACGTAGTTTCACCCTGCAGAGTCCCACTCGGAGCAGCACAACTGTCCTTTCAGAGAGACACGTGCTGTGCTCAGCTTCCGTGCGCGTGTTTGCAGCTCACAAGCAGATTGCTAATGTGGCTTTTTGGTTTGTTTCAGTGCTTTCTCTTAGGAGGCGATGCTCCTGACAGTTTGATTACTTGGAATCTGAGGTGAAAATGCCCAACCAAAGAGATCAGCTGAGAGAGAGAAAAAACAGCAGCACGTTAAAGTAAGAAAATCAGGCTTTTTGTGAAGGACACCATTGCGTGTTCATGTGTTGCTGAAACCCAAAGGTACTTCTAATAACCCTTTAAACCTCATCTTTTTTCTAATAATCTTCATAATCCTCACCTAGGATTGCCAGGGAGTAATTTGTGACTGCAGTCTGTCTGACAGGGAGAAAAGCAAAGCTGCTTGACAGAACATCAAAGGTTTGTGCCACTGAAGTTTTATGCAGCCACTGCTAAATCCTTCATGCTTGAAACAATGATGAAAAATGATTGTCAGCTATGAAACCAAAATTATATCAATCTGCTTCAGGGTTGTGGGGCGTTTTTTCTTCATTTGAAAACATGACCCAGCCTAGCATAGTTCACTTACCAACCTCAAGTGTTCTGTCATTGAAAAAGAATAGAACTGAGTCAGAAGGGGTGAATTTATTTCATGCTTCACAAATATATGTGGGGGGGTGGGAAGGAGAAAATACTGAAAATAAAATCAAGCAGGTCAGTGCCCAAATACCTCATTCTGATTGTCTTTATATAACACACGTAACAGACAGTCTAGTTGCTCTCTGAATTTCCAAGGGGAATATTCAATGCAGAGTAGCTGAAATGGAAACTAAATATGACTGGAGGCTCTTGTTCCCCAGCAATATCACTGCAGGTAATTTTTCTGGCTGTAAATCAAGTGATCCTTAAAGCTGAATGCTGAGAAGCAGAAGTTTGGGAGTGATTTGGCTTGTCATCTCTATCAAAATCTGGTCTTAATGAGTATCTTGTTAGCTACTTCCACACCTGCTTTTCCCTGTGCAGAGGCCTCCATGATGTACCCAAACCAGGGCACCAAGTTGAGAGCAAGAGGAAATGAGAGGTTTAAAGCATCAGCATCAACTCTGTTAGGAACGCACGCGTGGGAGAGGCTGCTGCCCGCAGAGCCCGGAGTGCCTGCACCCCATCTGCGCCTCTGCCTGCCCACGGTACCCCGGGCTGCACTTCTGGGGGTTCTGGGGGAGTCCTGTGGCAGAGAAGTCCTTGGCCTACAGGGGGAGAAGGCAGCTTGGTGCCAGCCCGGCAGGACTGAAGCACATTGTCCTGCTGTTGCTGTGCAGAAAAGCTGAATCACTCAGCACCCTGCTGCTCCGTGAGACTACTCACAGAAGGAAAAAAGAATCCTTTCCCCAGTCGTGGCAAGGGGACTTTATCTGGACAACATCCACTCTGCATTGCAGGTAATTATTTTAGGGTTATTTTTGGAAGGAAACAGGAGAAACACAGCCTGGCTGCTCCTGTTCTCAGTCAGGAGAGAGAGATCCTGTCAGCCTGGTCCCTGTGCAAGGGCTCTGTCCCTCCCCAGGCTGTGAGACTGATCAACCAGAAGCTGGTGGGAGTCATATCCTCCCGTCCAAAGCTCTGTTTTCTTCTCACTGGTGAGTATTTGCTGATCTTCTCAGCCACTTGCTTTGCAAAGCTGTGTTCTAATATCCTGATTATAATTTGAAGATGATTCGCAAATGTGTACAGCCAGCCTTGAACACATGGGAACTTTTCTGAGATTGTTAGTTCTGAAGAGATGCTGCTCAGTGATTAGTCACAAAGACTGAGATAAATTGATACTTCTCTCTGCCCCTGCTCTTGCTGCATATTCTCTGTACCACCTCCGGCAGAGGAGTTGGAGGTCAGACAAAGAAAGAAATGAAACACAGTCTAGCAAAGAGAGGTTATAAACGGTACCATTCAAATGTGAAGCAGTTGTGCTGCATGGCATGAAGTGCTCCATGCTGACGGGCTGTGTCACCTCACTTGTCTGCAACGCTTCTCACTCCTCTTCCATGGCTTTGCAGTGGAGCCAACGACAAAGATGACGCTAAGCCATTTCATCCCAAAAATCCAAATGCTTGATTTAGCCAAGGCTTTTCCTCTCTTTGGCTAGAGAGGGAAGTGCTGTGCCAGAGCCTTGCAGTCCTTTGAGAAAGAAAATCAAAAGAATCATTTCAAGCATTTAGATGAGTGGGTATTGTCCTCTCAGTATTCTGAGCACTAAGAATGGACTTACCCATTCTCCTGCCCCCCCCAAAATATTCTCTGCATTATCAGGTAAGCACTTTGCTCAGGAGGTTCCCTCGCTAGGACCTGGGCCTAGGAAGCCCAGTGTCTCTCCTGCTCCTTCAGAAACTCTCCATTTTGGATGCTAGGCAGGAAAAACCCACTTGCTCTTGCAGCTAAGCCTCCTTCAAAGGCAGTCCCCAGGAGGTGGGGGAGTGTGTATGGCCAGGGAGAGGGAAAGGGAGGGAGCAGCGCGACGGGACCAGAAGCCAGCAGCTGGTATTGTTGTACTTGTGCATCTGCATTATAAGATTTTATATGATTAAATTGTTCCACAAGGTAGCTCTAATGAAGTTATAAAAAGTCTCTTCAGCCTTCCAGCTGGTGGGTAACAGAACGTGAGATGCAATTGATGGTCAAATGTACACTCTAATCAGCCGGGAAACATTTTATTTAATTAACTTTGGTTTACTTGAGTGATACTTTAAAGGTTTGATCAAAACACTCTCTAATTTTGGAAATTCTTTTGGCCTAATTTTTAAAATCTAATTACTCCAGAGCTTCACATTTGACCTTTCAAGCCAGAACATGGCTGGTCCTCATGGCTTAAACCTGTAATGAGACAAATGAACTAATAAAATTGTCTCTTCTGTAGTGATACTCCTTTTACGTCAATAGCTTCCCTTGGAAAACAACAATTTTAACTAAGAGGGGTCTAGTTATAAGCTTGTTTTTTAAGTGTCAGGGGATTTTTTCTTTAGTAATCCTTTATTGATGATGTGACTCAGTTTTTTTGGTTTTTTTAATCTTCCCTAAGAAAGGCTTATTTTTAGAGATGTCCTACTTCTGTGTCACCAAGGTTGGTGCTTTGGACAGCACAGCCTGCCTGAATTTACTCTTAGTGAGACATAGGTGTTCCCTACAAGCACCATCTCGTGCATGTTGCACGCCTGCCCAAAATGAGGTGCCATGTTTCAATGAACCAGAGGAGTGTGTCATTAAAAACCCCCACTGATTTATTCTTCACCAAACTTTTTTCTTCCTTGATAATGCTTTTTATTTCTGGAAGGAGCTATATTTTAAAAATGCTCAAGTTTACGTGGAAAATCAAAGCTATTCTGGTTTTTTTTTTTTTCCTTTCTTTTTCAGCACTATCATGCAGAGAAGTACTCAATTTTCTGTCCTAACAAAAACACAAAAGTAGAATAACATAATAGAGTATATGCATGATGCAATATCTGCTAACCATTCACAGTCATAGGATGGGCAGATACTTTCCATGTTTAAAAGTGTATTTTCTCTGTTACTTTCACTGGAAGAAACTTCCAGCTCTCAGGTCTTCTCATACCTCTGGACAGGACACCGTGCCTGAAGTGATTGTGAAGAACACCTCATACAAACAAAAAACCAAGGTAATCTGTCCTCATCAGGCCTTGTCCTGAATGCATTGTTAAGTCCTTACATGAAACAAGTTTTCTTTCCCTTCCATTATACTTCTTTTTATCATTAGTTATTGGAATTAAATGTTGTTTCTTCTATAAAATCAAGTTCTCCTTCAAAACTAGCTGAGTCTTTGATCACAATTACACTACAGCAACGAGTTCCACTTAGAATTTTTCCCTCCAGTTTTTTCTAAACACCAAAATTACCTTTCTTTTTAAAAAGAAAAATTACTCTCTTAAAACAGCTCTTTTCATTTGGGAAAAATGAATTGAAAAATACGTGTTGGGCACTTTCTGTCCTCTCTTTTCAAACAAAATCCCATCCAGGAAAAGCCTTAGTTTGGAAATTGTCATAGAAAAAAATAAAAGCTTTGAGGAACTGTGGGAGTTTTTGTTAGAAACTGGTTGTTCCAGAGCTTTCTTGTTGGACACCTCATCATCTAAGCTGCAAAACTGAGCAGTAGAAGAAGTTTTGTCCCATCACTGTTGCATCAAATTCAAGGTTAATGTTCTGCAAAGGAATTACAATAATAAGGAAAACTCTCTCAAAGCAAGGAAATTAGGCAGCAAAGGGCACAGAATCACCTGAAGCTCCGTGTCCCATAGACCTATGGATTTTATAATGTAGCATCTTCTCTTTCAGCAGGGCCCATTCCAGCCAGGTGGGGAGATGGATAAAGAAACTTCACAGCAGGGCAATTTATAGACAAATGTGCCATCCCAGAGTTCCTGGTCCTTGTTGTGCAGATCTTGCTTTCTGCTGTTCCCCCTGGGCTGTTGAATACAAATCTGCACCAACCCCTCTAGGTGCTTTGGTTTGAAAAGCCAAAAGCCAAATAAACTACGTTTATTACACGGCTTTTGGAAGCCAGCTGAACAGCTGACCTGTTTGATACTTTGGCATAAAATCCTGGGGCTGGAAAGGGCTTCTCCTTCAGTCATCTCTGAATCATCCACCCTTCGTTTTACTGAGTTCCTTCCAGTCAGTGCAGTAGAGGATGACTGGACAGGCTGAAGTGATCTTCTTCAAATTTTCCCATTTGCTTCTTTTTCCAAGCCACATTAAGAAGCCTATTCTCACTTACCAGTTTTCCACTTTAGTTTTTTCTGTCTTCTAATACTGTAATAACTGATTGAAATTTTATTGAGAGTCAGGGAGGGAAGAAAACAAAACTAATTTAATCATAGCAGGGGGAAGCAAGTTCATTTTCTCAACCCAGAGACGTGTCTTCAAGCTCACCCCTGGTGGAAGGACCATGGGTTTTAGAACTGCAGGTGAATGATTCTGGGCCAGAATGATTTCATCTCTCTGACAAAGGTAGTTAAGTGTTTGACAATTTTGTCTAAACTGCCGGGTTTTCCCAGAAACAGTGTTCCAGGTTTTCATAAGCCTGGAGACATTTTTGTCATTTCAGCCTCGTTTAGCTTATTACACCCTGCCAGCCATGTCCAGATAAAGTGCAACGGAGGCTGCTGCCTCTGTTACAAACACACACCTTCTCTATCAACAAACCTTCAGTACCGTGACCATTAGACAAGCCCTAACATTTGATCTGCCACTGATGATAGGCACGTTCCAATTTGTGGCTGCTAGCCTGCAAAAATGATCTACAAATGGCAGGTTGCAGGATGTAATTTCGTATCCTGCAGGATGGTGTTGAAGCCCTCCTGCTTCACTTCAATGTGAAGGTCATTCCTCCAGATCTGAAATTACACTTGCTCAGAGTGGCATGGGGAACTATACCACAAGCTTAATTTAGATTAGTAACACAGGAAAGTAATGTTTCGTGTCAATTTGTTTTCTGCGGTTTAACAAAAATGTTAATTTGTCACTGAGCTGGAGACAAGACTAGGCCTTAAGAGAACAGTGTATTTGGGACTATGTTTGTCTCTTGTTCAAATTGGTGGATCAGTCCTCAAATGATTCTTTTGGTTTTACTAGGAAATACTCTCTCATTTCCTCCACTGCTTTTTTTAAAGCAGCAAAGTGCTTACCAACCACCTTTTACAGCTTTGCTTTTCAGCAAGCTTTCCTGAGACTGTAAGTGTTCAATATTACAAATCCATGCTTCCTAGTATTGATGAATCTGGCTCTTGGAAAGCCTGAGTTGCAATGATTAACTATCTGATTAAACTAAGAAAAAGGGCTGCCTCGAGGGTTTGAAAGACGTGCCCTTCAGAAGATTTAATTTCATGATCTCCCTAATCAGTGTTTTGTAAGTTCAGTGTACATCCTACGCACATCTTTTAAATCAGGGCAGATTGCATATTGGTTTATAGTGTTATCACAAATTAGCAGTACAATATCAGTTTCTCTGATGCGGGGAACTCTGAACAGGAATCGTTTGCATTTCTATGTGAGCATCCTGGAGACAAATAGAATGAAATGAATAGCCTTTTAATTTAATTGGCTTCCAAGGAGAGCCTGAGAATAGAAAGCACAATGCATTGCACAGTTACTGTAGAAACGGTGGAGGTCAAAAACTCAGCATGCAGGCCCTACATCAGTCACCACTGCTCCTGTGCAGTAATTTTTTTAATTCTCACTGCATCTCCATCAGACCCCAGGAAGCCAGATAATTCAGCGTTAGTATTCCAAGTGGAAGTGCTGGGTCATTTGTCACTGGTCGGATCATGCTATGGAATTTGTTTAAAAAAAGCTGCCAAAATGAAAAACTACATTGTATCGGTGCTCTTATATATCAGCCACAAGAATTAGATCAGGACAAAAAGAAAGAAGAAGGAGAAGAAAAATCTTTCTTTCTCCTAGAAGAATAAAAAAGACAGAACAAGGGAAGAAAAAGTGGTGCAAAATGGATAATAGTCTGGCAAGAAACCCTTTTTCAAAATAATCTTTCTATAACAGACAGTTAAGATTCATGTGTTATTTAGTGGAGCCAGCCGTGCTGAATGCAGTGAAAGCAAAAAGGGAGATAATATCGTGCTAATATTCAAAACTTCTGAACTCTTTTGACTGTAGAAATAAAGAGCTATAGCTCTTGTAAAACTTGAGCTGGCCTGGGAGCTCATCAATGAACACAGAAACCCATCCACACGGTGCTAAATGTAGAAAAGGGATTTCTTTACTATTTTTGGACTGGCTAGTGCAAGATCTGTGCTGCTACTTCAGCTTGAATTCATTCATCTGTCTGCAGAAAAGTTCTGAACTCCTCCTCTATGTCTGATCCCATATGCTTGTGCCGGCACAAAAACCTGACACCGAGCACTTCCATATGTAGCAGACTCAGCTGCACCAAGGGGATCACATTAACCTCCCATTTCATTTTTGGATTGCTGATTTTTAAAAGCACAAAGGTTCCTGTTAGGAGGTCGTGAGTGAACAGTTGTTGGCATTTTTATTATTTCCTATTACAACAATAAATTATTCCATGTCGCTGTATTATTATTCGCTGAAGGAGAAGGAGGAGGTAGTGTTTTCCAGCTAAAAATATCCTAGCGGTCAGTGTTCTTTCCAAGAACACTGGAAAGTGTTCCAACTCCCCTTCCTGCCCTGAAGAAATTCAGTCCCTTGTGTCTGTGACTCGGGTGCCCAGGCTGTGCCCAAGCTCTGTCTCTCTCCTCCTCTTGTGCAAGCCCAGTAACTGTGGAGAAAAGCCAGACACACCGGGCCAAAAATAGGGCACGAGCTGGTGTGATTTTATACCTCACCTGGGAAGCACAGGATCCACGCACAGCCCGCATGGACCATTCTGCCTGCATTGCTCAGCACTTCAGGCAGGGAAGCATTGCTGTGAGCAGAGGCAAAAGCTTCCCTTGCTGGCTCTATCAGTCCGAGAGGACAGCGGGCTTTCAGGGCTGTTTGCAGAAGGAAAGGCAGCAGTTTGCAACCCGGCTGCTCCGGGTCACATGAGGTGGTGGCAGCTGGGCCCAGAGCGTGGCTGCTCAGGGAGGCTTTGCACTGCCCTGCAGTGAGCCGTGTTAGTGCTCCGGGGAGACATGTTCACTGGGGACTAAAGGCACTGCACTTTGATTTAGGTACAGAAATATTTGAAGCGTGTGCCTGCATCAAGTCCCCAAACCAGTGCTTGGGGGGTTTTTTGTGCTGTCATGGGGAGGTTGTCCTGAGCAAACATGGGCTTGCAGGTTTTGTGAGGGTTTGACAGCTAATGCGCCCAGACAAATTGGATGTATCCTGCACACACAGCCTACAGAGGATCATAGAAGGGTTAGGTTGGAAGGGACCTTAAAGACCATCTAATTCCAATTCCCCTGCCATGGGCAGAGACATCTTCCACTAGACCAGGTTGCTCAGAGCTCCACTGAACCTGGCCCAGGGATGGGGCAGGCACAGCTTCTCCAGGCAACCTGTGCCAGTGCCTCACCAGCTTCACAGTAAATAATTTTTTTCTAATATCTAACCTAAACCTACTCTCTGTCAGTCTTAAGCCCTTCCCCCTTGTCCTGTCACTACATGCTCTTGTGCATTGTCCGCTGCAGAAACAAACTCTGCTTAATTGTGGCCAGGCTGCCTTGAACAGGTATCCATAAGATGGACTCATGCAGTTTGACTCCTCTGCCCTGAATTTAAACCCTCCATTAGTTAGAACAGATTTATCTCAAGTACCCTCATGTAGACAACACTAAAGTTAAATGGATTAACCTCCAGTTTAACTCTACTGAAAAAGCTAATTGGGGAGAAAATGAAAAGAAAACATGTAAAAAAGGGTTTTAGCGGAAAGCTTCAATGCCTTCATGAAAAAGAAATGTCATTAAGGTGAATTTGACACAGGCACTGTGCCTGCATGGTAACATTGCATAGCATCCTTTGTCTTGCAAATGGTTTTTACATCTGCTGTGTTTCACCAAGTCCAAAAAAAATAAGTATATGGCACTTTTAAACATATTATCACTCCTGGTAAAATTGCGTGTTCTCCCTCTTTGATAACTGATATTCCTCAGGTGATGTTGGAACTAGAAGCAAAGCTTTTCCTTTTCTCAATATTCAGCTCTTAACTATTGAGAAATTCTCATCTTCTGCTAGGGAGCCAAGCTTCCTGGACGGTTTTCCTTACCCTAACCCCGTGTTTCTAAGAACTCTGCCTTCCAGAGGAAATCCTGGTGTAGTGACCTTTGAATATTTATCAAGTGGCATAAGGTAACTGAGGGCTGTAGCCTAGCAGGAGAGAAAGGCTCCCTGTAGAAGCAGATTTGATAATTATGGAGAAAAGAGGACTCATTTCCCTGCAATGTAAAATGATCCACACCTGGCCTATCCTCACTCCATAGTATGCTAAACAGCACATGCATTTTCTGGAGGATGTTAAAACACTGCTGTCAAAAAAACGAAATGGAGAGAGGAGCTCATACAATGCATCGGGGGGAAAAATCAGTGGGTATAAATGGAGAAAAAGGCTGTGTCAGCCTTCGTGAAATAACACATTTTCTTCCTAATCTCCTGATACATAGAACAGGCAGTTACTGGCTGGGAAATAAAAGGAGGCTGGAAAACAGGAGAGCCTGCTGGCTGTAATCTGCACAATACCTGAGCACTAGGAGTTTGTTTCAAAATGTAAAATGCAGCAGCCTGTGCATGATAGAGGGGGGAAAGTGGTCAGCGAGGAAAGGAGAGGTGGCACCAAGCTGGGCTGGTACTACAAAAGGATTAAGAGCAAAGTGGGGCATTTCTACCAGGAGCTGCTGCAGATTAATGGGTCATTGGCCCAGGTGCAAATCTCCCTTCACCACCACCTGTGTGATTAAAGGAGCCTTCCCCACCCCTTCCTTCACTCATGGTGGTTTCCTGTCTTGTGATTTCAGACTCCTCTAAATCCAGTCGAAATACCTGGGTGGGAGGAAAAAAAAAAAATGAGCAGAGAAATACCTGTTCTTCCAAAATCAGCTTTAAGCTGAAAGACTGCACAGCTACTTTATTATGGTAAATCTGAAGGCAATGGATGGCATGGCAAGAATTACAGTGGGATCTCTTCCAGGCATCATCTTTTGATGCGTACATCCAAAATCTTTGCTTTGTGTGTTCATGTTTATTTTTCTTCTTCATCTTCTCAGCGTTCCCCTCGGTAAGTGCCTTGTTCTTTCGGCTTTTCAGAGTGTTTTAGGATGCCTAGACAGCTTCATGGGCCATTTCCCAGATAGGAGTGGTTTCCCCAGGGATGTTCTTGTCACTGCAGCAAGTTTAATATGAGCTGCCTGGCCCTCTGGGATAAGAGGATAAGAGGAGTAGGGCTGAAGGGTGAGTGATGTGGAGAACACTTGCAAGCAGGGCAATGCAGTGGTGTCTTTGTCAAGAGTAGCTGTTGGTAGGAGTTTGGATCAATGAATCTACTCGATAGCCACTATGAATCTTTTATGAGTGAGTCCTTCCAACTCCTAGGTAGGTTTGTAGGCTACTGTTCCACTTTTCCAGGGATCTAGGCTGTCCTGTCAGGTATGTCCCTTTCCCAGGGGGTTTTCTCCCGTGGAGCTGTAAAACCATAATTTTTTGCCAGCTCACCTGATAAGAGATTTTGGGGTCACGCTCTGTCTCGCAGCAGGAGCACGAAAGGAGGGACAATGATAAGAGAAGAAGAGCATCTCAGCCTCCCAGCACTGTAACACTGAGGCTGCCTCCCACAATTTCAACGTAATTATTTGCTAAAAAGGACAAATTCAGCTTTCCTGGTCTGGGTACCGCTCCTGGGAACAGCTGCTGCTCTCCACTGAATGAATGTTCAAATTTGCAGAGTGTCCCGTGTCCTGTATGGCATGTGTGCATTTTCCACACTTTCTCCTGGAGGGGAGGTGAAAAATGTAACAGGTCTGGTCTGGAATGTAATCAAAGATTTATAAGTAGCCATGCATTTTTTATGCATATAAAGTAATAAGAGCTGTAGAGTAAAAGCAGAAATGTGACATTAAATGGTTGCTCTTGCCAGTTTTCCACGAGATATGATCAAAGCACCATTTCAGCAGCAGGGCTGCAAGACTGCACCCTCTAATAGGAAGACAATGATTTGATCAGGCTCCAGTTAAGGTTGGGAGCATCCTCTGCCTGAGGGCCTGTTCAGCTTCTTTTGCATAACATTAAAAGAAGCTCAGCTGGTCAGACCAAATGGCTAATCAAGAGATGTTTTGTAATGCACCCTTTCATTTCATTCCATAACCCACCACTTCAAAGCCAGGGTTTAAAATAAATTTAAAAAAATAAAGGTGGTTGTGATCAAATTGGAAAGGAAGCGTTAACACAGGATGGATCTGTAACCCTCTGCTTGACAGAGAAGAAATCTTCTGCTCCTTCTCTTCCTATATATCTTCCAGTGTATTAATCTCTTTTCAGTGTTTTCTTTTTCCTCAGCATCCCACTGTCTCTTTTTGTAGTTAGCTGCCAGAGAGATGTATTTTCTCCTACTGACTGCATCAGAATTTCCTAAGGTTATGAGAACTGGTGCTTCTGGGGAATTATTGAATTCAAGTTATTTGGTGATATTTCTTCCTGCTTCTGCAAGCTCTGCAGGACAGCCAAGGCATATATAGTTTCATTTTCTGGAACATTTAGGTCACTGATTTGTCTGCTAGCCTGGCAGTGTTTCATTTTCACATTGTATACGAACAAGTGTAAAGTTTTGTGAGCATAATAAAGTCAGTGTGAAAAGAGACTAAGGTTCATCACAGGATTTCTTGCAAGTTAATTGTTGGAAGCATTGGCATGCAATCTGGCTTGCTTATCAAATTGATTTAAATGGTCAAAGCAAGAGAAAGTATTGTATGTAACTTGTCTTAAGAAAAGTTTGTTTTAGAAATGTTACTAAAAAAAAAAAGTAAATGCAAGCAGCTGGTATCTTGCTGTTTTGTGACCTGCCTTAAATGCTCTGTGTGGAGAATCCTGTTGATGGGAAAGCTCTGGCATGTGCTGCTCTGCTGAATGCTGCTTGATACATCCCTTGTGATGCCTTCTGTGCCCTACAGGAGGTTTTGGTTCATCAGTTACAATTTGGGGGACAAATATTGATTATTTGGTGCCCCAAACATGCCAAGTATTTTCTAATTTTTCACTGAATTCAACTGTTCTATTCTTTGCCTCGGTGTATTCGGTGATACGTGTTTTGGAGTAGCTGCAGTACCAAAATTGTTAATTTTCTGCCACTCAGCACGTGTGCTGCTATGCCCTCCAGCTTTTCCTCTTTGAAGCCCTGGCATCCTGCTTTGCTCAAGTGTTTCCTGTGAGAGAACTGAGCCTGCCTGCTTGGTCCTGGCGTGTTTCTATTTGGCTTGAGAAGCTGATCTTCGCAATTATTGTCACCAATTCAAGCCCATCCAAGTATCTGGCTTTGAGAATATTTGAAATACTGCTGCCACTGTTTCAGAGACCCAGATGTACTAGCTTGAAACATTTATGCTATTAAAAGGGCTGTGAGAAATTTTGGATGAGGCTCATGTTGACTTTGCAGCCAAGATTTCACCCTTTCATTATAAGACTAGCTTTCAAACTTTTGATCAGACCATGGACTAACAGATTTATCTCTCCCACTCCCCAAAATCTAATTTGCAAATATAATCTTCAGCCTGAGACTTCAATTGCTGCTGATTGGAATAGTGTGAGGTAAATCAGGCTGAATGAGGCCACATAATTCTTTATTTGATATCATTAAATGAAATGCCAGCATTAGTTAAAATATCCACCAGATGCCACAGGTTTATACCTTAAGTGCATTGTTCACTCCTTGTTCTTTGGTATTTCCCTGAGGGTGGAAAGGACTGTAGTTAGAGGAGAAGAAACAATGGTCTGATCAATCACAGACCTCTTGAATTGCAAATAAGAATCAGCAACCAGCTCACAAACCTCTGTGCTGGTCTGCTGAGCTTTCTGCAACCCCCTCATGTCAGTCTCCTATGACTCTTTACATAATGTACACACTGAAATCTTTCTCACTGTTTTAGTTTTTGGGGGCTTTTTCTATTGCCAGTAAGGTGCTTTTAGGCTTGTAGAGCCTCTTGAAACAGAGCCACTCTACTTTCCTGTCAGCACAGAGCCCATCGTGTGGCAGCCAGGGTGACAGGCCACTGACAGCAGCACCCTAACAGAGCACCTCTATTGTACCTGAGTACAAGCAGTTATTATCTTTTCTATTATGTGAAGAAATGAGTAGTGATCGGAGAAATGGTGCCGAGCTGCTGGTGTAGTCAAGTGGCTCGTGATTTTACAACTACCTTGTAAGAATGTGAATATTTCCTCTCTTCTACTGCACACACCAGTGCGGCTCCCCTGGGATCTCACTGCTTTAGAGCCTTCGAGGCCTCTGTGACACAGCTGCCAGAAGGGACTGCCTGTGCTGCTGCAGAGAGATGCTGCTGGGAACATCTGCAGCTCCCCATGCTCTCCTCTTCCATTACAGGGAATTCTCAGGTGTTCCAGGCACAGAACAACAAATAATGCCTTGATCCCCCAGGGTTTTCTCTTTGCTATCTGAGAAGCTGGGTAAAAAGCTTCTGCCGTGCATTCGGAACAGGAGCTTGCAGGGAGTTGTGTGAGAGTTCCCCCCTTTGCCTTGTTCTTGTGATCAGATTGAGACCAAATGCCTGCTTTGAAAATACGCTCCAGAGAAACCAAAGCCATCGAAGTCCTAACTGGGTTCCTGGTGGAAGTGTAAAGGACTGGGAGAGCTGCAAAGTGACAGGATAACCCAAGCTTTTTCTTCTGTCTGTAAGCTGAAAAAACTTGATGGAACATCGTGTGAGCTCCTGAGCAAGCAAGCTTTGTTCAGTGGTGGTTTTTTAGTTAGACGTGTGCTGATGATGGTTTTGATTCTGTTGACATCTGGCTGTTGGAAAGGGCTAAAATGTTTTATTACCCTGGTCTTGGATAAGGGCATGTCTAAATAGAAAGTCATTTGAAAAAGAGCTCTTCCCTGGCCTTTATATTTTGCTTAAAACGTTTGACAAAATTGGATTTTATTCTTGACTCAGCAACAGATAAAGAATATATTGAGAAAGCAGCAAGTTGTGTGTAAAGCAACTGGAGCTGCCTTGCCTCAAGACTTTTTATTCAGGTGTCTGTTATAATAATTCAGTTACTCTGTGCTTCCCTGTCAGATTTTCCTGGAGATGGCTGCTGCGTGCAAACATAAAGGAACTTGGAAGCCGCTAAGCTTTCTGAAATGTTAATGTAAACATGTTGCATATGTAGGACTAGTGAGCATTTTCTAGGCCAAACACATATCAGGCTGTGATTAACTGATTCATTAGCTAATAATCGATTGCTATTGGTTTTGGGCAAGCCTGTGCCACGTGGGTTTGGTTTGCAGGGGTGGTTTATCATGGCACTTCTACCCACTGCACAGAGGTACTTCCATCTGAACCAGGAGCTGCTGGGCAATAAGCAGTTCTAATTAATTGCTTATTAATTGGCAGTTACTGTAGAAAAATACTCCATGGTCTAGTGGCACCCATCGCTCCATAATGGCATCCCAGACTTCAAAGCCTCTGTGGATGAATTCCGCCTCTGACGTGTGGCGAGGGTGAAGGAGTACAAGTAGGGGCAGAATGTACCCACTGGTAATCTGAACCTCAGGGTCCCTTCTCTCCTGCTTGGCCTGGGTGAATAATCTGAGACTTAATTTTAATTGCATTAATCTTTTGCCCAGTAGCACAGCAGATTGTGCCCAGAGAAGACTTCCACAGGAGTTGGGTTCCCAAGGAGTGTGGGCTTTAGGTGGAAATAGCAACGATGCTGGCGCCAAGACACTTGTTTCAGGCTGGGCTATCTTGCTTTTTCCCCTAGTTCATTCATTTCTGAGTCCAGAAACAGGGCTATCTGGGATGGGTTTGGGTAGTTTCAGCTTTGCCCCTCTTATCCGTTTAGCTCAAACGTCGAACTGTGCTGAAGTTCTTTGTTGGCAGGGGAAAGCATCAGGTCATCCAGTGAACCTCCTTGCCAAGGAACAAAATTGGTCATCACAAGAAATCTGCACTGGTATGTACTCACTCCCTCAGTTTACTTCAGTGTTGGGCTGAAGAAAACAAATTTTAATATGTTGTTAGAGAAATTTTGTAACCTGGCAGTTAATGGTATTGCTCAATTAGACTATCTCGTGTCTTAACACATCATTTAGGCTATATAGATATCCAGATTTTTACTTTGAGTTTTATTTTAATAAAACTCCTTAACACACCTGTGTAAATACAGCTCTTAACTGATCACAATAAGATCCTACTGAAAGAGGACAGAAACTTCCTCATTAATATCCAATTTTGTTATGGTATTAATGTCACTTTTGGTCATGTACAGTTGTCAGGGCCCGACATAGCTGGACATAACAGTGTGACTTTTATAACCTTGTTATAAAAAGCAATTAGGGGCAACATCCAGCTCTGCAGTTACTCATCACGTGGAGATGTAAGGAGCTTCCAACAGTGAATTTAATTAGCAGGAACACAGAGTACTCTGTGACCTGCAGTGCCGATAACACAGTTCCTGTCCAGCAGTGTTGGTCCCTTGCTCTGAAAGGGCACCTAAACTGCTCTGGTGCCAGACCCATGCATAACTTACAGGCTTCCAAGGGGCTAGAGCTGGAAACTTCCAACCAGGAAGGCTGAACCAGGAAATGAAGTGCTGGTAAATCCAATCTTGTACCAAGCAACAGCATGGACAGCTTTAAATTGCTGAGGAATAATCTAGGTAACTGCTAATGCCAGCAGTTACTGGACATGTCTCAAGAATGTGTAGAACAGATTTTGGTAATCAAAGCTGCACTGCACAGGGTCATAAAATGAGTGGCTGCTTCGTATGTGAGAGTGCATAGTGGTAAGGAGAGTTGTGAGGTACAAAAGGAGTCTTCACAACTTGTGTTGGCCGTGATGCAGGAATTCCTTATTTGATGTTGAGGGGATGCGCCCCGTGGTACCTCCCTGCAGAGCTTGATGGGGTTTGCCCTGCTCTGCAAGGGGTTGGGCAGCCACCCAGAGTGCCCAGCCACCCTCCAGAGAAGGCCATGGAGATAATCAGAGGGCTGAGTACCTCTCCTACAAGGACAGGCTGAGAGAGTTGGGGTTGATCAGCACAGAGAAAAGAAGGCTCCAGCAAGACCTTACTGTGGTCTTCCAGTACCTAAAAGGAGCTTCTAAAAAGGAGAGAGAAGATCTCCTTATGAGGGCAGACGGTGTCAGGACAAGGAACAATGGCTTTAAGCTGACAGAGGACAGGTTTAGATTATGTCTTAGGCAGAAATTCTTTACTCAGAGGGAGATGAAGCACTGGCACAGGTTGCCCAGAGAAGTTGTGGATGCCCCATCCCTGGAAGTGTTCAAGGCCAGGTTGGACAGGGCTTGGAGCAACCTAGTCTGGTGGAAGGTGTCCCTGCCCATGGCAGGGGGGTGGAATGAGATGATGTTTAAGGTCCCTTCCAACCCAAACCAGTCCACAATTCCTGTGGAAAAGCAATACCTACAATGAGAAGGGCTGCCCTAATTTTTCTGCTTTTTCCCCTACTCTGTGCTATGTGTACTGAATACTTGCAGGGTTTCACAGTGCTGATGCAGTCAGGTTTTCTGCCTTCAAATCTGATTATATCCATTTTCCAACCTGACTGTGCCTAGGGCCAGACTTAAAGAGCCATTTCTGCTATGATATCCTGTTGAGACTCTTGCAGGGGGTTACTTGCAGGAGGCTAACTTGAATTTGACCCAGAGGAAGAGCAGAGATTTTTAAGATTGTTCTTGAGTGTAATCTAAAATCTTCAAGCTAAAGGTGCAGAAGACAAAAGTGATATGTGCCCAGAAACAAAAAGAACAGGATTTAAAAGAGTTTATTAATAAATTATTATGTAACAAACAAGTTAGAAGTCAGTTCCCAAATTTTCATCTAAGCTGACTTTCATCAACTATCAAGAATAACTACCTCTCAGAAATGTAATTAATCTCAATCACATCAGGATTTTCAGGTTTTTAGAGCTTGGACCAGCAGCCTAAGAGCAAAGAAGCTGTGTTTGAGGCCATAGTTTTAGAGCACTTCAAATCTATCTGTTCACTTCCATTCTTTTTATGCCACCTCAGGAGTACAGAGTAATTAAAACCTTCTCAGAGTAGTGTTCAGCTCTGCACTGGAGCCAGGAAGTGCAAGGTGTGAGATAGCCTTGCAGGCTGCTCCAAGGTCCGAACTTGAAGCTTGGGAATGATAGATAAATACAAGGAGAAGGATACCAGCAGGGCTGTGCAAGATTTCCTTGTCCTGGCGTAGTGGCGTTGAGTCAGCAACTTCATTTCTTTGGCTTTGTGTCCACCTGTAAAGCGCCAGTCAGAGGCCTTCATCTGCTGAGCGTGCCTGGGGTGACTTGCCATTTCAGAGCTCGGCGGGGACGTGAGGGGGCCTGGCAGAGGAGAAATGGGCAGCGAGGCTTTTGTTGTTTGGTTTCAGTAGCACTTGGCTGGACTCCCCCGTCTCCCAGTGGCAGGAGGTGTTTGCAAATACATATGTGTGCGAGTGCTGGGATAAGGTGTGTCCTGCAGCATATGGCATGTGCAGATGCACGCTGGCAGGTGTGAACTGTGTAACTATATTTGTGTGCTCTGAGCCTGGTTTGGGAAGAAGAAAGAGGCTGCTGAGAACTCTGGCTAGGTACTCACTTTTCTTGTAATATATTAGTTTAATTTAAATTCACTTTACAGTCAGTGCACATGAGAATTATTTTGAAGGTTTAATTTGCTAGCTGCTGAAAGCAATAAGGTGGCTATCAACAGAGAAGAAATAGCTTGGCTGTTTGTTAATGCTCTTGGGCTGTACTGTAAGTACTCCAGGCAGCTGTAATGTAGAGAGGCAAATAAACCATTGTTGCTTTTAGAATTGCCTCTTTTATTGTATCAATAGTTTTCTGTTTCTAGATATTTACCTATGAGGTACTTTCTGGGGCAGATAGCTGGGGGAATCCATGTAGGTTCTCAAAAATATTCAGAGGGAAAAGCTGTTTAACCAACTAGAAAACATAATGCTTGGTCTCTCATTAGTCACAAAAACTTCATTAAATTTATTATGTTTGGATTGGTGCTAATTTTTCTGGCCATTTTGGCCAGCAGAAGCTGTACCGAATTGCCTGTATTTGTACTGGGAATTTTACTTCTTATGATGGCGGGATTTGATTTTATCTGCAACCATCTGGAGTAAGTTTATTTGTGTTACGTGGCTTGCATGTATTTGTACTTCAGACCGAGATCCCTTAAATTGAATTCTCTGGATTTTTACATATCGTATAAATGACATTTGCTTGCAACACAGTGGAGTGATTACAGTGAATACTAAAATGGCAACATTCTGCAGTAAAAAAATTACAATGTAAAATGAACATTCATTTACAACAGAGTGTAAATTTATGCTATTTAATGAAATGCATTCACTGTGCAGTAAAATACTTCTTGTGCCTATTGAAATACAATTACAAAGCACTGAAACTTATAATATTTAAGAGACATTCTGTTTCACAGTAAAAATTGTGTCATGTTTGTTAAAATTATATTTGATAGAGTGAAATAAACATGGTCTGTGCATATGTTTATTTCTCTGTATTGATAAAATTAAATAAATGCTATCATGACATCAATCTGCTGTAGACCAGAAGTCCTGTACCTGGGCTTATTCAGTATCAGCTGTGTTCCACCACTGTTTCCCTGTGGTTCAGAAGGTGCCGTCCTCAGGAGGAGTATGAGGGAACATGGCTTGACAGGGACCACGATTGGCCATGGAAATTTCCGGAGCAGGTTTCACGAGACACACGGGGCCAGGAGACTTTGATGCATCCCTTAGGGAGAAAAGAGAGACTGACCAAAAGGTGGCTTTACAAGCCAAGTGGACCCCACTAGAACAGCCATGCCCAAGTCCTCCCCAAGCTGTGACAGAGGTCTCTGCACAGACGTTTTGCCAGAACCTGAATGGAACGTATTTGTGGTACTTGGAAGTCAAACCCTATTGCCCACAGGCTGGACTTGTTTCAGCAAGGACTTGTTTCCTCCAGCTCTTGCAGAAATGGCTGCAGCAAGCACTGGCTGTGGTGACATTGCAGCCGGGAGCTCTGCTATTCACAGAGGTGCTGCAGATGATGGAAGCATAAAAAGAAAATGTAATTGTCTCAAGCCCGTTCTCTGCCAGGAGAGAAGCCTGATGACACAAATGCATTTGCTCTCTCACAGCTCTGGTTTCTGCAGGCACATACTGAGAAAATATGTATATTTTTGGACAGATTCAAAAATGTTTTTAATAGTGTGTGCCTGGTAATTGTTTTGATTTATTAGGCCATAATTGTGCTAGGGAAATACAGGCTTTCTGGATAGGCCTTTTTGGGGTTGTTCTGGACAGCCATCAGCCATGCTATTGAAAGCAGCTTTCCCTTTGTTTGCATGCATTCTTCCTTTGACAGCCCTCAGCTGTCCTGTAAAGCTCAGGGAAAAACCTCCTGGAGAGAGCCCCAGCCACCCGGCTCTGCTGGCACCACAGCTCCCACTCCCATCCCCTCCTGGGCTGGCTCTGGGGCCTCCCGGCATGACCTACCCCATTTTGGGGCTTCCTGCAGCCCTCAGGCCACTCCAAATGATTGCCAAACCTGCTCGTTGCCCCTCTGGGAGCACTGGGGGGGGATTTATCATCATCTGGATGTAGTAGGCACACATTCACTCACGTTGTTGGGGTGAAGATCTGCCCTCCGGGATCTCTGGTGCCAAATTAACGTGTTTATTGCTGTGCCAGTGTGACAATCCCTACCTTTCCTCAGACCCAAAAGAACAAACAGGTTCTCACTCCAAGACAAAAGATTGAAATGCCCCAAATTATGGTGCTGGACATCAAATAGCACAAGCTGCCTTTTATCAGTGCAGATCCTGGCCTGCCTTCTCTTTGTAGCTAGTGTTAAATTGCTGGCTGAAGATAGCCACTTATCGTGGTTTAGATGCCCATTTCTATTCCAGAAATGTAAGGAGACTCGACTCTCTTGGGCTAATAATGCTCTATCCATTTCTGTCTTCAGCTCAGCTGAGGAAGCTGTTACATAAAATAAATGCTGTAAAGATGAAGTTGGCCATTCCCTCTCTTCTTTGCAAAGGTCATCAGCTCATTACGCTACTGAAGAAAATGTTAAGAGTTGATATTCTGAGATAACAAAATCTGATTTCCACTTGCCCTTTTTATTTCAAAAGAGGAAAACCTGCTATTTATTCCAACCGAAATATTGGTTCAAACTGAATGGGCAAGAGGTTCAAGAAGCGCCTGGGTTAACTTGAGGATTTGCTGCTTTGGATTTTCTCCAAGCTTGCTGTCTTTGGCACAGCTTGCCAAGGCTCCCCAGTGTAGTTTTGAGACCCAGATGCACGAAGATATTTGCTCTCTGCTTTCAGTTAATTTTCCATTTCTCCTCAGTCCCCAGCTTTTTTCCTGAGTGGCTCTGGCACATCTTTTCATTGCATATTCTCAATAATTCTGTCTTAAGGCTCAGTGACATCCTTGGCTGTGTCCTTGTATATATATTGTAGCAAGGGAGAAGTGGAGGACTCTGGGGAGGCAACTGGGATAGAGCTGATAGAACTGGGAAGGGAAGAGTCTGGGAGAAAGTGACAGAAAGCGGGGGAGGAAAGTTGAGGCCAAGGAGGAGCAGGGTGAGGGAAGGGAAAGGATGGGCTGGGAAGAGGACATAGGGTGCCAAAGGAGACTGAGAGACCTTGAGAGGGCATGGGGTATCCAGGGAATTGAGAGCTGCAAGGAGCAGAGGAAAAGTTTAAAAATTAAACCCTGAAACTAGAACAGCTAATTTGAAGAAAGGCAAATTTATGAGGAAAGGAGGAAGATAAAATGATGGAGAGGCTTTGCATGGATGTGGCATTTCCAACCTGACTGCAGCTGGCAGGAACAAAGTTGCAGGAGGGCAGGGACGTGATGAGACCTGCTCACAGAACACCACAAGAAGAGCAGTGCCATTGCAGAGCCCCTCTCTGCTCCCCTCTGACTCTGCCATCCCCTCCCTGCCCCCGTCCTGCCTCCCTGCTAAATTTATTCTGCTCCTGGTACTGTTTCTGTGCTGAGCAAACCAGCTCTGTACAAATTAAGAGGACAAGATGTTCAGAAGTGGTAAATTCACACTTTTTTTTTGTTGTTTTCCTAGCACATAAAAGCGAATTTAGATTGGTGGTGGGCAGGGCAATCAAACTCAAGGGGTGGGGAAAACTGCACAAAAAAGTGTTTCAGTACTCAAAGAGCTGAGTGCAATGTACCAAAGCAGCTTCTAAACGAATCATTGCATTACCAAGGTGGATTGCAGCAGCACTGATGCTGGCAATAAATGGTGAGTTCCTTCCCATAGAGGCCTGAGCAAACACACACTCTGTCTTGGGCCGGGTCTCTTTTTTATGAAGTTTCCTATCTCTGCAAACACAGACGAAAATTTCCTAGCAATATTTGACCACTGTGGCCTCGGTTTCTCTGGGTCAGATGGAATTTGGCATCCTCTGTAGCCCCGTAAAAGCGGGTTTTTTGGTGTGGGGTGCAATAGCTGCTGGAGAGGGGCAGCGCAGAGGGTCAGCCGGGGCAAGCTGGCAGCAGCTCAGGGCTTGGGGGCTGCTCCTGGAACCAGGGACCCACTCGGTACAGCAAGGAGCTGGTGCTCCTTCAGGAGCAGTTCTGTGCGAACGAAGAGCAAAAGGAAATCTGTTCTCTAAGCTCTCCCCAGAGAAATGCCAAGGAGGACACATCTGGCCATCTCCTGCCAGGCACTCGCAGGGCCCAGATTTGCAAAGTTATGCACGAGCCCAAATATACAGATTGGAAAATCCTCTCAAGGTTGAAGTACCTTGTTTCCTAATTCCTCAAGCCAGAGGGACTCCTGCACCTAACTGCTTCTGTAAATTCTCACTTTAAGACCAGATTACTGCAGCTGTGGAGGGGTCTGCTACCCCCCTTTCCTGCTCCGTGGCTCGGTAAGGATTACATTTTTTTAGTGCAAAGATTAGCAATTCAAACAGAGGGAGAAGAAGCCTGAATATGCTACTGCCAATTGCTTGGTTTAATAAAAAAAATTCTTCCACCGTATTTTTCCAAGGAAAAGTGGCTTTTCCAGAGGAAATAATTGAGTTCTTTTAAGGGGGAGGGGAGGAGGGGAAAGCCAAACCTATTTACCATGTCAAATCCAGCGAGGTTCATTGAGAAAGGGCAAAGAAAAAATTGAAAGTTTCACATTAAGACTTAAAATTCAGTTTTGTTTAAACTGGAAGCACTGCCCTTTTTCCCCATTCCAAACACGTGCGAGAGCTGACCTTGCCCTGCCGGGGTGTTGTGCTCTTGACTTTCTTGGTGCTCTCCAGTGACAAGTTCACTTTTATCAAAAAAGGAGCTAAGAAGAAAGGGGACCTGCTAGAAATCTGTAATTAGGATTTAAAGTCCCCTCTCCTTCAGGTTTTTTCCTTGCAAGTGCTAGGGTTTCTCCAAGGGAAGTGGTGTGCATTGATACTCTGCCTGTGATGAGCAAAATCTCTCCTGTCAATGCAGTAAGTGCAGAGATGCAATAGCTTGTCATAAATCCAGCCCAAGACTCTCTTGCAAAATAATTACACTTCCAGAGAATTTTAATCTCATGTTAACAAGACCCCCTACAATCTTTGTGCTCTCAGTCATATTAGAAACTGATTTATAATTAATGACTACTGCAATGCCACTACCTCTCCATGAGAGAGATCTTTAGCTACCTCCTCAGAAGTGGTTGAAAAAAAAAAGAAAAATATGAGAGATAGGTTTAATGGCTGCTTTTCCATGTTAATATTTAGTGGCTCTCACTCAGAACAGAAGTAGCTGGAAGCATAGAATATATGAGCAAGAAAATCATCTTTGTACGCTGAGCATTTAAATTGCAGCAGAAAAAACCTTATTTGAGTAAAACCAAGAATGTACTCCATGTGGCATAATATCCAATAACTGTATTTTGCCTCTGGAGAAGAACTGAAGTCAGTACTTTGACCAGGATTTGACAGTTTGCAGAGTTCATACTCAAGACAGGGGTGTTTGCGGGATGGACGTTCTTAAGAAGCCTGTTAGATATGAGTTTGTTTAACACAGACATTTTTTTTGTTGCTATTCCTGTTGACTTCTGCTCCTTTTATTTTCACTCCAAGATTTACTCAAAAAATAGGTCCCTAATGGAAGTACATTCTTCAAAAGCATTAAAAAAATCTGGGTCTGATTAATTAAAATCTCATTATCCATCATAATTGCAGTAGGTATGCAAAAATATAAGATTTATTATTCAAGGAATTAATGCATTTCTAGAACTCTTTGGGGTTCATATGAGAGCTGGAAATGAGCACTGTATAATAATTTGTTTCAGGAGAGCTAATTAAGTCAGTTCATTTATTCAGTTATCTAAGCCTGGTCTAATCCCGTATACCGCTAAAACCTTTTGATGCTCCCAGCTTCATTACTGATTTGAATTAATGTGAGGACACAAACAGAAAATGTTCCTTCCAGTTAGCAATGCATGGGAAGTGCCGGGCCTGAGGTCCACTGGGTAAATCTGCAGCCTGCCCTTGCCTTCCGACCAAAGACGTGGACTCCCTTTCATAGCAAGTACCTTTGGTCCTGCCGGAGTCTCTCCGGATAACACCAACTGAAGCTGCCTCTACTGCAGCCTGGCTTCGGACCCCGAGGGGCCTGGGGGGAGGAAGGGGGTTCACGAGCAAGCTGTGATCACAACTGCTGCTACGGTTGGCATTTACTCTGCACAAAGGGTCTGTGTTGTGGGAAAAGAAGAGAATGGTCCTTGTGGTCATCTTTATCCCTTTCTGCTTCTCTGCCTCATGCCAAACACTGGAGAGTACACACAGAAAAAGAGAGTCCACTTGTCGGTAAACAAAGGGTATTTATTTAACATGAGGATTAATTCTGAGTTCTGACAGCTCTCTGTTTGAGGATGCTTACTGTGAGGGCAAGGAAAAGGCCGTGAGACCTGTTGTCTGCAGTCTCCTGGAGAAAAGCTTATTGGTTGCTTTTAAAGCAAAATATTTTTTAGAAAAACACTAAAACTAATTATTCTTATTCTCATGTACATGGGTTTACTCCTTCTATTATAGCCCCACTCTATTTTCATGGAAAACAGGAAACCAGTCTTGGTATGCACTGTTTGGAGTTGATACCGTTGGGATATCAGAGTTGAATTTTCATGAGGAGACCTCTGGAGACTTCAGTCCTTATGCAAACTGGCCATACTAGGCATCCATTTAATTTCTTTTCATAAAACCTTGCTATAAAACTAATTCTTGGGTCTGAAGCTCCTGGAGTATGTTGTATCCTGAAGGAGCTCAAAGGGAGAACCAAGCAGCAGTTCTGGAGAATTTGCATGAATATATTGCATGAGGTGCAAGAGTTCTACAGGAATCTTCTGGTCTGCCAAGAAGCGTTTCAGTCCTTGCACTGCCGTAGTAAGGGAATTATTTATCAGCCAGCTGATGCAATAGATCACTGGGTGTTCTGACTTATAACTTGCTGGTTTGCATGGGAGTTTGCAGAGCTGCTTTCTGGTGAGCTGAAGGCATAGCTCCTTCAGAGAGATGAAGTGATGATGGCCTCCTAAAATTCTCAGCATTTTTTTCTTGGCTGTGCACAAATACTTCATAAATTTTACATCCAGCTAATTTTTTGCAGCCCCAGATGCCATAGGCTTTCAATTAAGCAGGGTTTGGATTTTCTCTTCCATTTTGTAAAGAATCTCCATTATTAGATGTTGACACCAATTGATTATCCCTCTTTATTGCATCTTCTAAGAACACAGAGCCAATTAAATCCCTCTGCCTTCCTAAGGGTGAACTAGCCCTGTAGACTCCTAATAGTCCCACCACAGCATGTTGTTCCTTTGTTACTAAGGCAGCAATTAACAAGTTTTTAATGGAACAAAAGCTCCCAGAGACAGGCACGGCATGATAATAGGAAGGTGTTTCCTTCTTGTCTTCTCAACATGGCAAGAGCTTGTATAACCCTTCCTCCCTTGGGTTGAACAGCCCTGTCAAGGTGCTCAGTGTGGGACTTTTATTCCTTCGCTCTCTGCCGCAGTGCATCTAAAAATAATGATATTTACACATGTTCAATTATTAAAGGGTTCTAAAACCTAAATCTGAACTGCAGCCCTGTTTAAAGCAAGAGGTGTTTTAATGTCAGTAAAAGGGAAAGATTATCTTTTCTTACTAAGATGATCTCTGTGGTGCCATTGAGTTCTGCACTGTCAGGTTTTTGCTGATGGAGTAATTGTTTTTTAAAGCGATTCTTTTAGGTTTTAATGTCATGTTTATGCAAATTGAAACACAGCAGCCAAGAAGGAGACTTGTCATCTTTCCAAAATAATCTATAAGGCTATTTTTTTAGATGAAAGTCTCAGTTGGGAAATAATTGCATCTGTGCATGAGATTAATAATAACTAAGTAATTTGCTATTGTCTTTCATTAGGAGAATTGGTTTTCAGATGAGCTATTTAAAAACCCAGAAAGATGCCTCCTGAAATTCTGGTGATTTTTAAGGTAGATGAGATGTTATTGGATATGGTATGGAATGCAAAACACATCTTTTCCCCCAGTGAACTTCAGCCTGTCTGGGTTTTATTTTGTGCTCTGGTGCATACTAGGTAATTTTAGATTGGAAGGAAGCAACGCTGCTGCATCTGCATTACTGGGGAGCCTTAGTGTCCCTGTCTACTCCTAAATGTCCCTTCTCCATGAGGAAAGGATGGGCTGGGAGAAAGTCTGCTGCGGGGGTCAGTTCTCCAAAGTGAAGGAGGAGTCCTGGGCTGGATCACCAAACTGCTCTGTTTAATCCATGACAGATAATATTTTGTCTGTCTCCTTCAAAAATGCAAACTTTGGAAGATTCAGTCTGTTTCCCACTTTGGCTGAGCAGTGCTGCCATGGTCTCTGGAGGAAGGAGTAGGAAGGAGAAGAACTTGTCTGTTTGGAGAAAATGGACATATTGATGGCCATTAGCTTTTCTGGTGGAAAGTAATGCTTCTGCCTAGGAAAGTGCTGGGTTTTCATTTTTCAGGATAAGGCGTCACAGGAGAGGTGCACGTGGGTGTTTGTGGTATAGCCCAGAATCTGCATCCTTTGGAAAAGCCTGCCACTGTGAGAGACCTGCACTAAAACTGGAAGCGACATCGAGTGTGACTAATTTAGCCTCTGCTGTGAACTTGGATCATCTTGGGAAGTTGTAAAGAGAATCTGTCCTGAGCTTTGAGAAGAGATTTCAAGTTAAATGTTTGTGTCAATGCGTGCTGAATTCATGGACCTCCGCTTATACCTGGATCTGGAAAGGTGCTGCTTTGTTTGTCTGTGATTTATTTCTTAAGGAAAGCCTGTAGGGAGTTGGTGCATTTCCTCAGTACTGGTGTACCCATCCTTTCTTTCCCATATATCTATATCTATACACACACACACACACACACACACACACACACACACATATAAAGCTAGAAATTAGTAATTGACTCTAAAGAATTTGGCTAAAACTCCAGCCTGGAAACTTTAGCAAAATGTATATTCACTATGGAAGCTTGTGACTTGAAACTCATTTCTTACAGTTCATTAAAAATGTAATGGGTGAGCTGGAATCTGTCAATGCAATTAGTCCAGGCTGGGGGGAAAGCTCATTTCTTTTGGATAGTAGCATTCCCTGTGATGCACCCTTGTCTTTGTAAGCAACCGCTTCATCAGTATGTAGCAAACAAACCAGTATGTAGTTCTTGCACTTTGGTACTGTCACTTCAGAGTGATGCTTGAAATGCTTTAGCAATCATGTAGCTGCAGCAAACAAAACGTTAGTACAGTGAGAGACTAGAAGAAAACACAAGGTATAATCACACCCTTGTAAAATGACTGATGATACGTCTTCATTGGGAACTCAAGCTCTATTATCTCCAAAAGAGCACAGTACTACAGAATGAGAGAGGATCTGGAGATGTGAATTTTAAATGGAAATTTTCTGCTTGTCTTTAGCCTTAGTGATGGAAAAGTCACGTTTAAGCTGGAGCTGTGTCAGGGTGTGTGTTGGAATATGAGTAACAGAGAAGGTGCACTTCTGGCTGCCCTTGCTCATAAGTATTAAGAGGGAGTCAATTATACTGGAGGACAACAAATTGAAATTGAGAGGAACTGTCTGCACCATTAACCAATGTGACTCTCCAGCACTGCATATGCAAGTGCAGAGAAAATCTGAAGAGGAATAACCTCTTCCCTAGGTGAGCAAATTTATCTGACAGCTTTGGTCCCTGTGCCGTGGTTTGACACTGGCCCAACTCCAGGCACCCATGAGAGTCGCTCGCTCACCCTCCCCTGCCCCAGCTGGGCAGAGGAGAGAAAAAAAAATAACAAAGGGTTCATGAGTTGAGATAAGGACCGGGATGAAACACTCCAAGGGCAAAACAGGCTCAACTTAGAGGTACAAAGTGAATTTATTACTAACAGAATCAGAGGAGGATAATGAGAAGTAAAATAAGCCCTTAAAGCATCTTTTTCCCCCCAGCCCCTCCCTCCTTCGCACCAACAGCGCAGGGAGACAGGGCGTGGGGGTTTGGTCAGTTCATCACCAAGATTTTCTTCTGCTGCTCAGGGAGAGGAGTCCTTCCCCTGTGAGGCCGTGGGGTCCCTCCTACAGGAGACAGTTCTCTGTGAACTTCTCCAGCGTGGCTCCACTCTCATGAGCAGCAGCCCTACTGCACCTGCTGCAACATGAATTCCCCCACGGGCAAACAGTCTTCCCAAAACTGCTGCGGCGTGGGTCACTCTTCCACGGGGTGCAGTCCTCCAAGGACAGGCTGCTCCAGCCTGGAAGCAGGGCCCTCTGTCTCCACTGCGACTCTGGATCACGGCCTCCTCCAGGCACCCACCCCCTCTGCCATGGGCACGTCCCCCACAGGCTGCAGGTGGATCTCTGCATCCCCTGTGGACCCATGGGCTGCAGGGGGACAACCTGCTTCACCACGGTCATCATCGGGGCCTGCAGAGGAATCTCGGCTCTGGCGCCTGGAGCACCTCCTCCCCCTCCTTCTCCACTGACTTTGGTGTTGCCGTGTTGTTTCCCTCACATGTCCTCACCTCCTCCTCTTCTCTGACTAGAAGAAAATCCGTGAGTGCTTTGCTTTGATTTTCTTCTTAAATATGTTATCACAGAGACATTACCAACCTCTCTCATTGAGCCAGTTTTGGCCAGCAGCGTGTCCATCTTTCAGAGCCATCAGGGATTGGCTCTGCCGGACATGCTGGAAGCTTCCAGCAGCTTCCCACAGAAGCCTCCTCTGTGACCCTCCAGTACCAAAAACCAGGCCGTGCTAAACCAACACACCCTGGTTGTACAGGACTGCGAACAGTGAATCAGGCACTCAGTGAAAAGGCACAGGAGAGAACTCCTGTATAAACTGATTAGTTTGGGGCTCTGCCGACCCATGTTTGTCACCCCTAAGGACTCTGCATCCCTGCAGGAGCTGTCTCATTGTTCCTGCGTTGGTTTGCAGTGTGCAGCAGCAGTACAACCTCAGACCATCACAGTGACAGTGCAGCGAGAGCCTGTGATCTCTATAGCTTGTGTGGGATGTATGGAAGTCAAGAAAGCTGATCTGCTATGAAACGTGTGCAAAGGTGTTCTGCAGCATCCCAACATGGGTTTTCCGAATCTCCTGTGCAAGGGGATTGAACTGGGTCTCATATTCTCACAACCCAACAGACCCGCTGCTGCCCACTGAGCACATGCAGGTGGGAGCCCATGGTTAATTTGTACCAGATGCTTCCCTTGCAGTGACAGTATCAGAGGTCATTTCAATGACTTCACACACACACGCTTTTCCTAAGAGGCTGCTAAACCGTTCCAAACTGTCCAAATCTCCCTGTGTACAGTGGGATATACAAAATCATGGTAATGCCATTGCTGAGAGGAACAAACTGCTGTCAGATTCCCCTCCATATTCTCAAAGAGCGAGTGTACAATTGCAAATCCATTGAACTACACTCCATTATCTCTTATTAATGGGAAATTGTCCATAAATTGCTGAGGCGTGACTGTGGTTTTTTTCCCCAACACAGCTGCAGTCTCTTTATCCTGTGATATTCCAGCCTCTCAAAAATAAAAGGAGAAAGTGGTGTGTGGGGGTGGGGAGAGATGGGAGGAGGGGGCTTGAAACCCCTCATGCAGCATCTTCCAGCAGCCCCTGGCAAGAGGAGCTTCTTCCCTGCTGGCTTCCCAGCAAAGGGGTGGCAAAGGGAGACGAGCAACGAGCAAGGACATACAAGAGTAGGAGCCGGAAAAAGTAAAGAATTTACCGTGCCATGGTGAATGTGAGGATGTACAGAGAGAAACTGTTTACAGCACTGTTGTGGAGCACAAACACATTGGTGGGAGGCCTTTTCCATAACACCAGCTTCCCGTCCTCCTCCGTCCAATAGCTCTTCTCTGAAGAGGAGTGGTGGGTGTGGATGAGCTCGGAGAGTGGCCCAGCACTCACCAAGGGCTGTGGAAACTTCCCTCTTACCTTTTATATCAGATTTTATTAACAGCTAGGAGTGAGAAACCATTGGGATGGTTGAATTTGCAATAGGACTCAGTGCTCCTTGGGACCGAATAAAAATCTGCAACAAACATCCCAGAAGGAGACACTGAAAATGAAAAGCTTCAGAACCTAGCCCAGGGCTGTTGTTATTGATGGCTCAAGTGGTGCTTGAAGGGGGAAGATCTTGGAAGGTACAGTAAAAGGGAGGCTGGGCTCTTCAATCAGGATGATGGCACCAAGTCATGTTGAAGTTGGGTCTTGCAGTGGTCAGCTTTGCAATCCTAGATCCTCCTTTTCATTTCAGAGCCCCGTGAGTTACCTGCCCAGACTTTGGGCATCTCTACAAGCAACACAAATACTGAACAGCAGGAGCCATGGAGCAGGGCAGAGGTCCAGGTCATTGACCCATACACATGATCCCATTCCTCCTGTCATGTTAGGATGAGGAAATGAGCTACTTTGTGTGGTGAGTAATAAAAGGCCATACAGTTTTCCCTGTGTTAATTATACTACAGACTGTTTAATTCTGTAAATGAGCTGCTTGGCAGGCTTTCAGAACAATTACACAACTCGCTCTCCTGCTCTCCCTGCAATAGCTCAAGAGCAGCTCAGCTGTGAAGCTGATGAGCCTCGGCACCATCCACCTCATGGTGGACATCTGGTGAGAGCCTCTGTCCTGCCAGCCTGCAAAGCTGGGGCACCCCGTGGTGTCCCCAAGCTTCTGCACTGGGTTGGAAGGACTGAAACCTGCAGAGGGGAGGGAAGCTGTACTGTGGAAGCCACAGCCAAGTTAAGGAAGAAACAAGATGTGATTAATGGGATCCACGGGCTAGAAATTTTTAAAGCAAGACGTTTGAGGCATGGTCGCCAAAGCCTTTGGAGAAAATCTCTGTCACTACTGGGGCATGTGTCTGAGTCTTTGAGGGGCTTGAGTTCTGCTTGTCCCTTAGTCATCAGCATGTGGCAGAGTTTGGGCAGTCAACTGCCTCTGGCCCAGCCTCTTCACGTGTTCAAAGGAAATAATGAGCCCAGCCTCCTGCTTTGGGAGAGTGCTTTGGGATCAGCTGTGGAAAGACCAGCAGGTATCATCAACGTGAAGAGGGGAGAAAGGACAGCAGCCACATGTGACATGTGAGGGGCCTCAGGTCTTGACCAGGCTTGATAGGGAATGAGCTCCGCTAAATAAAAAGTTTGTGCTGCTGAGGGGTCCGGCCAGCACAGCAAGTTAGCATTTGTGTAATTGCACGGTGAAACGTGAGCAGTGCAATTCCCCCCCGGTTCCCACGATGACTTTGCACTGCAATAAATGTTACAGAACACAACGTACCTGTAAGCTCAAGGTTGCTCACCCCGTAATTATTGTGCTCTGAACTTCTTGCCCAAGGTCTGGAATGTAAAACATCCTGGTAAAAGTGCCTTTAATTCTTTTTTTAAGTGGCAAATGTGACTGTGTACGCTGAGCACCAGCTCTGCTTTCTGCCAGCAGTGCAATTTTCAAGCAAGCAAAATAGAATCATCCAAAGCACAGTTGAAAATATTAGTCTTTTATGAGGATGCTCAGTAACAATGAAAGGATTCTGGAATTTGTTGAAGAAAATTATGGCCTTGAAGAGAGTAGTGGCTTTTAGTCCTCTGATACATAAGGATTTACAATGCAATGTAATAGAGGCATTTTTCCCCGAGGGATATGTGAATCCCATTACATCCCATTACTTGCCATAAATTTAATATTAGAAGTTTTTTATATAGGATGACATGTAGAGATGGATATGTATGAACCACATTCTTGACTGGTTTATACTATATTTATGTTATACTAATATTATTTATATTTATATTGTTTTATAACAATTTTGCTTCAGTTAAAATTTTGGCCCTTAAGTGCTGTTTATTGATTTGTTCCTTTTTTTATTATTCCCCTCTCATTGTCTGTCTTGTTTGGCTGGAGGGGGGGTTCACTTTACATATGGACTTTCCCTGTACTTCAAGCCTGACTGGAAACTGATTGTGGGCCATATTAAATAATTTAGTGCCTGTGACTCCAGAAATCGGGGCTTGGGCAGAGCCCAACCTTTCGAAGACGACTGTCACTTCCCGCTTGTGTTTTGTGACATATTATAGAATGCTGCTTCTCTGTGCAGCAATTTTGTCATTATACAAGATAGAAAGAAAAATGGGAAATCCATTACAAGCCAGACTTTGTTATGACACAAGAGAAGAATCCCCTGGGAAGTTAGATTAAATTCTCTTTGAAAATAAAATAAAAATGCCACCATGCTTGACAACATTAGATTTATTATATATTTATCTCAGAAGCTCTAGGTATGCTCCTGTCAAAGCTTCTTTAGATGCTGAGATATGTGAGACAAAGCAAATCATTCCTTGAGTCATTGAAAGGGAAGTTTATTACAGAGTTGGAATTAAAAGATTTGAATAAGCACAGAAATCGGCAGTTCCATCGCGAGTTGGAGGCTGATTGCTCGCTGCCTATGTGAGCCACTTAAACCAGCTCAGCTGTGAAGTTTGTATATGCAGGAAGAGGTGCGTGCTGTGAACCTGTGTTTGACAGTGGTTTAAGCCAAGTTGTTTTGTTCCACCACGGAGTGAACTCAAAGAGCAGCTCAGCTGGCAGATAGGGCTCGTCGAACACACGGTGGTGACTGGCTACACCTTACCAACTCAGCTGCTCTGGGTGGTTTCCCCTGTCTCAAAACAGGAAAATGCCATTTTGTGTGATTAAATCCCAGAGATGTTGTGCATATTCAAAGATTTTTCTACAGCCAGTCCCAGTCCTACAAGGAGCTGGGCATGCTCACATCTGATTAATTCATGTCATACTATTACACTCCAGGCCTGAGAAACTGAAGTTAATGGAAAGATTGTTCTTTCCACAACTGTACATCATCCTAGATAGTGCATCTCAGAAGTACTGGCTGATTCATCTCCCATGGTCTGGGTTCCAGAGGTTCAGGGTGTGCATACAAGGGAGCTGGGGCTGTTGTCATCATGACTGAATTTTCTACAGGAAAACTTGCAGAAGAAATGGGGAATGAATTCCAAATAGCATCAGGTTAGAAACAGGCAAGAAGACAGTCAAGAGGAGTATGCACCATCTGGAGCAGGTGCATCCGTGTTGATACCTAGTTTTTCCCTAGGTCCCAGGCATGGTGAGGATGGATGTGCAGAAAGTAGCTCTCTGTGTGAAATAGGCACGAAAAGTGAGGTTGTAACAAACAAGCAAACAAATGCTGGGTGCCAGGAGTGCCTTTGCAGTCAGCAGTATTAGAGCAACTCATGTCTTCAGACCTGTGGGAAGTCTGTGTGAGATTGACTTGCTCCAGGGAAGCAGCAAGTCATGAGCCTCAGAAAGCAGGGGAGCAAGAAGGTTTTCCTTGCCTTTATGGCATTTCCACTGTTCAGGAACAATAACGCCAGAAAATGAGACTGTCTTATTTTATGATTCCCAGATGTGTCAATAAAAGGCCTGTGGGGGGAAAACAGTGCATAAAAATACAGAAGCAGAAAGCTCCAGGAGGCAACTCCGAACTAGGTGGAGAAGAAAACTGTATGATTGTTGTGGGAACAGGTGCATTGTCCAGAAGGGAAGAGGAGTGGTGGAAAAGGAGAAGAAGAGTAAGGAGGTTAAAGAGATGCTTGAAGATGAAGAGAACTGAGAAGAGATGAAAGAGGCTACCTGTAAAAATCAAAAAAGAAATGAGACTTTAGGCTTGTTAAATAAAATGCTTTGATCCCCAAAGTTTTCCTTCTGTACATTTAAAAGCTTATGAAAGATTCTGCTTCTAACTGTGAATTTAGCTTGAAGTTCCCAACTTCAGCACTTTGGGAGAGCATTAGGATTCATTTAAAACCCTTTATTCCTTTTGATGTAATAAAACCTATATAGTACTTTCCTAAATGAGTACCCATTAAGGGGACAAAGCTATGAAAGAGTCATTTCCCACAAAATATGAAATCCAATAAGGTTTATTACCTCCCATTTAGTGAATGGCAGAAGCCTATGAAGTATATGAACAAGTTTCCAATCATCCATCCATTCGTCTCCTAGAAGATGTACAGCATGCAGTGTACCCAGCTCTTCCCTTTCCTCATAGGTCAAACATAGCACCAGATTTGTTTATGCACCATTTAACTTTCTTATCTCTTATGCGACACTTTAACTTTGCCTTTTATCTTCTCGCCACTGGTGAAAGGATGAATTCCAAATACAGCTCGACCCTGCAGTGCACTTGACAGCCAAGCCTCCCTGCACTGTCTCTGGCTCCACGAGCGCTCAAGGGGGGCAGCAAGGTGTTTTTCCTGCACCGTTTTCCTTTAGTCTGCACCATTGATTGAAAAGCTCCTTCTTGTTTGTATAGATTGCAGGAATCGCCAAATATGAACTGTTAACAAAGTCTCACATAAAGGGTGTGGGATGGGTGGGGCAGGGGAGTGCTGCTGGTTTTGGTTACACAAGGGAAGGGAAGCTGCCAAGAGAGGATGTTGAGGTGGCAGCTTGGAGAGCCTGGGTCCTGCAGCGCTTGGATTAGAAGAAGGCCATCAGCAGGGTGAGGTTGGGTCCTGCAGGGGATTGATCAGAGCAAGGCCGTCAGCTGGGTGAGGTTGGGTCCTGCAGGGGATTGATCAGAGCAAGGCCGTCAGCTGGGTGAGGTTGGGTCCTGCAGGGGATTGATCAGAGCAAGGCCGTCAGCTGGGTGAGGTTGGGTCCTGCAGGGGATTGATCAGAGGAAGGCCATCGGCGTGGGCTAGGGTTGGTTCTCCTCCCAGTCATGCTCAGCTGGAGATGGTCTCTGTAGAAAGACTGAGGCTGATGGCGGAGCCCTCAAGGACTGTGACACACATCTGTTCCCTAGACCTGTGGCCAGGGCTGGTGGCAGGAGGAGGAGGAGGTGAGGGGTTGTATGACACTCCCCAGCCAAGCTCAGTCTCCAAACTATGATTTCTCTTTGATGGGGAGGCCAGAGTTTCAAGAAACAGAGGAATCTCTTCCTTTGGTGGTTAAATTCCTTGCAGGATTTGCCAAAAGCATGAAGCAGGTAATTGCTGGCACAGCTCCCTTTCATCTTTGGAAAAGGGGAGAAGGTTCCTCCCCTGACCTGGAACACTGCAGTGAAGATACACAGAGCAGAGGTGCTGCAAGCTCTGAGATACTTTTAATAGCAGGGACATCTACACAAAACCCTTTTTGGAGCAAACCACTTTAAAAACAGCCTGTGGTGCAGCTAGTGAGCATTTCCCATAGTGTTTGTGGGTTCATAAAATCTTCATTGCCAATTATAATTGATGCTGGCACTTAGCACCTGAAGCTGTTTTTCTGGAAACCAACCCCACTTTTTAGCTGCTTTTATGTTATGGAAAGGGGGAAGTAGTATAGGATTGACTCTTTCCATCACTTTGAAAAATGAGATTAAGTGAAATTAAAAGCTGCTTTCTTTAGGCTGAAATTTGTCCATATCCTTTCAGGTCTCTCAAGTAGTGGCAGAGCAGAGGAAAACTCTAAAACATGAGAAAGAATATAACCTTTTCTTTTAAAAGTCAGAGGACCTCTAGAGTTGGTGTTTCATGTAATATTTAAGTGATGGGGTTTAAAGCTGACAGGCATTCTTTGCTCCTATGAAGCCTTCTGGCTAAAAGAAGAAGGAAGGACAACAACCAGCCTTCACCTCTGAACCTATTTGGTTTTGACTGATTCTGATTTAAGTACAGAAATTGGAAGAAATCTGTTTCGTGGAAGTTTGTACCGGAGGAAAATACTTGCAATTTTTCATCCAGAAATTACGTTTTTGAGGAAATTACATTTTCTGTGAAGAAGAATGAATAGAGTTTTGTAATGTTTTCTGGCATATTCCAGGCACAAGCTGCAACTCTGCCCTGCTGCCCAGATGAGGGCAGATGGGCACATTCTAAGAGCTGCAGGGCATAGAAAAGTGGGGTGGGGTTTGTCTCACTGATCCTGGAGGATGTCAAAGAGCAAGAGGATATGTAACACTGTACCTTTCCTCTTTGGAACTGTCTTGATTCTTGGGTTGTGTGGGGTTTGGGGTTCTTTTAATATCTTTTATTCCTGGCTTTCTTCTTCGATCTCTCCATGAAAAAAATATGCAGCAATTCAGCACTCAGTCTCTGAACGGGGGAGAAGGGTGGGCAGTCTATTCTCACCTTGACAGGCCCCTGCAGAGAAACTCCTACTGCTGTTAATGGGAGCTGCTGGCACGCATGAAAGAGAGAATTTATTCCCAGGTTGTTAAGGTTTTTTATATATCTTTTTTATTTTTTTTCTTATTTGAATTGCTGTTGTCAGACAATGCAATAAGAGGATTTGCATGGTAATACGATGGCTGATGGATTTCTTGCAATAAAATCCAACAAGCTGGTTTATGACGTATTTTATATATTTCTTATTTGTATTATAGGAGCAGCAAGAAGCCCGGGGATATGTCTCTGCTGCGTGAAACTCTTTGCATATATGTTGCAAATAGTCATGCTCTGTGTGTTTTCTGTCTGTTTGGGTTGGCTTTCTCTCTTTTCTCACTTACTGTGAAGTAAGCACATACAAAGGCAACACATTCGTATGGATGTTATTCATCACTGTTTGTCCTGTGATAATTTGACAAATAAACCCATATTGAAGATATATGTGAGCACGTTTCCCTCTTGACAGGAAAGACTCACAAAAATGGATGTCATGTCATAAATTGATATGAAAAAGGAATCAGATTTGAATAATAAAATACATTTTTTCCCCCCAAAGCACATGAGTTTTCACACTAGTGCGAGTAAGCCACATGTGCAAGCCTTCAGCCCTCATTCTTCTTGCCAGTACCAGGGAAGGTGTGATAATTCTGTCATCTGTGCTGCTTGGTTTTCCTGGGCGTTAGCTTTGCTTCCAAATTAGACTCCACGCTATTAATGGCTCAAAAAATAATGTGCTAAGTCAGTCAGCTCGCAATTTTAAGAGAAAGAAAAACAAGGAAAAAACCCAACAGATTTAAAGGTAGTCCTGATTCCCAGCTGTGCTATGTCTGCACAGCTCCAGTGGTCATTTTAACATTTGTTTCTTCCCTAGAAAATGATGCACTTTCTCTGAAGACAATAGGTCTGTTCTGATTTACATCAGCTTAAGATCTGTCTCTGCCTAACTCACATTTTGCCATGAAGCAACGTGCACTTCATTTTGCTTGGAAATGTCAGGCCTGTTGAATTAAATGAATGTATTTGGTTATGGGAAGAGGGGGAAGTTTCAGTAAGGGGAGGGAAGTGTGGCTTTTGAAGAATGATCTGCTTTCTCCTGCTTTCCTGCCCCAAATATGTAACTTTTTGTGTATAATTACCTGGAAGGAAGGAATAACAACAGGTGTGGAAAAAAAATGCTAGGGAAGATTGTTTGATTATCCCAGTAGGAAACAAATCCAATTTATGGATGAATTATGCACATAGAACTACATTTAGGAAAGTAAATTTTAGGGAATTATGAAATTGAGTGGGCCAGGTCCACTGGGAGGAAGCAGTGAAAATGAAAGGGGTTGGTAGAAGGCTGGAGGATGCTAACTGGAACAGTAATTAAAGCAGAACAGGTCCTATTTCCTTTTTGGAAAAATGGAAATTAGAAAGAGAAAAAAAAGAAAAAAACCCTGAAGAAGAAGAAAATCCACAAGAGAGGAGAGCGTCATTTCACAGGGGAGCACACAAGAGTTGAAAGAGAGAGCAGGTGCTGGGAGTTGAGGAAGGCTGGCAGGGAAACAGGGGAAGCAATGAAACAGAAAAGTTGAAAAGTCGAAGTGCAGCATGAAACAAGGGTGAGCAAAACAGGGAATTTCATCGTCGTGCTCTGAGTGGCCGTCGGAGCTGCCAGGCTCTGCCTCAAATACCCGATCCCCTACAGACCCCCTACAGGCCCATTCAAAAAAAAAAAATCCCCAAAACCTGATTTTGTCCTGTCTCTTTACTGGTTGAAGGCGATGGGAAAGGGGCTGGGGGCTATGATCCATCTGCTGTTGTACAAGGAGCGTGCAGGGAAAGGAGCGGGTGGGACCGTGATGGGGTCATCGGGGACCAAGCCAGCATGAAGTGAACTCTAATGGGCAGGGAGGACTTCAGGAAAATGAAGCACTGAGGCTGCAGTGTCCCTCCTGAGGCTCCTTCTGAGGGCTTAAATTGGAAAGGCTTGGGAAATACTGTGGTTAAATCAAGTGAACCTTTCCTGAGGGATTCCCCAGCAAAAGATTGCGCTGTTTCTTTTTGGGATGGAGAGTTGTGCTGGACTGGGAAGTGGGGCAGGATAAAAGTAGTCTTTAGTCCACTTTTTTGAGAAAAACCTTCATTAATGGGGTAAAAACTTAATAAAAACCAAGTTGATATTGATGTTGAATAACACAAATCAGGATGTACTAAAACCCACAGATGGAACAGAGAATATATATAAATTATTAAGAAACTTAACCTGGAAAATGGGAAGGGATGAATTTTTTAGGGGAGATTCAGTGATAAAAAGGCACCTAGAGTGACATGTCCTTTCTCTGTAGCCTAAGTCCGAATCTGCAGCGCAGGAAAATTCCAGGTGCTAAAGGATGGGTGTCCCCAGGGCTGGACAAATCCCATCTGAATCCAACAGGGCACCAAGGGCTCATGTGGCACATGTTAAATGGATCCTGAGCAGCACTGGTGGGGTAGAGAGGTGCTTGTCCAGGAGAGGTGCTTGTCCAGGAGTGCCTCCCTTGCCTGGAATGCAGCTAGAGAGCTTTGAGCTTTGGGGGAGAGTAGGGAAGGGTGACATCAGGAATAGTCTGCACCTTGAAGGCAGATCAGACCAGCAGCCAGGCTTTTCTGTGGTGGTGTTTCTGGGGTGGCCTGAGGACAAGGATGGGATGTTCTGACTCCCAGGCTCTGGCAGGTGAAGCTGGGAGAATCAGAGGCCTCCATCTCAAGCTGTCAGCTCCACTTTTCTGTCACACTGACTTCTCCGTGCCCATGTGCAGGACTGAGCCGTGAGGGCTCACACGTGCCTCCACACCCACCTGGGGATTCAGCTGCAGAAGTTGTAGCTCCTACTGGCAACGAGGGGCAACCTCCTCCTCTCCCTTGCTGGTGAAGCTTCCAGGGAGTGCAGCTGTTCAATCCCTGGGCAGAACACAGCACTTGTGCTGCCCTTGCCCTTTCTCCTCAGCCCTGGGGACCACCTTGCCCCTGCACTGAGTGCTCAGATGCCTGCTCTTTGTTGTGAAACACCAACCTACAACCTCCCTGTGTCTCGGGAAGCCTCAGGGATTTTTGTTTTGCCAAGCTGTTTTCCTGCTTCTATTGACCTCTGACCAAGTGGTATGAAGGGCCGGGTTGGACAGGGCTCTGAGCAACCTGATCTAGTGGAAGGTGTCCCTGCCCATGGCTGGGGTGTTGAACCTGTTAGCTTTGAGGTCTCTCCCAACACAAACCCTCCTTTGATTCTGAATTGTTGGGAAATAGGATTGGATGCTACAGCTGGCCTTTGGAGGCACCAGCTGACTCATTTTGTTTCAAAGTGCCCTTTGTTTCGCTGGAAAGTGTTGCTGTGCCCACATGGACATACAATGGATATGTATCTGTACATGGAGACAAATGACCTTCGATAGGTCAAGACTTTAGAAGCCCTCAATATTTGGTATGAATAGTACCACTTACTGATAAAATCTTTCAAAATCAGTAGTGGAAATAAAAATGTAGCTCAGATCTTAGGTTCTGAGTGTGCTCCAGATCTGTGAGCTGTTCTGAATAAGATGCATGTCAGTAAAATGTATTTCTTTGGAAAAGAAGAAAAGAGCTTGATGTGTATATATTGTTTAAAAAAATACATAGAGGAAGGAGGATAAACAAAAGTGGGTTTAAAGCTTTCCTATTAATCAACCAAAGCCCTAATAAAACAACTGTGCAAGTAATTGTTCTTCTGCACATCCAACAGTGTTGAGCTTCTTTTGATGTTTACCTCAATTTCTTCTTCACCTTTTATTTGAGTCTGCAATTAACACTTGTAATGGAAAAGGAGATGACGTGCTGCTGAGAAATTCTGGTGTTAATTAAAATTATTAACAATTGGAGAAAAATAAGCAAGGAAAAGGAGGCAATAAATAAAAAGGTTTGCATATTTTTTTTATAATTAAGGTGGAGTAAAGCACAGAGACTGTGTTTCTAAAGAGCTCCCTTGAAAATGAATTATGAAACTTGGCCAAAAGGAGTTACAGTGAAATTCCCTCTTTTTAGCAGGATTGTCATCCCCCATGCTCTCTTCAACAGCATTTAGGTTTGCCAAGGCCATTGTATAGGGCTGAATTTCATTTCTGAATGAATTACCCTAATCTACAGAAGAACAATAGGGAAAATGAGCTCTGCAACAATAGAGAAGGAATGGGAGCGTGATTCATCCTTGCAGAGCATTTGGGATCGTGCGGAAGTCTTATTCAGAGGGGAATAATGCAAGAGGGCCCAGGGTTTCTTCTGGGAGCTGCTCACCCACCCAGCTGTGCTGCTGTGCTTGCTGAGAACTCCACAGTGACAGTGGGCCCACGCCTGGGATCCTCTGGAGCCTGGGGAGCACCTGGGGCCATTGCTGTGCTCACAGCTTTGGGCACCGAGATCCTGCCACCAAATGGGTGTTCGGCACCCAAATATACCCTCGGATTCCAGCCCAAATCTGGTCTGAAAATTAGTGCTGGCTTCCCAGCATCAGGGAGATACTTTCAGAAATTTCACCCACATCAGGTAAAATTGATTTGGAGGTGCTTTCCAGGAATGTGCTTGGAAAAGATGTTGTGAAGGATGCTGGAGAAGGGAGCAGCAGCAGGGATGTGGGTGCACCTGGAAGGTGGCCACCTCTGCCCCGTCCCTCTGTGTCCCACGGAGCACTGTTGGCCATAAAGGAAAGTAGCTGCTGCCTGCTTGGCAGTATCTGCAGGAGGCTCATCCTTTACACGCAGGCTAAAAAGCTGAGAAACACCCAGAGCCAGTTCAGTATCTTGGGATATTACAAGGAACTGCTCTGGAGCAGTATTTCTATATTCAATTTCTTATCAAAGTTATTACATTCGCAATATTAGAGAGTATGACTAATTACTTTCCCTCCAGAGAAGCTATTACTCAAGAAGGACCATTAGTTTCCTGCTCAGTGCAGATGCTCAATCATGGCATGGGAGAAAGATATTTTGTGGTTTCAAACTTCCTCCATGGCTTTCAGGATGTCACCTGCAATCAGACTTTACATGGGAAATTCCATTAAAAAAATCCCACAAAGAAAGTGTCCTCAAGCTGAACGATGCTGGAGTTTGGAAGAGGTTGTCAAGAACCCCCTGAGAGGTTCCATGTCTCTGGTTTTGAGTGAGCTCTGCAGATCGGAAGCAGTCAAGCTGATGATGGAAACCACGGTGCTTCCCCAAGGAGGGCTCTTGTGGCTGTACTGAAGCCTCTCGGGGGCTGGAGGTCATTACCCAGCCTTATAACTCAAGACTCTCAGGGATTAAGAGAAACAAGCCTGATGCAAGCCATCTGACCCAAAATTAAATGGAAAATCTATCAGAGAAATGAATCCCACAGATCTGTGACTTTACGGGGTTTTTTTTTCCTTCCCTTTTCTCAGCCGCTGGGTTTGTTTCTACTTTATGTATCTACTTTATTTTTCTTTTATGTTGGTCCTTTAACCACCTTCTTTTAGATGTTCTTTATGACAGATTTTAAGCTTGTTTTCGATCTAAGTAACCAATTTCATTCTTTTGGTGTCATAGCATCTTTCACTGAGGAATTAGATGTGACTGTTGAGAATTAAAAGTCTAAATATCCTTCCCTTGAGACCTATAACTTGGTATTGAGTGAATCGTTACTCAGTTGAAAAATTCCTCTTCAGGGAGAGTTCAGGTAAGGACAAGAAAAATCCTCTGAACTCGAACATTTCTCACATCAGCAACTAAATTAATCACCTAATCTTGCCAGATCTTGCTGATGAAGGAAGACATTACGGAAGAACTGAGAAACTCATAATCCGTACTATCTTAATCCTCACAGTTTGCAAGAGAAGTAGAAAGTTACTGGCTTTTTGCTTTTAACTTCCCAGAGCCTGAGTGATGTAGTTTGGGCCTCTAAGAGATCTGGCATTTAAATTTAGGATCGTTTAAGCTTAAGGTCAAGGTCAGTCCCACTGCTCCATTCTTCTTTGTAAGATAAGACATTTGAAGCTGAAGTATTACCTAGTAAGTATGGCTGTGGAAAAAGGAAAAAAAAGGAAAAAAAAGTTGTTTCCATGACATTTTAGAGTTGAGTAATTACAGAGGAGGAGGGAAGAAACCAAGAAAATGCAGGCTTTACTCCCTACTCTCAAGGACTTAATTTTGTTATTTTAAATTTCTCAGACTTGGAGGTGGAGGGAAGGAGAAATGCTTTCACCCCAGCTGTCCCCACAGGAGTGTCTCTGAGCATTTCTCTGGGAAGGCCGTGGCACTTTGAGGTGGTGTGTGCTGCAGTCCACCTTCTGTGACTCACTTGGGGGCCAGCCATGCAAGGAGACACAGTACTGGCCCAGTACGGGGTGGCTGCTGGCCTCATGTGCCCTTCCACTGTCCTGTCATATCTTACTGGGCCACCAGCCCCTTCTGGACCTCGTGGTTCTGGTGAACAATGTGTTAATTAGCAGAAGGTTCCAGCCTCGTTGTTTTGAGGCAGGAAGCAGGACGGGGTGGCTCCCCAGCCTGCTCCAGTGCAAATGGAACCCCAGGCCAGCTCCGCTGGGATCACCCTGGGCCACTCGGGGTGTGACATACAGTATTTTGCATCTGTACTTGCTTGCAAGTCCCTGATGTGCTTCGAGTTCACACTGATTTAACCCAACACAAGTATAGAGCGATGTGGGAAGGAGCTGTCAGCTGCACAGGAAGGGGGAGATTCGGGGCGTTGGTGGCACTGGTGACAGCCAAGCTAAAGAGCAAATCTGCATTCTCCCCTGCCCTGACATACAACCCTTTCTGAACCCTGCCTCCGGAGGACGATTTTTGCTTCATCATAGGCAGAAGCAAGGAGGCTTCAGCCAGAAAAAAGTGAAAAGGGGAAATGCCTGTCAAGCTTGTGCATTATTAGGCATGAACTAGAAGAGGCTTTGTGGGAAAACCACCTCAGATAATAGAATTTCAGTGTGTTCAACTAAAGGTGTGGGGAAGTGTGGAAGCCCAAAAAGACTCAGTAGAACATAATAATTATAATAATAATTATAATAATAACAACAATAATAATAATAGTAATTAGAGATTTTCACAGATTAGTCTATCCTGTATTTGTAAAACAGGAGGTTTTTCTACCTAGTACAACAGTCAAGCAATTTCAAATTCACATTGCTGAAGACACCGATCAATTGTATTCACCCAAACTTGCAGAAATTTATTTGTGGGTGTTGGTCCTGGGCTGACATCCTCCCAGGGAAGCTGCTTTCAGTTGCCACGGAGCCGCGGCCTGGTGCTGTGGTAACACTAATTGTGCTAAAAGTGCCCCTGGGAGGGCTCTGAGCCTGGGCCGGCTCTGGGAAGCACATCCTCCCTCTTGGGGCCTGGGAGGGTTTGTCACAGCAGCAAACTCTCCCAGGAGGTCCCAAGTTGTAGTCCCAAAATGGGAGAAGGAGTCCAGCGGGGAAGGAGGACCCTAATTCTGCAGGTTAGCCAGTGTCAGCCCAGGGAGCAGAGAGAGAGGGTCAGCAGCTGAGATGTGCCCTGTGGGATTTGGTGTCCCCTAAAGAGCGTTTTTATGGCAGGTCGCTGTGCTGGAAGAGGTGTCCCCCCGGCCTGTGGGCACACAGTCCCCAAGGAATGTGATGGCAGGAGCCGTGGCTGAATGAGCCACATGTATGGGCTGCAGTGCGTTCAGACTCTGAGAAACAGCCCCTGCACCCTCGACAGATTTTGTACCTACTCATATTCAAGGACCGGGTCAGGTCATCCTTGATCAGTTTTGATTGAAGTATCATTCAAGTAAAAATTGCTTTTCATGGGTCAGGAGATACTCTTCAGACTCCCTGCTTGAAATGTGAATGTCTGATTTATTTATAAGTGTCCTGGAAACTCGAGAGGTTGTGACAGAGCTAAGGGGAGAGCCTCTCAGCAGACCTCTGACCTTGCAAAGCCATCATACACAAAATTGATATTGGCTCAAGGGAGCTGTACATTAGTGAAATGTAACGTCAGTTCAGATTTCATCACGTCATGCCATAAAAAAATCATTAAGTTACTCCAATCAAAAAGAAAAAATTTAAAAAAAAATGGTAGCAGAAAGCCATTCAGACACGAGCCATCTGGAGGGGAGAGAACATAACACAGGTATGGGTTGCTTTAAATCTCCAGAACAGCTTCACTTTTGTATTTCTGCAGTTGTTGTCTCTGCACTTTGCTCTTTTTGGAATAGCAATTACAGCATGTCTAGTAAGAACTCATGACAGCTTAGGACCTCACTTTAAAGGTAGTTGGGTTTTGTTTTTAATCGAGGAGGCAAGAAAAAGACATTAATACAACTTTAGATCTCTGCCAAATCCCAGAAGAGATCCAAGCTATTAATACAGACACGTGTGCAAGACACGATACACTGGTCTGAATCTGTTGTTACCAGAAGGGCTTGCAGTGATGCCTGTAGCTGTCTAACACTCTCCATCCCCTAGTGTTTATCTTGTAACAAGTCTACTGTTCCAGCAGAAATTTCAATCCCAAATGGTTGCTTCAGGTTGCTGGGTCGTTTTGGAGGAGTAAGGAGGAGGAGGAGAAGGGCTCAGCAAGGATAGCCTGGTGGCTTACAAAAATAAAGATCCCCACTAGTGAGGGTGCATTAAAGTCAGAGACCTGGCACTGGTCCTGGTGAGCAGTGTCAGTGTTTCTGCAGTGCCAGGGGTGCAGGGTGAGGATCCAGAGACTGTCCTGTGCCATCCCCCAGCCCCACCTGGCTGAGGCACATGCCTCTGAGACAGATGCTACATGTGAGCATCAGCTGACAGACAAATCCTGGGCACTTCTCCTCTGCGCTGAGCTTGCTTTTGGGTGCAGGCACTGTGCACCAACCACTCTGCCGTGGTTTGGGTACCAGCCCCCTCCAGGCAGGGTGCCACTGGGTGCCTGGGCAGGAACAGCCTGTGGCAGGATGTCTCAGTGCTTAGCCTTGTCCCCAGGCGATGCACTGCCCGAGGAGAGTCAGTGCTGTGGCAGAAGGCACCGGATGCGATGAAATCCCTAACATGAATATTTCGTTTCTTATCTGGAGTCCAGAAGTTGAGTATTCTGTTGAAAAATTAAATGTCTGGGAGTCAGAAGGGCAGTCAAAGTTGGGGAGCAGGGGAGGGAGGGTAAGGTTTGCCTCTTGCTACAGAAATGTTGTATTATTTGCTCATCTCAGATCTGTGGTTGTTTTGCATTGCTCGTTTGACTGACCTTCTGACTAGGAAAATGCAACAGCTTACAATGAAGCTAAAGGGGGTTTAATTGTTTTCTGTTTCCCCTTCTTTATGTAATTTCAAGGCTGGACTGTTTTAACAAGCCCTGGAAGCGCTGAGCACTTACCCTCAGCTTTTTTTTACAATTTGAAGTCACACCTGTGAAAAATCAGATGCCTTTTATGTATTGAGATGTACAGCTGTAAGTCCCAGGAAGAGACTGGTCGGACCTCAAACACAAGTTTTTGGGCTTCTGAGCAGACTGTAAACCTGCAGATGGGGCCAGACTAGTTTAAGTTATTGGTACAGGGGTTTCTTCCATCAGAGGTGCTGAGAGTTGCTAACCTATGAGCTGGCTGAGTGTACCCTCCCACTTCTAGGTTGAGATGTAGTTTCACACAGCCTGTGAAATGTGGTCCCTGCAGAGCAGAGCACAGAGCAGCACTGCAGGAGGGCTTGTGGTACAGAGCAAGCAAAGATTGTGTTCATATCCTCTGGAAAAATCCAGGTGAATCTGCAGGAACAGAACAGGCAAAATAAATCCCTTGTCTGGCTCCCTCTCAGCAGAATTACGTCAGTGTTTCAAAAACTGACAGAATTCCTATTTGACCAGGGCACTGAGTCCCAGATCTCACTGCTTGCCATATCTTGCTGCTAACTGAGCAATCCCTACTCCAGACCAGCACTGCAGAGCCTGGAAAGTCTCGGGAGCCTCTGAGAATAGCCTCAACAATTAGGAAAGAAGCAATGCTTAATTAAAAGCCCTATGTGTTTAAAAACGGTAGGGAACCAAAGCCAAGATAATCCCCTTCCCCAGAAAAGCAGCTTTGGGTGGGATTCCTCATTTCTAAGAGCCAACTTAATTTTCATGTTTCCCACAACAGATTGTTTTATGAAAGGAGTCTTCCCATACCATTTATCCAGCTTTCTGATCACTTTGTTTTCTCGCCATCCCAGCATTCCTGACTTTGCCTCTTCTAGTTTCCATGGGGGAGTTTTTCCACCCTGGAGTTTTCTGGCAGCGGCGCTGATTTCTGAAAATACCTACTATCTCCATAACCTCAGACAGCAAATTTCCCGGGATATGTCTCCCCATCCTTTTGAGAAGCTGCTTATGCAATGGCAGGCAGCAGGGTCGGTATTTCAGCATGTGCCCCACAACCTGCTCTTACATTCCACCAGCCCCCCTTAACTGCAGCCTCAGCCACAGCTCAGCAGGATTATCTGCAATGCCTAAAAGCATAGCTTTGCCAAGCCCAATTTTCCAGCTGCCCTGGGAGGGATGCAGGACTCCCAGGAACCTTCCTTTGAGAGGCTGGTGCCTTCTTTGCTGATAACAGATTTTCCAGAGCAGAAACTTAGTGAGACAACTTTGACCTGAAACTGTCAGTGAAAGATCCAGTGCAACTTCTATTGGATGTGTTATCAGGAAGGGCAGTAATTTATTAAGGCAAGAGCCTGCATTCCACATGAAGGGAGGAGAAAATTACCTATCTCTCTGTGTGATAAAAACACATCTCTTCCAAGAAGGCAGGTGCAGTGACTCCATGGGGGATCACTTTCTGCCCTCCCAAACCTCTACGGCTCCCTGGCTGGTGAGCCACGAGCGGGTTTACAGGAAAAGGGGGGGGTTATTGTCCTTTTTTGTAATTACCATCTGCAGTTGGGCCATTTTACTGTTATCCTGAATGTTATCCCACAGAGCATAGCAGGGTTTTTATTTTTTGTTTGTTTGTTTGTTTGTTTGTTTGTTTGCTTTTTCTCCATTCTTTTAAAGATGCTGGTGAGATGGGTGTGGGGCAAACGGTCCCTGGACAGGCTCATACTTTCTGACCCCACTGGTGCATTTCAGCATAGAAATGGCTGCAAGGACTGCCCATTTTCCACATGTTTCCATTTGGAGGGGATGTGGATTTCTCAGTGGTTTTTCCTCTGCCTGCCCTGTCTGACATTGGGGTATCACCTGTGATCTCCGTGTCCCCCCATCACGTGGTGTTACTTGATCTCCACGTGTCTCATGGATATTTTAGGCAGTATAGAGCAGGGAAGCTTCGTAAAATTTCCAGGTACCTCCCAAGAACAAAACTTTCCTCTTTCCCATGTGCTTCTGAAGTGGATCTTGCCCCTGCCTGGAGGAGTGCTGGACGTGCACGTGCCCTTTCTCAACAGGCTGAGAGCCTTCAAGTCGCAAGTGGCTAAACAAGCACATTTATCTGTATCTCGGCCAGGCTGCTTGTCACCGCAGCCCAGGATCCTCATGAACCCCAGGCAGCTACAAATCCCTCTTTTGATTGTCAGGCAGACACAGGAAAACTCTCCTGTGAGAGTCAGCCCTGTCCTTCCCTGTATCAGTAAACGAACAGCTGGAAAAGCAAGGAACTGCTGCTGCAGTGACGGAGGGAATCCTGGCCCTACCTGCCTGCACCCAGATCTGCGTTCCCTTCCCACATGGAGCAGCCAGCAGTGACACGACCCATGTAAAACCAGCGGTGAAGGAGGGCTGGAGGTGGCTCACACAGGCACGTCAGCACAGCTTCACTGCGTCAGAAGAGGCTCACAGCTCCTGTCCTTCAAAGGCAGAAATTAATCCAATCTTATCATTCCTTTTAAAGGGAGAGAATTGTGCAAACAAGAGGCAGGGTGCCCCTTTATTTCCCCCTCTACCACTGAAGCAGCAATTACTGTTCTCTTTAAACTGCCAAGAGCCTGCGCTGAGAGGAGCCCAGACATAAACAGTGCTGTGCAGAAGGGGAAACAACGTGAAAGGGAAAGGTCTACAGGTCATGTTTGCCTTCAAATGGGAGCAGCTCTAGTGCCTGTTGACTGTGCCAAATGTGACGGATGTGAGCACGGTGCCATTTTTGAGTAATATTTGTTCCTGGGTGTAAGCATTTGTATATTGGTGGACTCCTTTGGAAAGTGTATTTTAGTGGATACACCAGTAATGTGTTTAAAGCACATCTCCTCTGTCAACCAAAGGACAAATATTTCACCCCCTTTTAAGGGAACATGACCAGTTTCTCATTCTTTTTTTCATGGGAACTGCTATTTCCCATGCATGGGCACTATGTTGTCATGTAGAAACTAATTTTCTTTCTATTTTGAGAACCTGATGAGGTGCAGGAAGGGGAATTCTTTGCCCTAACTGAAAAGATACTCACCAGACTCCATGAGTGGCACAAAGCCTCACGTGAGAGAACTGAGGGATTCAAAAGGAAGGGCAGTACAGACAGTAAAATGCCTGCGTGTAACGAGGACAGAATTTAAGGATGTAAGACACAAAGCCCGTCTTACATGCAGAAGACCAGGAGTCCTCCTGCACACAGAGAATACAGCAGCAGCTCGGTGCTATCATCTGCTGAACACAGTTTTATTTGACAAAAAGCTGGGATTTTGAGAGCAAAATGCTGCATGTGCTCTTTGCTGTTGAACGCGTCAGCACACTGCACGTCACCGTGGCAGATGACAGACCCCTCTGGGGCTGCTGGAGCTTGTTGATTTGCCTCCTAAATGCCGTGGAAACAAAATCCAGCAGTTCGGCATCAGGATCCACGGGACATTCAAAGTTGTGGTCTATAAACTACAAATAAGTGTTCAAGGTCTGCTGGATTTGATTTATGGCTTATAAATGTGATTCTGCTGACCTAAATACTACTTATTTGTAGCTTGCCTTCTATGAGAATGGTTAGAAATAGGAAGCCAAGTTTGCTCCTGCTTTTGAGAGAGTCAGCTAAAAGGGACACACGTTGTTCTCTAGTTAAGAGAAGCCCTTTTCCTCCTGCCTCCCTGATGCTTGGAGAAAAGGCAGAGAAAGCCAGTGTCCCAGGAGAATCACCCATTGCTCGGCCCCTTCCTGCCTCAGGGGTAGGAAGGAGTAGGGCAGCTGCAAACTGTCTCCCCCATGGGACCCTGACTGTGACTGACCGTGAATGACCACCCCCAATACCTGTGCCCTACTTTGAATCACAGCCTGCTGGCCCCCAGCCACACTAAATAAATACGTTAATAGCCCTGTGCTATACGTAACTCTAGTCAAATCCTGAGTCTGATTTGGGCAAACCAGTGGGATTTGAGATTTCTGTTAAAAGAAGGGTGCTTATCTGTTCTCAGTGCTTCTCAAGTGCTGGTGTCTGAAAGGCCTGAGGAGGATTTTGTATTTATTGCTTTATTGCTGAATCAGGCTGTTGGAAATTAACCTCCCACCTGCAGAGCCATGGCTTTCACGGCTCCTAAGCAAGCTGGATTCCTCTGCACAGTGAAGGTGCAGCTCTTCCCTAGGCCATGACTTTTACTGAGCTCAAATTCATTTCAGGAAGGTCTGAATCAATTATCATTACTTCAGAAAAAATAAGCACAGGCTTACTTCAAAAGGATTTTAGCTTTTTTAAAAAACCAACATAGCAAAGCGGTGGTTTGCTGGTTAATCTGTCCGTGTGTGCTGGGGGTTATGCCTAAGAGCCTCATTACAATTTTCCCCACTATCTGTTTAAATTTGCGAGGAGGATCCTGTTTAGCACCATCCAAACGCCAGTGCCCTTCAGCTGGATAGGAACTGTGAAATGTAAAAGCTGCCCAGGAACCACCAACATGCTGAGCTGCACCAAATGGGCAGTGCCAGACCAGGCAGGTAAAATGCAGCACGTCTGTACAGGTGATACCGAGGGGAAAGTGATCTCTGAAGAAGGTCTGTATACAAAAGTTGCTGATGCATACCTAATGCCTTGTCTGGGGGGGTGTGGGGCTGGCAGGCTCTGCTCTGCTCTCCTCGGGTGATCTGCCTGCAGGCAGTGAAGCAGAAATGTATTTGGCCAGGAACAGAAGGCTGTGTATGCAGGCAAAACCACCGGGTGTCTGAAAAAATGCTTCATGTAATAGGGTCTGCTGATAGAATACAAAGTCAGATATTGTTAAAAGCAAAATTACTGAAGTGGTGAACTGAATACACCAATTTTTTTTTTGCTGGGTGCAGCACAATGAGTGAAAATATAGCTGATGAGTGTCTTTTCTGTCATTATTGGTGGTGTTCTTCCTTTTATCTGTGGATGAGATCTCTGTATCTCACCCTAACAACTCTCCAGGGCATTGATCCACTGCTCTTAAACCAGTCCTTGCTACAATTAAGTCTGCACAGCGAATCTGTGTGGCTGCAAGTAGCAAACACTGAGGGGCTTTTAGCTGACCCAGCCTATCAAACTGTAGTTCAGTAATTCACCTATTTGAGAAGAGGTGTTTGTAAGCAGAAGAGAAATAGCAAAAAAGGAAGAATTGTGTAATGGCCATAATGGGGTACCTACACCTTACCCAGGTCGCTGTTTGCCAACAATCCTCCCACCACCTGGACTCACCAGGCTCCTCTGTTAGTAGGCTCTGCCTTCTCGTGAGCCACAGCCACCTAATTACATCCAGGAATGGGACTTATGTCCCACTCTTCTCAGCAGTGTTTCTTACTTAGCAGCTGCCGTTGCTGCTGCCTTCTGTGGTTTTCCCTGTACGTTCAATAAAGAGCTCCAACACCTTCATCAGGGCTATGAAAATTAGCAGGCACTGGAAATTAGGTATTTCAGCAGCTGCCTCTCTTGTGGATCCGCTCCTAAACATATCCATGGACAATCTTTCATACTGAATGTACAGGAAGCCTTAGCCAAACAGGGTCTCCAGCATAAAGCAAGGGAAGCTGCAGGACTGATTTCATGAGGAAAAGCAAAAAGAAAAGGCAAGGCAAGGCAGGATTCCCTTGAGCAACAGTATCAATGATACTTATACTGACCAATACCTAATGTGACTTGTCAGCAGTGGAAATATGTCCTCAATCAGGGCTGTGGTGGTTTGTGGGCAAATCTTTCCTGGCTCTGCTTTCTTTCCTGGGTCATCGCTGCTGGAAGGAGAGCACATACCAGTTGCAAGCATGTGGGAAAACATAATACACAGATAAAAATGCAGCAGCCTTTTGGTTAGAAGCTCAAGTTGCTCTGTCACCTAAAATTACAATAATATAAAATTTATGTCAAAAAAATGTCACACTGTCAAAATGAAAACCTAAAGGGTTTATTGTTTCTGTTGAAATTTCACTTTGAGGAAATGGAAGAAGAAAAGGAATTCTTTTTTTTCTTGTTACCATCACAATGTGTTATTTTAGCTAAGAACAAAGATTCTGGATATTTTTAACATTTGTTTGATAGAAGATTTCCGTTGGGCCGTGCTGTGGCAAGGTCCCAGTGGTGCGTGTGGAAACGTTGGACGTGGTCCTACCCTGGGGCACGTCTACAAAGAGAACAAGTGTGTCAGTGAAGCAGCCTTTCCTTCACACCTGTATTTAGTATTTATCACAGGGAAGGTCATGGCAGCGCTGCCCCATTTCGAGTGATTATTTTGTTACTATCTGGGTTAAACTGAAATAGGACGCAGCTCATTCCAAGGAAACCTCCCCATGGAGATACCTACCACACTAATGAGATGAGAACTCAAACTAATTGTGTTATTTTGCTTCCAGAGCATGTGTAGGCAGGTCTCATTCTTAGGAAGTATTCCTACACGTTAAAAAAAGCAAACAAAATTTAGGGATTGATCCTTCTTCGTAGAAACTAGGATCTGTTTTGTAACGGGTTTAAATTTAGAAAGACTTACAAGTTACAGAACAATTCTTTGCTGGTTTTAGAGAGGAGATAGAGGACCTCAGAGGATCTTTAAGTCTCTGATTTTTATGTACAGATATTGCCTATGTCTGTATCTCTTCTGCTGTGGGTTGCAGCTGTTTCTGTATTTCTATAATATCCTTCTATAAGCTTATAAGAACATGCTCCATTTACAGTGGTAATGAAGTAATTAAGAAACTAAAATCAGCCAGCTTTCTTTTAACAGAAATCAATTTAATTTAAATTTTTAAAGTATACTACCACTCTCCAGCTATTGAAATTGCACTCTTTTGTGTTCTTAATTCGTTTCAACAAGATCAAGTAGCAGCAACAAAATATTCCATTTCCATGGAAATCAGTGTAGTTTTCTTTGCCTCTAATCAGACCACTTTGCTGAAAGCGAAACTGTTTATTTTTAACCTCTCAGAAGATGAAAGCTTGGCATGCCTTTTATGTCAGGAGTGTAGCTGTTCTTCCGTGCTTCATTAGGTCCTTTGGCTTCAGCCTCACCTGCAGCTGAGAGCTGGGCAGTGGGACAGACGTGTAGAAGATGCTGATGCCTCTGCCCTCCTCCCTTGGCTCTGCTGGCAGTTTCCAGCCCAGTGCAGTGGGAAGCAGCATAAAAAAAGGGAGACCTGCAAAGGGCTGCCTCCTGTCTGGCTGCAGGGTGGCTCAGTGAGAAGCGTCAGATCCAGGATCTGGAGGGGGAAAGTGAAGGGGATGCTCAAAGAGCTGGGATATCTCATGGATGTGCATGAAATAAAATTGCTTGTCTTATTGTTAGTCCCAAAAGCAAAGGATGGGGTCAGGACAGAGGCGGCGCATCGGGTAACCCACATCACACTTTTCAGTCCAGGGGCTGCAGCAGTCTGCAGTTCCTCCAGCAGCTCCCACATCCTGCACAGCTCCGTGGAAAAAGCAGTTTTTTAACAATTACCACTGCACATGCAGCAGAAATAGAGAAACAGGCGTGTGCCTGGAGCCAAAGCTGCTGTCCGACAGTCTCGGTCCGAGCCAAGCCGTGGTACTCCTACACCGCCCTTGGTGATGAAGGTTCAGAGGCTCTGCAAGCTCCTGTGCAGGTGCCACCCACTTCTGGCCTCACAACCAGCTCTGATCAGAGAGATTCCTCTGTGTGTGTCCTCCCTGGCTCTGGGAGAAAAATGGCATCAACAGGAAAGCTGGGGCCAGTGCACACCTCAGCATGGTGAAAGCTCTCATTGTACCATACTTGTAGGTAGGTCACTAATTTTTATTTTTTCCAAAAATAAGCTGCTGACTTAGAGCTTTGTACTAAATCAGAAGCTATACAGTAAATTGCCTTGGGTGGGCTTGTCTATTTTTTGGAGAAGCCCAGTTGCTGTAACCAAGCTGATACTTACTTGCACTGATTGAAGAGCACAGGGCAGCAAATCCCATCAATGCATGTGTGTTGTGAGGGGTCCAGCTCGCTATTGGGATGTAAAGATGCTTTTTCAGTTCAGAGATACTTACATTTAGGGTTGCCATCTCCTCTGTGCAGACTCAACCCCACACCAAGGCACCTTTGTGGTGACTAATGCAGGAAGGAGCTAATGCAGAAAACAGAATTCAGGTGGGGAAAGGAGCCCTCGGGTGAGAGGAATGGCCGGAGGGAAGTGACTGGCAGGTGATGGCATAAATAGGTTGTAGGGCAGGGGAACAGGAGGGTAGGAAAGTTAACAGGAGTTTCTGATGTCTACCCCGTTCCTGTCTGTGCTCCCCACCATGGTCTCCTCCTTGTTACTGGTGTGTTATCTCGGTGCCTGTGGGCAGGGCAGCAGTGCCTGGCTGCCATCTGTTCGGGAGGTAGTTCTGCTGTTTCAGGTTTCTTGGCAGCATTCTGAAGTCGGCAGTGTTGGCAGACCTTCTCCAGGCTAAGCCCGTGATCTTCCCTGCCAACAAAATGTGCCCACAGATCTCACCAAGATCAGGTGTATCGATCTGATAAGACTGATTCATTGGTTTGGGTTTTTTTCTTTTTCTTTCTTGACTTCAGTAGAGTTTAACTTATTGATATATCCGTTTGGCCTTGGTTTTGTTGAAGGTTGTGTACCTGAGCACAGTTTATAATCAGCTGTAGTGCTTTTGCTTTCCTCGTCTCACACTCTCATTGGCCTGACAGTGCCAAAGCCAGGCGGGGAACAGGGACAACACGGGGCCTGAACCTTCAAGGGCAGGAACAGATAATCAGCTCATCAATGCAATAGGCCTGTGCAGATCCCCTTAATTACTCTCTGGCTTGCACAGCAGAGATGCAGAAATGTTATTTACCTCTGCTGATGACACACAGGAGGGAACAATCTCCTGCTCCCTCTTTAATAGCTCGATGCTTCTGCACAAACAACAGCAACCAGCAGTAAAATTGTCTCCTTGCTAGTAAGGTCAGTATTGCAGCTCCCAATTCACAGGGAAAAATGTGCAGGAAAATACCATTTCTGTGAGGTCACTCTTCACCCTTGAAGTGGCGTTGAACTGCCTGCATGGGGTCTCTGCCAGGTGGGGAGGGAGAGAGGCTCTCTCATGATGCCAAAAATGTACTCCAGCCTTTTCACAAAGTATTTGAGTAATGCCAGGGTTGAACTGGGGAGACAGCAGGCAGATAATCAGAATGACTGGATATGAAATAATCTCTTCTGCTTTACCTGGGGTTTTTTTGTTAGCATTCAGATAAGACTTTAATTAAGGTTTTCATTTATTACCTATTGATCTTTGATATTTACCCACGGTCTTTTTTTTTTGATTGATTTGATCTTGCTAGATAGGAATTAAATACACAATTAGTGTTAAGTTAGCTGAAACTGAATAGTTCAGTTAATGAATGATCTGCTGACAATACTAATTGCTGGGTTGCTGATAGACTCCAGGAACCACCGAGGGACAAACTGATACATTATAACAGGTGTCTGAAACTGGCAGATGTTTAGGGAGAAGAAGCAGATAAGCAGGTTCAGGGAATTCCAGAAAAAGTTGACCTTTTTCCTTTCTGGGCCACGCAGGCCTCGCCCGAGGCACCATTGCTAGAAAAATGAGGCCGCTGTAAGATTTGTTGGCTCAGTGCAGCGTTTGTTTCGTGCCAGCCACGAAAGGTAGGTGCGGGAGCATGTGCAGCCCGGAGTGTTTAATTGCCTCGGAGCCAGGGCTCCCGTGCCCATGCGGGGAAGCGCTTCCCCAGAGGTGTTAAGCGGTGTCTTTCCCGATGTGTAACACGGGGAGGATGTAGCAGGAGCAGGGCTGCAGCACGTGATGGTGCGCGCAAGGGAAGGGCCGGCGCAGCTCAGCTTTGCTTCTCGTTTTACCCCCACGCAAAACATCTCCTGGGAACATCGCTTCTGGTGGCTCCATCCGGAGAAGCAACAGCAAAACAAGCACCTACGTGCCTGCCAGGAGGTGCAAGTCAGCCAGGACCAGGAAGAAAAAGGGGTGAGGGGACGTGTGTGTGTGTGAGAAGGAGACGAAAGTTTCAGTTGTTTCAATCCCAAGTGATTTCCCTTAAAAAAACCCCACAACTTCTATTCTCTTTTTCCTGCCTGTTTTCCCTAGACAGAGTTATCTTTTCTTTACCAGTTTTCCTCTTTCACACATCCACTTTTGTTTCTTTTTGGCACTGCAAGAAGAGGAAGAAAACAAAGTATGCTGGAGGAAATGAAGGAGAAATGGATAAGCACAACCTGAAAAAGCATTTAATTTCTTTATCACTACCTAAAAAGCAGAAAATGGTTTTAAAGTAACTTTTATAATACAGAAATCATTCAAAGTAATTTTTTAAAAACTGCTTACCAGGTCAAGCAATTGCTTCTGTGTCTGTCATGCAAGTGAATGAGTAACAATGAGATGGTAAAAACTGGATGCTGTCATAATCTTAAAAAAAAAAAAAAAAAAAGCTTTTGTACAGCTTCTTGCTTTCTCACTATGATACTGAGCACCAGCTTTATTGCTGCCTCCTGCACTTTGGGTTTAGAAGTGTGTTGCTAGATTAGAGGGGATTAGATTGGCTGGGGCTCCGAGCAACCTGGTCTGGTGGAAGGTGTCCCTGCCCCTGGCAGGGGGGTTGGAACAAGATGAGCTTTAAGCTCCCTTCCAACCAAACAAATTCTGTCATTCTATGATTAAAGCATTTGGCCCTGAACGCTGAGCCAGGGAGCAGCAGGGGCTGCCTAACCCCGTGAGGAAGCAGCACCTGTTGATGGAGGCAGCCAAACCATCACCCAGCATCCTTGCTCTGCAAGGGAAAAGCAGACATTTAGTGTAGATTGAGCTTTTTTTTTTTTATCTCCATAAGACTGGTGAGGATGGAGGAAGGGAGCAGGTGGGGATGCCAGGCGTGAGCTTCATCTGCCACAGGAGGGAGAAGGTGGGACCATGCCCAAAGGGAAAGTGAAGCTCAGCCAGGAGGGCTTCTGAGGATACCTTTCTCCGAATGGGAAGGCACGTCATTCCAGCAGTGAGAAAGGATCTAGTTTAAGGGCGAAAATGCAAATCTGTGTAGTGCTGGAAGTGCAGAGTCTCAGTTTTCCTGTGACGTGCAGGATTCATTTCTGGGCCTCGCGGCCCATGAGATAATGGACTGTGTGACTGTTCCTCATCGCTGTGACTAACGGCCCCTTCTTGGCACTCGGCCTGGAACTCAAAGCAGTGTAATTTTTATTTCTGGATATCACAACTAATTATTCTATTACAACTAGCTGTAATGTTACAACTAACATTATTCATCTGAGCCGTGGTTATCCTTTCCCTTTATAAATCCTACTTCTGCACAGATTAAATTTTGAGGCTATTAACACTTTGATTACGGTCTAGTCATATTAAATTATCCCTTGGTAGGAAGGGTGTCCTGTCAACCACTACGATACCCACAATTAATTGAAAAGATAACCAGTGGTTTGATGCAAAGGCTGAGCTGGAGTAGGGCAGCAACCCCCAGGGAGTCTGGTGGAGGCTCAGGTGTGCCCTCCCTCCTTCCTTGCAATGAGGCTGGAGACAAAATGGAGTTAGGCTATAAATGGGAACAGAATTTAGGCTTGTAACAAAGGTGGGTGGCTGCATGCTGAAGCATAATTAGTTTTTTAAGTCCTCTTGGGTGACAAAGGAGGGAGAAATATGAAAGACAGGGAATTGAGTTACTATCTTCTGCTCAAAACTAGGTCCCCGTCCCTGCGTGTTCAAAGGGCCTTGGGGAAACATCACAGCTCCAGGGAACAAAAACCACGGTGTTTGAGACTTCAGCCCTGGCACACGACACCACTGCCCACCCGTGCGTGGGGCCTTTCAGGTTGCTGTTCACCAGCATATTTCAGGATCCCTGAGGGGGTGTGTGCCACAGAGACTCCCATTACCAGCAGAAGGGCTTTGGGGTAGTTTCCAAACAGACATCATCCCTGTATTGAACAGCCCCAGGGGAGCAGCTCCACGGATAATTGCCTTTTTGGCAGCTGTTGCTTATGGCTAGGAGCTGCCGTGGAAGGGCTGCTCACCCCAGGCCTGCCTTGTTTATCTCCCCACACTGGGATAGACAATGAGCTACGATTTTCCTTTCCATAATTATTGATAGAGTGGCTGGTAAATGCCTCCTTGCCTTCACACCAGACTCAAAGGTGAGCTTGTTAACGAGGAGGTTTTCAGATACTCACCACCCGTGTTCCCTTCGGGGGTGAGCGGGGTGTCTTTTAATGGTTGTTTGATGCTGTTCACGTGGGCAGGCAGCACGATAACAAGGCAAATGATTGTCTGCTTTGCTGATCAGAGCCTGTAATAACCGCTCGCTTGGTGCTACACAGTCAATTCCTGACAAACCAAAAGGCATTTGCCATTTGGGCTGATGCTATTTTTACCCCTGACACACACCAGTTGGGCATGGGTTTGTTGCATCTAATTGCAAATGATCTTTGATGATTTTTTTCCCTGATATCTCCAGAGGTGTACCTTTTGGAGTGCCAGCAGCAGGCAATACAGTTTCAAAACATGTGGGAATGCCAATTAGGGCTTATTTATGTGATGACTGAGCTGCCTGAGAGCTCGGTGCCCAACAGAACGCACTGTGGCCTTAGACAGAGGGAATTTTCTTGCCTGCCTATACTTGCATGACGATGGCTTCTCTTCTCTATAGCTGCAACACCTCAGGTCAATTGTTTGTACCTGCAAAAAGTAGTGTGTCCCTCCTTACGTGGAGGCTGGTGCGTTGTCACGTGGGTTTTGTCTATAATAATTCATGTTACTGCACACAGAATACAAAAAGAAATTACAAGTAGCTCTAAAAGAAGAAATTTTTTTTTCCCACTAATCTCTTATAGTAAACTTAGGTTTATAATAAAAGTAGTAAATACAGGTTTATGGGTAAAGAGTAAACTCAAATTTCTGCTGAATTATTGGTTAGTTCCACTAAACCAACTGGGCAAAATTGTTTTGTGATGTGGCTGTGGTTTTCGTTTTGTGGTTGTTGCATTTTTACTATTTGAGCACAGGCGGAATTTTATTTGACATAAGACTTTAGGCTGTGTTTCCTACACTAAATATCCTGTATTTTGGAGATAGGCTCTGCTGTTCTTCTGTGGCATCTCCCAGCCCCTGAACAAGGCAGGAATGCATTGCAGACCCTTCCAAATTAGGCAGGTGGCTGGAGGATGGTTTCTGCTGCAAACACGATGGGATCTTCCCCCTGCTCCCCTTCCTGCATGGTGGGCCCGGAGCTCATCAGCTTCTTCCCTCCTACTCTTGTCAGTTGTTCCTGTTTCCAGAAATATTCCTGAATCCGGGTTAACTGGGAGCTGTTGCCCGCTCCTGTGCAGCAGGAGGGCAGAGCAAGCTTTCGCTCTTAGAGCGCGGGAGAACCACTGGCCGCAGTGCCCAAAACCGAGCGCGACCGGTCCCAAGGGACTCAGCCTGATGTATGCGAAGCTCACACACTATAAATAAGCAGAGTGCATATGTTAGGGCACAGAAGTAGGAGGACAGTGTCAGAAGACATTTACCGCCTGCTTGAGGAGCAGTCAGTTGAGATGAAAGCTTTGTGGCCAGGCTTTCCCAAAGCACTCGCTCGCATGATTGAGGTCGGCTCTCATTTAGCCACTAAAATTAGCGGTGGAGCTTCTGGGCCAGCTGACTCTTTTGGGTGCTAAACAGCTTTGACAGTCTGGCCAGAGACATCCCAGAAAGTGCTGCTGAGTGCTAAAAACAAAATTCAAAAATCTATCGGTTATGGAGTTTCTCCAGCCAGAGTGGATGTCCTCTGGAGGTCCCTCACACTGCCTGCTGAGGTCTTGAAAGTCTCCTTCTGCCTTGCACACAGGCAGGAGACACCTGGAGATACGTGCAGGCAGAGAGATCCGGATCTGTAATGCACACCCACAGCTCTGGGGCTGCTTGAGCTGTGTTTGAGCTGCTGAGCACTCAAATGATGTGAGACTGGATGAAAGTTGTCAGTGCTGTACAACAGTCCCCGACCATGAAACAAGCACTGTCCCCTAGTTCTCCCCAGGAATGACAGGGGTGGCATTTAAAAACAGACAAAAAACCCCACAACAAACCCAAACAAACAGAATAGCAAGCTTTTCCCTTCTCGCTCCTGTTTTTGGTGTTGTCCTTTGTCTTCTGGTTTTAGCTTTAAAAGCTTGAAGTTTTCCCCAGTGTGAATGGGGTGAGATGTATTTTTAGAAAACAATAAGGATCTCATGAGGCTAGAGCTGGATCTAATCAAGAAAAGACTAACTGGGGTAGGGCAGGAACCAAATGATAGTGTTTCACTTATTATTATGAAAATTACCCATTAATAGGAAGAGGAAACAGCTGGAATTAATATTGTCTCACTTGCATTTTGATTTTTTGAAGTCAAACAGAACAAGAAGTATTTGCTAAGAAATGAGAAATTGAAATACTATTTTTTTGAGTTTTCCATGCAAAACTCTTTACTCCATTACAGGAAATATCCATAAAATGTTTCTCCATGTGTCCTGCAAAAAGCTGGTCCTTTAGAAAATACCTAAATTCTCTTTCTGTACCTGTGACAGACACTTTAGGCTTAATGTAGAAATCACAGCATTTGTTAATACGAAGGGCAGCAAATGAAGCAGGGCTTTGGGTAGAAAGGCCCCTTGAAGGCTATTGACGGTATCTGCAGGTTCATTAATCACCTATGGATAGGAGTTTTCTTTTTTTTTTCCCATGAGCCAGAAGATATATTTTTAATTAAGACAAATGAAGAAAGGGTGGTTCTACAGCTCGCTTTATGACAGTAATGTAAAGTCAGAACTTTATTTCAAGTGTATACCCACCATCTGTGGGGAGCTGGAGCACAACTGAGTGATAAGGCCATGGCCTTTGATCGTCTCTCAAAATGAAACCTCACTGAACAACCTCTCTGGGTGAAATTCAGCCCTTGGATATGAAGGTATTTCTTATTAAAACATGCATCTGAGAGCTAAACACAGCTACAGGAGCGCAAGACAAACAAATCTGATCAGGGGATGAAAGCGAATTTTCACTGGTTATATGTAGGGAGTGGTATTGGATTGGTGAATGAAGTCCTATAGAGCTCTGATAAAAATGATCTTTATGGAAACTATTAAATTGGGTTTGGCCATCTTGGGTCATTTTATTGTTATTATATCTTTGTCAGCGATCATCCAGAACAAAGTTTTCAGACTTTCCAGGAAATTAACTGAAGATCAGTTACTGTGCTGTCTTCCAAATTTATGGCTCTGCAGCTGACTACAGACCCAGATGTACAGCCATAAATAATCTCTCGTGTCTTCCAGCCCATCAAATTGAAATCTGCTTCCTTGGGAGGAGGCAAAATGAAATTGGTGCATTACAAACAAATTTATTAAAAAGTGTGTTCAATCTTTCATGAAGCATGAGGAATCATCAGGGCTTAGTAGGGAATGAGATTTTTTCTTTTTTTTTTTTTATGAGTATGAATGTATCTGAGAAACTCAATAAGAGGACCAGCATGGAGTAAGTTTACCTTCTGAATGTCAAAGCAAAGGCCAGACCTGGAGCTGATTAATGGCTGCATAATCTATCAGTTCAGAATCAAGGAGCTGTGCGTAGAGGCTAAATTATTTGTAAGGTAATTTAGCTTGACCTTAATGAGGGCTAAGGTCCCACAGACCATGGCAAAGTCTATCAATCTCTCTGGCTCTGGAAGCACTTCAGGGGTTCTCTTACTATATCATCATAAGTGCATTTGTTGTTTGTGAAATATTACAGCAGAGAGGATTTTTTAAATTCTTTTTAAAAAGTAACACTAGAGCAGTGGTGGTAGTGCCTCTGGGATAACAGATTATTATTAGAAGGGGGAAAACTGCAGCAGCAGGATACAGTGGTGAATTGCCCCGATGGAGAAACTCCTTTCACCCTCTCTGGTGTGCAATAGGAATGATTGAGTTTCTCCCTTGGCACAAACTTTCTGTTTAGCAAGTCCCCCTGTATCGGGCCTTTCTTGCAGCAGATAAGGGCGGGTGCTGTGATGGGTGGGAGAAGACTCCTGCTGGCTGTAGATAGGAGGTACCTGAGGAAGGTGACTCACCTGGAGGGTTTGGCTTGCACACACTTAGACCAAAGCAGGGGTGTTTTGCTAACTGGTGCCTACCAAAGAGCAGCACGTTTCCAGCCTTCACCAACACAGCTCAGCACCAGTCCTTCAGCTGCCCAAAGCCTAGAATTTGATCAGCTGTCCCTGACCCTCCTGTCAGCTCCTGCCAAGGATCTCCTCTCTCGGGTGCCTGTTCTGTACAGATGTGTGCTGGAGAGGGAACAAAAGCAAAGTGCCTCCCCTGGCACTGCAGTGCTGGAGAGATCCAGATACCTGGACTTCTCTAAGGTTTTCCATCTTTGCAACAAGTCTTGTTGCTTGGATAGGCATTGATTCCAGCTCTCAGATTCCTGGCTACAATGTGGGTTTGGGCCAGTTTTCTTCACATGAATAAACAAGGTAATTACTAGGCACGAATGAGGCATCTTAAATTCTACTTTGTGGATTATTTTTGCATTGCTCAAGATAACATAAGAGCAGCCCATGCCTATTTGCACATGAACCATGCCTGCTTCATCCCACAATTATTTGCTCAAGAAGGGCTGAGGGTCTGGTACAGAGTCGGTTTAAGACACTGCAAAAGGTTCCAGTGGTTTCAGTGACTTCCAGTTGAAATTGCTTTTGTCAGTAGTCTTTGCTACTTTCCTTCAGCAAAAATGTTGTCCTTTTTAATATGGAGAATTATCTGTGTTCTTTCACTGTAGCTCTGCCTGTTTACCCTGTTGCTTTACTTACATTGTTTTCTTACCAGTATTTAGTTTGTTCACATTTCACATTAAATTCCATCAGGGCCTGCTCTTTTGGGGTTAGTTTTCAGTTTGCTCTTGCATTCCTTTCTCACCCAGCAAATTTTTTTTTTTCAGTGCATTATTCAGCTTCATGCTGTTTCCCAGGTTTTCTTCTTCTTTCTCCCCCTTCCTCCTCCTTCCATGCAGAGGAGTGTTCTGCACTGTGCCTTTTTTTCCTTCTCCCTTTCTGCTTTCCTCATTTCCTCATGCTATCTCCCTGGAAAGAAAATAAGCAGAGAGGGAGCCAAGGAAGGAGGCAGTACAGCCACACTTACAGAAACAGGAAGGCAAAGATATGGAGTGATGGATGATAGTTCAACACAGTGTCTGAGCTGTCCTCACCTGTTTTGTTGCTTTATGCTAAGCAGAACTGCCACACTCTCTTGATTTTAAAGACGGATGAAAGGGTTCAAACAGCAAAACCAGCCAGTTTGATCTTTTGTGTTTGCAAAGCAAGGCTTCAAAATGTAGCTCAAAGCTGTCTCTGGGTGGTGCAGGCTAAATGTGGCAGCAGTGGCAAGCTCCTGGGCTTTCCCACAAGGGTACCGGAGGAATTTTGGGGCTCCTCTCCCAGAAACAGCTGGCTGATAAGCAAGACTCAAAGTGAGGATTTGCATTCACCTATTCACTTCAATGAGTTGTAATTCTGTTACAGGGTTTTATGGTTTTTAATGATGTTGTTTCGAATTTTCTTTTAATAGTAGTGTCATTACTTACTCTGGAAGTACATTTCGGTTGTTTAGACACCTCAGCATTCCAGGGAGATCTCTCTTTTCAGAAGGAAATTAATTCAGTCTTTAACTCATAGGGCTATCTTCTACAACCTGTTTTTAACGGGCAAAGCAAAGATAAATTCAGTATAGTGCAAATCATAAGAATAATGTCCAGTGTCTTCCTTCCTCCTTTCTTGGGGCTGGCCTGCCAGCCAGCATTACAGCATTACATTCTGGTGGGAAAAGGAGATGCAAAAAGTGCTGCCATCAGTCTTCGCCTGCACTTAGCTAAACCCGTTGACATTCACGGGCTGTAATGGCAGCAAAGCTTTCCAAAGCCATTTGACTGGAGAAATTTGAGTTATCATCATTGTCGTATCTCAGTCTGACAGGGAAAATGATTTGTCGGTCAAAACGTCTCGTAAACACAGACATTTGATTCAATTTAATCAGAGGCGGCTCCTTGCGCGGCGTGCAGGCGGATCGTCCGTGAGGCAAGGGGGAATGGAAGAGCAGGGAATTCGCTTACTCCTGCTCCGCCATCCTGGCGGCTCTGGGTCAGCAGGGAACGCATCAGGAGAAATGTTGATTGCTTGGGGAGAGGGAGGCTCTCCCAGGCTCTGGGAGCAGCTCCCCATTCTGGCTCAGTGCACCCATCCAGGTGAGGGCCGGGCTGAGCTGGGACTGAGGTTTGGGTCTGCGCACGGGGCTGTGCTGGGGTCAGCCAGAGACCTGCAGGGAAGGGGGGAAAGCCAAGTATCCCTTTATGCCTGAATGACACCGGTGAGGGATGGGGCTGGCCCGGTGCCAGCCGACTGCAACCACCATCTTCTGCAGGCGCTTGTGGGCCTGAGCAAATCTCCTTGTGCTAATGGCCTTATTAAGATCAAGCTTGTGTACATTACAGATCTACACAAAGAGAAATTAGGCCCCAGATTAGATTAGGGGCTGAAGGCTGGGAGCGTACAGCTGTTTGCCAAATTGCACGCTGAATTTCATTTTTGCATAGACTTTTACTGATAGCAATTTGAAGGCAGTCATTAGAGCCATCAGCCTTTGAATGAGAAATTTCAAGGGACACTTCAGTATAAATCTGCTCTTCTGCTATAAGAAATTATTCCTGATTTGCTTTGGCTTATGGAAAACAATTACATGAATTTTGCACAATAACCTGTATCTGCCAAACAGGGGTAGCACTCCTGGCCATAAACAGACATATTTTTACTTCCAATTAACTGTGTGGGTGTGCAAACATAAGAAAAACTGCATTTTCCACTTGAATTTAATAACCAGAAAACAATGGGGGGAAGGAATCATCATTTACAGTTAGAATATGAGACTCTGGCCATCCTTATTCCCTTCCTCTGCAAGCCAGCTGGATTTGTGAAAACAGACAAGCCCTTTCCCATTAAATCATAAATACTGCAGGTTTTATTCCCTACCTACTCCTAGGCTCCAAGATTTAGGAAAGGGTAGGATATTAATTTCCAGAGCTAAACTTGACGTAAGTCACAGTGCTCCAGTTTTCATTTAAACTTCAGGTGTGTTTTTCTTCTATTTCAGATACTCGGGAGCTGCCCTGTAATCCGTGAATCCTACTGAATTCACACCCTGGTGATGTATCAATGTCAAAGGGACGCAACTGGTAATTCTGCCTGGCTCTTAAACTGCCTCGTGTCACCCTGTTTCCAAAGGCTGCTGTCAAGGTATGTGTTTTACCTGCTTGCAAGTGCTTTAATCTCATTATTAGTATAAAAATAAGCCATTATTAATGCTTAAAGCCATTGTTATCTTCTCTCCCTGCCAGCCTGCTCTATATTAATATTAGTATTTCTAAACTGAAGCTTTGTGACTCAGGTCTCCCATGTCATTAATTTGAAAACCCTGAGAGCGTTTTCTTACACAAAAATTGCACGGGGAAGGAGGAGGGTCTTTTTATTTACCTTCAGATTTCCATCCTTGAGGATTTTCTTGCTGGGCGTTCTCAGGTTGCATGTGCAATTAGAAGACTTAATTGGTTTTATATGAACCTTGGGATTCCTTCATTCCCCAGGAGCTGCAGGTTTCATTAAAACCAGCACCCAATGTCATGAGACAAGCAATTAAATTCTTGAGCTGCCAACATAGTTGCAAAAATGGTTTGTAAAGCCGGGAGTATGCTCGGATAGGAGGCTCTGGCGTGGTGTGAGCTGCTCCGACCCTTGCTCTAGAAGAGCTCTGGATGTTTGGTGAGAGGCACAGCACGGCTCAAACCAGATCTAGTCAAACCTTTAGCCAAGCTGGGGCCAGGACAGCTGCAGCCACAGCACTTGTATGTCTCCTGTGTGAAGGCAAGGCCCTGTAATTGCTGCTGGGCTGGTGTTAATCCATGTGTGCACAGGCCTGGCTAGGAGATGGAAGCATGGGCCGCAAAAGCTTCGGCTGCATCTTCTGGGATTCTTGCAAAGGTTGATCTTATTGCAAAGCTTTTCTTCCCAAGCAGAAGTAGCATTGGAAAGGCAAAAATAAACACTTATAACATGTCTCCACCCTCCAGACACAGCTGAGTGGAGGAGGAGTGCATCATGCCAACTTTTCTTCCAGTTGCTTGGCTTAGTGCAGTGATGGTAGCACAACACAGGGGAAGTTGTGCCTGCCAGGTTGGGATGTAGACTCATACCCAACCAGCAGGAAAGAGCTGAGGATTTGGTTGGGAGGGAGAGAGATTTTCCTTTGTTAACTGCTTTTGCATCTCGGACTGAGAAGAGGATCAAAGTTTAAAATGAGCAGCCCAGCAGAACAGTGCTGGATCTGTGATCCATGTGCCCGGGTGTTCCTTCCCTTAACGTGCTCCTGAAGGCTTGGAGCACAATCAGAAGTTCATTTGAAATTGTGAAAGTTGTAAGTGAGGAGCATTGGTAGGTCAGAAGGAAGACACATCAAGAATCAAACTTGCTATTTTGGTCTGGATTTCCTGCAGTACCTTAGGAAAAAAATAGAGAGTGTGCATTGTAGAACCAAAAACTCATCTAGCCACCACAAAATTCCTTTCCCTTCACAGTTAGGAAAAAAAAAAATCCTTCCAGGTATTGAAGAAGATAATATGTGCAGGGTTTTGTGGTCCCCTCCTGTTAGCCCTGGCTGTCCTGCTGTCCTTTCCTTCAGCTGCAGTCTGCTGAGCTCCTGTCTTCCCATGAGAGGTGGTCTTTGTGGCCTTGTATACAGAAATTTCAGGCAAGTAGGTGTCTGTCATTCAGGTACTTGCTATTTTATCCACTCTTTGAGGCACTGGAGAGAGGCTGTCTTTTTAAAATAAGACCAATATTTGGAATAATTTGTGGTTTCAATTGTAAATAAGCTTGGTGTGATTAGGTAGCAGCAGATGCTGGGAAACGTGAAGTATTTTATCTGGCAGGTCCTATCTCTCTATCTCTCTCTAGGTCTAGCAGGCCAAGAGACCGAGCTTTCCTGGGAAGACCCACCATTGGAATAGCAGCCAGCTTTTTTCCTTTTTCCTCTTTTTTCTTTTTTTTTTTTTTTCCCCAGCAGCCGTGCCACTCTTCTAACTTAAAAGCAAAAACCTGTTCCTTTGCTTCTCATTGTGCAAGTCTGCAGAGAGAGCGTGCAGGAAGATGGGCAGAGGCTGGGAGCGCTTTCATCCTTCTGGGGCCGTGTGTGCGAACATCCCGAGCATCCCGGGGGGAGCCCCCTCGGGGCAGCGCCGCGGAGCCGGCGGCAGTGTGCGCTGCCGATAAGGAGATGAAACAATGGCTGCGACACCGAGCGCCTCCGCACAATTGCTCGGTGAGGATGTTACGGAGCCAGGAGCTCTGTGCCTCTGCTGCTCGCTCCTGAGTGCTTAACTCCTTCTCTTCCTTTTTACTGTGCCGTTTCGCGCACGGCTTCTAAGAGCATCCAGATTTGTGAATGATGAGGAAATGGCACTTGTGTTGCTTGTTACTTGCGAGGGTTTGTTTACGTTTCCCTTCTTCCAGGACCACTGTGAGGCCCGTAAACCACTGCAGTGCAGCCCAGGCTCCGAGCCTGTGTGAAGATTTAGGGATGCACAAGCCACGCCTGGCAGAGGTGGGAAACCTGAGATGTCCTTGCTTGAGATCCTCAAGTGGAGCTAAGGAACCAAATTTCTCATATTATTGATGCCTCATTTCCTCATTAATGCCACAAAGATTTATGTGAAGGGACTTCCAGAATGCTAATGGAATTACCCACCTAAATCTCCCCCACGCCAATGGCAGGGAACGCTCCAGTTCTCTGCCCTCACGTTAGTCCTGGGTGAGTAATTGAATTATTTGTTACCTAGGAAAACTAAAAGTCCTTGATTTCTGTTGGTAGTGTTGAGGGCTTTTCAATACCTCTTTTTTTAATACCTTTACTTAGGCTTGAGTTATAATTTGAAATACAAAATGAAAACATTTTGATAATTTTTCCTGTTCCAGTGCCAGTGAGGGTCAGTGGTTTCAGTCAGTAAATTCTGCCTTTTTTTTTAAATTAACAAAATGCCATCCTGCAGCATTCCACTTACCTCTGTTTAGTGCTCAAAATCTATCTAAAAGAGCATCTTTGAAACAGATATGTTTCCTACGTAATAGGGAATATTAATTACTGGCAAAGTCCTAAATCTGCTGTTCCTGTGTATGATGTGCATCACTAGTTGAAGGCAAGGGAAACGTTCCCTCCTGTGCCTAGGAAATGAGCAGTGCTCCTCTCAAAGGGAAGAGAAGCCCATCAATCTCAGCTTTTAGGGTCAGGAAGACACAACGTTTCTAGAGGCTGTGGCAAAGACAGAGCATGAAAAGACCCTCTGAGAGAGTAACATGAGCCTCAAAAGGCACAGAGGCCACACAGGCAGAAGGTCAGAGGCTGTAGCAGAGGGATGGGGGCCATTTTCAGGACATCCTTCACCCAGGCTGAGCAGAGTGCCACAGGCAGGAGCGGGTGGTCAGGCTCTGCACCCTTCCCTCCCTCAGCTTGTGGTACCTGGGGCAGAGGCTGCATCGAGTGGAACAACCCCATAGGAGCTGTGAATTTCTGCGTGCCTGTGCCTGCCTCCGTCAAGACTTTAATGTTGCTTCAAATCTGGTGCTGATTTTGCTGAAAGATCCTTTCCCGTAGCCTCACGGCTGCCAGTTAATTTCCTAAAATCCCCTTGCGTTCAATATCTGTGCCAGGGCACAGAACTGCACTGGCTGAGCTTGGGGAGGATGAAAAGAACAGTACAATCACTTGTGCAGAGCAGGACTGACTTCTGGTCTGGTGAAAGTGACTGAAAGAGTAGGAATAATTCTGGAAATCGCTCTGAAACCAAGATGGGAGCGTACAGCTGGGGCTGGGCAGCCTCTTGTGTGAAACCTCTTCTACGAACCTTGTTCAGGTGTGTGCACGGACAGTTGGGAATGATTTATTCCTTGTCATGGGCCTGATCCTGTGGAGCTGTGAGTGTTGTCAGGAAAGGTGACCAGGTCAGCTGCTCCATGCAGTAGGAGGACAGCTTGTGCCTGTGAGGAGAAATACAAGTTCAGGACACTGGAAGTATGAGAGTCTGAAGATTAATGATAGAAAACTATCATGTGTTTGAGGAGAGGGAAGTAAGCAGGAAAAAGGAGCCTAAATTAGGCTGCAGCTCCCTGGGCAGAACACTCGGGTTATAAATATTCTGGCAGCATTTAGAGCAGCACTGGCTGTGCTGGTTGCTCTTTGCTGTCCTTGACAGTATCTGTGTGTACTCACGCTGCTGTTGTGCTGTGCTGACAAAGCCACCCCGATGTCTCCGAGGTGTGGGAGGAGGCCATGCGTGGGTTTGGCAGCAGGACTGACTCCTGGCTCTGCTGGAGAGCGTGGGGGCTGTGCCCTGCTTGCCTCGGCAGCACGGTGGGACACGAGCACTTCGTTGTGAGCATTTCATTGCTCAGCTGGTGCCAGGGATGCTGGGTTTAAAGAGCGTCTTCTCAAAGGAGCCAAACCTTACCATGCCGTCACTGAGTCACCCTGATCTTTGTGATCAAGCTGGCACAAGGGCTTGGAAAGAGCCATCATCATCCTCCCCAGCCCCAAAGCTGATGGGCAAGGGACAGTGAGGCACGAAGAGGAAAATATGGGGTGCTGATGTCCCAGCTGGGTGGAAGAGCTGGGAGCAAAGCAACAAAACGCTTCTCATTGTCAGGCTTAAGGCACGGCAGATTTCAGCCTTCAAAACCCCCCAGCAATTGTTTTAGAGGAGGAAATAGTCATTGCTGTGAGGAGCCGGCTCCTGCAGTGAGCTCCAGCTCTCCCTCCCTTTGTCATGGCCCTTTCCTGGGGGGACTGGGGTGCGAGGGGAAGTCACCAGCGCCCGCAGTGTGTGCTGAATGAGATCAGGCACTGGTCAGTGTTTGCTGGGCTGCAGTTTATGGGGTCACTGGGAACTGCTGAGCGCAGTCAATCCACTTACCAGCACAGCATTGCTCCTGAAGGATCCCAGCCAGCTGCTCCTGTCTGCCGTGCTGTATGGAAATGAAAAGTGCAATCCAGCCTCTGGTTCCAATGAAAATTCTCTCTAATCTGGAATAGCTCTACCCTGGGAGGTGCCTTTAATATGATAGCACGGCTGCTATGCCAGGGAGAATGCTTTTTTATTTGTAAAAAAAAGAACTTTATTCCTATCATAAAAAAGTTTAGTGCAGAGAGTTACCTGAGGTAATGTTTTTAGAAGCTGAAAATATCAGAAACTCAAATAAAAGGCAACATGTGATTTTTTTTTTTTTTTTTTTTTTTTTTTTTTTTTTTTTTTTTTTTTTAAGATTTCTCTTTCTCCTCTCATAAAGCTCCTGAGAGTTCGTTTCCTGGTGTCATTGTCATAACTCCAGATCTGAGTAATTCATTGCTATTTGTGTCAATCCCACGTATGCTTCTGTAAGTATTGCGTGCAATTCAGACTAAATGCATGGTTAAACTAAAGCTGGTACTGAGCAAATCAGGCTGCAAACTGTGTGTATAGGCAGGAATAGAACCCTCTGCAAGAGCTCCACTGTGCCATCAGGTGTCCTCTGCTGGATGCAGTGTTTTTCTTGGATCATTTATACAAAAAGGCCACTTTGATTTTTGTTTCCATATCAGACACATTATGAGACCAGTGCTGATGTCCCCACTGTGTCAGTTTCCTTCATTTTAAGGAAATTTTCTGGGCCCTTCTGTCTGCTCATTCTTGGTTGTGCTGATGTCGCTGATATGAATAAAATCAATACTGAGCAGGTAACCTTAATGTCATTCAGAGCTGAGACTCTTCATGTTAAACTCTAGCTTTTGGCTTAATAGATCTATAGCCTCTGAACTAACCCCATTGTTTAGCCAATCAGGATTTTAAACCAGGCTATTTCTGTTAAGGAGCAGGAGTTTTTTGGACACGCCTCTTTGCAAGCTGATACAGCAGTTCCTGTATGGTTATGGTTGAGTTATGGTTATCTTTAAGGTTAGAATTCATGCTAGGAGAACAGAGAAGGGGCTAAAGTGTGGTGGAGTGGGGCTTGAAGGGGCTCCCAAGGGAAGCGTGGGCTGCCAAGGGACCTGAGTTGTCAGAAACTTTGTGGTCAGTGTGTTACAGTTGGGGAAGAAAACCCAAAAGGATGCATTGCTTGTCTCTCACTCCTTCACAATCACAGTTGCTTTTGGGGCCAGATGCATCTCTTTCCTGGAGCATAATTTCCAGCTCCAAGAAAACCATTAGCCATTTTCCTTAGAATATACTTTGAAATGTATCATCTATTCATTATTACCCTATTTTGAAGGAAATGGGCAATTCATGATTTTGAAATCACAAACTTTAATGATTCCTCTCTCCATGGGAATTCATTAGGCTTTATTTCATCAACTACCTAATGCACACTGTGGTTTTTGCAAACAGCAGCTGCAGTTGCATAACAGGAAAAACAGACTCCATGGACATGAGGAAAAAACCACCCTGGATAGCAGTCTAGTCTGCAAAATCAAAAATCAGATACCGATAGTTTAGGTAAATTGAAGCTGAAAGAAAACAAAATCACTTTGCAGCCCCAAGATGAATGAAAAGCCAATCTGAATATCAAATCGACCTTGCTCTGGGGGAGAATAATTTGGTATGATGTATATGCTGTCTCTGAATGTGTTGCTTACAGACAAACTAAGTGGTTTTCCTGGAAAAAGAAGAAAAGGAGGTGAACATAAAGTCATGAGGAAATAAGGGTCTTAATCCCAGGGCAACCCTGAGATCATTTTGGAGCCTATACACTTCTAAGGGAAAGTAGCACTGTTTTAAGGGAAAGATGCAAGTTTTTTTGGTAGGAGTGTTCCTTTATATATAAATTCTAGAGCTATTGACACCAGTTTTAGCACAGCAGCTCAGGGACAGTGTTAATGAACACAGGGCAAGTAGGAATGAGTGCCTGAGAAATGGAGAAGCAGCATGCTGTAAAGGGACTGGGGGGCAGTGGGTATTGAGAGGCATATGCTGGCCTCAATGAAGGTACTGGAAACTTTGTTATGAATGTCCAAAAAATTGGTGATTTTTTGTTTGGTTGGTTGGTTTTTGTTTGGGATTTTTTTGTTGTTGTTTTGGTGGTGTTGTTGTTGTTCGGTTTTTTTAAATAGTGATCCTATTATAGAGCTTCTGCAGCCAAGCAGCCCTCCTGAAATGCTTGGAGTGGCTTGGTGTGTCACTAAACCCAGCACCCTGAGAGCAAGGACAGGAGTGATTTCATTCCTGAAGCCTCACTGTCAGGTCTCATTAGTGAACTAAGTGTTCTCTTTTCTCCTAATTACCCTGTGCAGACATCCCCGGTGCTGTTCAGCTTCAGTTTATGGCCCCTTCAAGTTAAGTGCAGCTCCACAAAAAGCCAGCCTAAGATGTGCAGGGTAAGAAGGCACAGACCTGCTGGGTGAGTGCAGAGCATAAATACCAGGGCTAAATGAGAAGGTGGGTTTGCAGGGACAAGCCGGGGAAGATTACCATTTGGGTCTCAGGAGAGTTTTGCCACCAAATTCCATTAAAATGAGAGTTTCGGCTTTTAAAAGCACCATTCAGGGGCTTGTTTTGTTAAATAAACTAGCAAAGATTGTATATTAGTTTCTGACAAGGCTACATTTGGGTGAAAACCATGCTGAATTATTTATTTTGTCATTAATGTCACACAAACCACAGTAAGGAGAATTATATGGGCTGCAAAAGTGAGCGGCTCTGAGTCAGGTTCAAACAAATGGAATTGTTATTCCTCAATACCAGTGGTGGGCTGCAGCTGCCTAATGCATCCAGGAGAGGATGAGAAGTGAATGGTAAATCAATGGAAAGGTTCACACCTGACTGACAGCCTTTAAATAATGTAAAGGGTCCCTGGGCACACGGCAGAGTTATACAATACATTAGCATTTAAGGCCAGTGGAAAGACATGCAAAGAAGTGTTTGGGAAGTTTTGTTCTCGTAGCTGCAAAGCTTAAAGAGCTGCAGAGGAGAGTACATGGAAAATGGAGTGGAAAGCTCAAAGTGTGCTTGGACAATGAGAAAACAAAGAAACTGTAATTTGGCCAGACTGAATTTGGTTGGCATTGGCCTTTGGTAAGGCCAGAAAGGGCCTTGTGCTGTGCCTTGTGCAGGGCGGAAGACTCCAGGGAACGGTGCTTCCTGGAACAGCTGGGGCAGGGAGGCAAACCCAAGGCCACTTCGGGAGTGCAGACTTGGCCCTTTCTTGTGCCATACAAATGACATCTCTAAGCCACACCTTAAGAGTTTCCACAACTCTGATGCTCTGCCCACCTCTTGCCAGCTGTGAAAAGACCATTCAGAGCATCCTGGAGGTTTTCAGCTGTGTTCTCTCTTCCTTAAAACAGTTTCTGTTTCCCTGAGCAAACATCAGAAGGAGTAGGATGAACAGAATTGGAAGTTGGAAGCAGTAGGAGGAACAGCACTGGAAGTTGTATCCAGCAGATACTGCAGGTCACAGTCTGGTTCTGGGAGTCTGTGCAGTACTGCAAATCCTCTCTGGACATGTGTACACGCTGGCTGTACATGGGTGTGCTGTCTCTCTCTCTCTGAATTACCAAAGGTCCATACTTTGCATTTCTGAACCCAGAAATGGGTCATAAAAGACCTTTAATTTGCAGCTGTTTGGTGTGCTCAGAAAAGGGAAAGAGGATAAATGTCTGTGATCAGACAGATGGATGTACCTTCATGTTATGATTAGTTTATGGCCATAAACTAAGCCACAAGAAGTTTCACTCAACATGAGGGAGAACTTCTTTATGTTGAGGGTGGCAGAGCATTGGAACAGCTGCCCAGACAGATCATGGAGTCTCCCTCTCTGGAGACATTCCAAACCCACCTGGATGTGTTCCTGTGTCACCTGCTCCGGGTGACCCTGACTCGGCAAGAGGTTGGACTGGATGATCTCCAGAGGTCCCTCCCAGTGATTCTGTGGTTCTGTGTTTTCCCACCAGACATGAGGCTGGGAGAAAGGGAGACTTGGCAGGGCTGGTATTTGATTTGTGATTCAGCAGCAGACTTCTGGTGGGACATTAGGTGTACAGTGATTTACATGAGCCATGCTGCTTTCTGCTTTGTCATCTATGAAATTGGGAGAAGTAGCCTGAAAATTATGTAGTGATGAGAAATGCCTTAGTGGCTCTGCGGTGCTGAGGAACAACTGTAATGAGGTAACAAGACTGTGAAACTTTGGTTTATTAAATTCTCTCCGATGTTAATGGTTAAAGTTTATGGGAACAGTATCAGAAACACATCTGGGTTTTTAAGAAGCTGAGGCATCATTTATTCTGCAGTGAGAAATGACAGCCACTAGGAAGACAAAAATTAACTTTTCGTGTAACTGTAGTGAAGTGAGGATGTGCCTGTCAGAGCATGAAGGCTGAGAGTTTGTTTTGGCATGTCCGATAGTCCACAGCAGACATATGGAAGATTTCAAGGAGTAAACTACATATTGTAATGTTTGGATGCAGCCTTTAAACAGGCACAGCCAGGATTGGGCTAATGAAATGAATTGCAAACATTTTCTCAGCAACAGAAAAATTTTAAAGTAATTATACTTTTAATTTAATGATGGGGAAAATTCTGCTTTGTTTCGTTTATGAATACTAATTTAGAAAAACCCTAATCTGGTAACACCATTTGTTTCAGTGTCCTTAGACACCCCTATGACCTTCTGATGGAGCTATGAAAAGTCTCTCCTCTCTTCTTGGGATTTCTCCTCTTTTATCTACCACCCACCAGTCTCCTCACTTGATCTCCTTTGCCTGGCTGGCTGCTCTAAAGTTCTCTCTTGGTTTTGGTGCCTCCAGGCCATGGGGTAGGAGTTAAGCACAGCACAGCAGTGGACAGCTGAGCCCCTCTTTGATAAGGAGAAGCAGCAGGGTATCTTCTCGGCCACCTGGCTGGAACTCCTCAGTAGCTCCCTTTAACAATGAACTCGATATAGCAACTTAAAAAGTATCTCCACTAGCAGCTGCCTTTCTCTGCTTTTACTTGGCTGGGCACTGTTGTTATTTATTGTCCTGCTAACTCCTGTGTCGCAGCATGTGTGTGTGTGTCATGTATCATGCGTGACACATCACTAGTGCCACTTGGTTACTTGGATCTGTTCTTTTTCTTCCTTAAATCATGGACAGCAATACTGAGCAGCACAGGCCCAATGTGCAGCCCTCGGGGACCTGTCAGAAACAGTCTCTGAGATGAGGATTTCACCAGTCACCACTTAGTTATTTTGGCTGTGAAATGTAGCACACTGGTTTGATTCTGCCCTGGGAACTCACAGGCAGAGCATTTGCATGACATACTCAGGTGAGGAAGGGTGTGATGAAGAAAAACCCATCCAAATAATGAGCGGGAAATTGATTCTGCCCAATATTCTCATACATGCCGTGCTGTTAGGAGTCACCAATTCCAATAAAAATTTCAGAAAGGGCATCTAAGAGGTTGGGTGGAAAGTTGAGTGTCTTGAAAATTCTGGAGTGGCTTTGTTGCAGTGGGGTACAAAGATTATTTGGTCAAAGACCTTTTAAAAAGTGTAAGGTGCATGTGTGGGTGTGGTGACTTCCAGTGAGGCTGTGTGAGGTGCAGCTGTGGTGGGGTGGGTGCAGTGAAGAGAATGATGAAGGTCCAGGTTAAGGCAGTCAGGGTAAGGTCACTGAAGTCACTCCAGTTGGTTTGTATTTCATAGAGTCAGAGAATGGCCTGGCTTGGAAGGGACATTAAAGCTCCTCCAGTTCCAATCCCCCTGCTGTGGGCAGGGACACCTTCTACTAGACCAGGTTGCTCAGAGCCCCATCCAGCTTGACCTTGAACACTTCCAGGGATCCAGGGACATCCAGCTTCTCTGGCAACCTGTGCCAGTGCCTCAGCACTCTCACAGAGAAGAACTCATTCCTGACATCTAATCTAAACCTACTCTCTATCAGTTTGAAGCCATTCCCCTTTGTCCTGTCACTCCAGGCCCTTATAAACAGTCCTTCCCCATCTTTCTTGCAGGCTCCCTTCAGGTACTGGGAGGCCACAATTAGGTGACCCCTGAGCCTTCTTTTTTCCAGAGTGAACAACCCCAGTTCTCTCAGCCTTTCCTCATAGGAGAGGTGTTCCATCCCTCTGATCATTTTGGGGGTCTCCTCTGGACTCGCTCCAACAGCTCCAGGTCCTTCTTGTGCTGAACCCCAGATCAGGACACAGCACTGCAGGTGGGATTTCACCATAGGGGGGCAGAGAGGCAGAATCCCCTCTCTTGACCTGCACTCCAGAGTGAGTGAAAGTACAATTTGCATTTTAACCTGTAAGAGTAGCTCGTGGAAAAAGTAATAAATTTGAATGTTCTGCAGTCACAGATCTCCATTAACTGTGGAAAGGGGGTTTGGCTGCATCACACTGGGAAAGCTACTTCAGGTTTTCACCTTGCTCTAGCACTGTAAGTCATCTGAGGAATTACTCAGTGTTTATACAGTTTATTCCTGGCTGAGAGAAGAGCTTGTTTGCCACAGCAACAACAGTGGTGACTCTGCTGCTCGGGCACAGGAGACTGTTTTGTTCACGTGAACTTTGGAAATTACTGGTGTTTTAAAGCAAAGGGATCTGATGTGTTAATGAGATGCTAAGCCAAGAAAGTAAGGTATGCTACAAGCTCATTAACCAAGATTCCTGTGTAATCATCTTCAGTAACGCTCTTGTTTCATCTGTTGGTTTTGCTTTCCTGTGTCTGTGCTTGCACTTAGGGAAAAAAAATCCTTGAGAAATAGAAGAACACAGTTGCAGGTGCTGAAAGATGTTTTTAGCCTAGTGTTTGACAGAGACATTGCTAACGCTGCCAAAAACAACCAAAGGTGAGAGTGGATCATGTTTCCTTTAAGGGAGGCTGCTCCAGACCTGAAGGTTCCTGGATGCTTGTCTGGGCTGGCTGCCGAGTTTGCAGCGAGAACTTAAGTTTCCTTCTGAAGTTGAGTGTTTGGGGGCAGGCAGGAATCCCTCATCTTTTGGCTGACCTCTCTTTGGTCTTTCACAGAAACACGGCTGCCATTGCAAAAGTCGCAGTAGGTCGCTGCTTTGTGATGCATCAGGGCACAGGGGTGTCCTGTCCGAGAGCAACCTTTGCTTCCCTAGCAGATCCCAAACTCGTTGTCCCGGCTTGGAGTTGGCCTGGCTGCTGGGCCACGTACTGGAATGGTTTACTCACCCTGAAAAAACAGGCCTTCCTCCTGCAGGTGTCCAGCTCTTGTGGCTGGAGCCGCTGTGCAGCGGGAGCTGAGCCCCCTGTGCAAGTGCAGGGAGGGAAGTGGAGAAGGCTGAGTAATCTTCCAGCCTTACCATTTAATAGGCCACTTGGAACTCATAAAGTAGAGAGGGCTGCTATAGAAATAAAGAAGATGCAGGAAAGCAGAAAATTGCAGATCACTTCCTGCAGCCATCCTCAGGTCTGATCATGCTCCCTTTGAGATCAGCTGAGGTTGCACCACCAATTTTGCGGTAATGGTTGGATGCAGCCTTTAAACAGGCACATCCATCAGATGCATTTTATGCAGGTACCCCAAAATGTGCTTATCTCTTTTCCTGGCAGGCTTCTGAGCTGTTCTAAGGCTGTAGGCAGGTGCAGCACCTGGGGCAGGTTAGCAGCTGTGGGAGTGGATTTGCAGCAGTCTTTTGGAGCAAAGCATGCCAGATCCAAAAGCTCCAGGGCTTGGTAACAACTACCAAGAGACGCAGAGCTCTGGATAGAGACCTAGAAGTATGGATAGCCAGCTGAAACTGAGAAAACCCAGCTTGTAAAAATGACTATCGAAACAGGCCTGATGCATTTTTGCTTAAAATTTGACCAATAGTCAGTGTTTAAACTGGACAAAGTTTTATATTATTAGAGTCATCTCCTTTGGGGTTAACTAAGGGCAAAAAAGGAGATAATTCCTTTAAGTGAAATTTCAGATAAGAAAACAGGAGTCGGGAGTGTATGGCCTTTTAATAAACAAATAGCAAAAAGTCAAACTAAATGCACCCAAAAGAACAGAGGCGTTTGGCAGGAGTTGGCTTCCCAGCAGGAGCACACCGCAGTTAGCTGATGTAGTGAAGCAAAGATCAGGGGAAGATTAAATGGAGACTGGAGAGAAAGCAGAAGCAGGTGAGCCCTGCTTAGCAGAGAGTCTTCTTCCCTGGATTGGCAGTGATACATTTCATTTTTCAGGTATTGGGTAAAAGGGAAGGGCTCAGGATAAGGGATCAGCCTGACTTTAACCTTAACCCAGTGGACTGGGTTAAGGCCTCTCTTGGAAGTGCTTATTGGCTGTAGCAAGACCTGTGCTGGTAGAATAGATTGAGCTGCCCTTGATGTTAAGAGTTTTTGAGTTTGTGAGGGTGAGGTTAAGAACAATTTTGGAATTTGTGTTGAGGTTGAGCTTCTGCAACATGTTTTCCTTTTAGTAAAGGGCAAGACAGAGCAACATGCGAGGAAATGTTAGAAACACATTTTTTAAAAACGGTATTAGAAAGCAAAGAAACAAAACCCAGACACAAACTTTCATTTGCACTGTGAATTCTGTGAATCGGTTGCTGTGTGAACAACTTCATCTTGTAGTTGAAACTGTCCTGAAATGCACCCTCTTCCTCTCTGCTGCTGCAAGGGACCCAGCTGGGTAATGATGGCTGGGTTTCATCTGCGTGATTTTGGGATTCAGAGGGATTGTTTTGTCCATGGCTTATTATTGGTAGGAAGTCTACAGAAAGTGCCCTTTATTTGTATTCCAGAACCAGCTTCCCCAGCTGGGATCTTCTCCGGAGTTGACACCTGTAAAACAAAACCGAGTTGGAGCTTTTGCTTTAGCCATTAATTGAATAACTGTTTCCTTTGTGTAATCGTGATCCCTGGAAGGGATGCAGTGTTTGGACCTTCCTGCCTCTCCAATAGGTTATATTTTGAAGGAAGATTGTAAGTGAGAGTTTCCCACATGGTCATGGTCCTGCTTGTAAACCTCTAGGAAAACTGAGATGCTAAATAGATGGTCTGGAGTTTCCTGCACCATTTTGTAATCCTGGTTTCCTCAAGAGAGGCCTCTTTAATGACATATTTTCTGCTGATAACCCTCCCTCCCTTCTCCCTGCCTTTTTCAATATCTACCCTGCAGAGGTGGTAGAACCCTGAAACCTTTTTAAGGTTTTTCTCTTTGTGTGAGCCATGGAAAACTCTGCTTGTCCTCTGCCCAGTACTTCCATCCATGAGGTCAGGGAGGGTTAAGGTGAGGGTTGGGGTCAGGGCCAGGTCCCCTGGCCGCCCAGGGGTGGCTGCAGCTTCTGCTTCCCCAGGACAGGAGTCCAGACCCCCAGGGAGAGTTCACAGCCCCACTGGAAGCTGAGCTTGAGTTCCAGCACCCTTTTGTGGTGCTGTGCTGTCCTGGGAGGTGCTGTGGCACAGCTCGGGGCACAGCAGGGCTGCTGCCTGCACCTCTCACTGCCCCTGTCCCTCCTCACGCTGCTGCACCGCTCATTTTTCTTATGGGAAGAGTAACATTTTGTGACTAAGACAGAGCTTCCTAACAACAGCAGCAGCCAAATTACTCCCCTTTCTGACTAGTCCTTCAAAGGCAAATCTCGCAGATCTGACTCCCAGGGGGCTGAAACCAGTGTGGGTGTTAAGCAACGTGGCTTGGCTATTTGGGTAAAGTGGCCTAGTTTTGATTAGGTAGGGAATCGGAGGATAAAGGGATTTATTTTTCTCAGAATTGGGCATAGAATAGCAATGTAAAAACCTGGATCAAATAGCTAAAGCCAATATCTTCCCCTTGAGGCTTTCTTTTGGTTCCTTTGTAGCTCATCAAGTTAAAAGATTCTTAAACTCCAGTTTCTGAAGGTTGCCGAGTGGGAGGGCAAAAAATTAAAAGGGTGTTTGGAGTTCACAGATGCAGCCTCTTAGGAAATTGTGGTAACAACCTGTCATCCTTGGAGTCATGACTGGTAACTCTTATGTGCCTCTTGGTCTTTATCTAAATTATCTGCTGGCACATCTGCAATTTAATGATGCCATGTGACACTTGGTACAATGCATTCCCTTTAACGTGTTCCCACTCTCCTGGTACTGCTGGAAGGCAGCGTGGACAGGAGGGGAGAAAAAAGCTTTTTTGCTACATTTTGCCCCAGATGTGTTAATCCTCTCCAGCCTGCTGAGCAGCTCAGGCTGTCAGCTACCTTTGGGCATTGCTGACCGAGAAGCTGATGCAGACACTTCCACCCACCTGCAGATATCCTGTCCTCCTGTGTATTCCTAAACTATATTTAGTGTCAAAAGGAGAGAACAGATACAGAAGTGCTTATTTTAACAACTCTCACATTAAGGAGCTGCTCCTGCTGAGTGGGCATAGGGATTTGTGCTGCTTCTTGCTCCAGACGGAGCTTGGAGGCGCTGGGTGGTTGACAGGGTGGGTGGGCAGAGCCCCTCATGACATCGGGGGTGATGAACCTGCCTCCCTGTAAGGTAGGGGGCCAGCAAAGACCTGACCCTGCACCCACAGAGCTGCCCCCAAGCACCAGCTCCGACTCCAGCTTCTGTCCCAGATTTTCCCGGATTTGCAGTAACTTGTTTTAGCCCTTCATGTTGCCTGCCTGGATCTTAATTTGTTTTACAGTACATCTGCTGCGAGTTTACCTGAAATATATTGAAGGAAACAACACAAATGGCCTCCCAGATGTGACAACAAAAGAATAGAAAATAAAACAATTCCCTTAAAGGGGAGAAAAGGAGGGGGGAAGGGGGAGAAGCAAGGAAAGAAAAAAGACGGATATTTTGTCATATATATTTGGTTAGGATTTTTTTTCAAAGAGTCTTTTGTTTTAATAGCCTTTGGTTAAAAGGAAAAGCTGTTTTATTAAGAGTACTGCCTCTACTTCTTTTCTATAAAATTAATATTTGCCCACAAAAAAAATACAGCTTCTACTTTGCATGCTAATTTTGACTGCTTATCTTTACTCCCTCTAAATTTTCTTTTATGAAATTATACCTGGATCCTTGTATTCCTAAATTCAGCATGAAGAAGGAACCTGAATGCTACTGCAGATCTGCTTGCTGATTTCCAAAATATCTTACACAATTTCCAAAATATCTTATACAATATATGACCGGAGAGAAGGCACATTTCCTTCCGTGAAAGAAAAAGGAAGAAAGTTTCCCTGCCTCCCTGCTCCCAGAGAAAAGCTGGAACATTCAAAATCTAAGGGCATTGGTAAGAGAAGGTGCATAATGAGCAAATTTTTTAAAAACTTACTGTATCTAAGTAACATCTTGGGCTTTGGTGACTTGTTTCACAGCGTGTTGAGTTTGGTTGTTTTGACACGGAATGGTTTCTATTCTGGAATTGCACTTTGCTGTGGGGAATGTTACTACAACAGGAATGGGATTCCAGGGTGATGTAGGCCCTCTCCTTTGGGAAAATCTTCCCACAGCTCGTGTCATCATTGCAGGGAAGCGAGCCCCGGGGGTGCCCACTTGGGTCATGTCCCAGCTGTCCCGGGCACCGTTCCAGGATATTGCCATCACAGGTTGGACGTGGTTCCACGTTTGCCAAGGAGTTTGTTGTGTTGTGTTTTTTCTAGTGGGGCACTGTGCAAGAGGCACCAGACAAGCACTGCCCATCTCCCAGGGTGAGAATTCCCTCCCTGGGGACATGACAGCCCCGACGGGGAGGAGCAGTTGGATGTACATCAGTTGTGACCTTGTGCTGGAATCAAAACCTTGAGTCCAGAAGTATGAAGCACTTTCTGTCCCTGCTTTCCTCAGGAGAGAATTTTTCCCTCGTTGAGCTGCCCCACACCTTTGCAGACCTGTTCTGGCCAGCAGGCTCCTGCTTTCTCATTATCATGATGCATTTTTAATGAGCTGCTCTACAAGGAGCACAAGGAAGCTCTGAAGCCTTAACCAGAGGCCATGAAATTTTGTGTTACATCTTTTTTTTTTTTTTTCAGTTACTGCACAGAGATGCATTAAAACTCTGAGCAACAGTGACAGAATGATCCTGGGTGAACAGGCTGAATCAATGGGTAAGCAGTTCCTTGAAGATTAAAAAAGGTGTTAAAATAGTCAAGCTTTGTGCTGCTTTGAAGCTCACAGGCATGACATTTTTGGTGGTGTTACTACATTTTTTGTGTGTTTGAGTTAAGTAGATAGTGTCAAATTCTGATAAAACAAATTCCAACATCCTAAAGTCAAATGATGATATAACGCAACATGTACCAACTGTGAGCTGGGTTTTTTCCTTTTCAGTCACTCTGGGTATTTTTAATACAGCTGAGAATTTAACCATGTGTGTCACTGCAATTTAGAAACAAGCTGAGGTAGGTAAGTAGGTAGGCAGTTAACTCAATTATTGGAAAAGATGAAGACCACTTCTAATTTCCAGAAATCTGTATATGCAGGACAGCCTGTATCTCCATCTGAAGGCATTTTGCTGTAATGTTCTTCATCTTCTCCACACTTTGATGAAAAAAATCAAATTATTTTGATGCTCAGTTTCAGGTGAGGAATTGCCTTTTCAGGTAGTGCAATTTCAGCGTAATCGCAAAGTGTAATGTTCTGTCATTGTCTTGCTTAGGGAAATCTATTCTTGCCTAAATTAGTTCTGTGACGAATCATCTGGAAGTATTTCAAAACAGAGCAGCACAAAAAGCCCATCTTGAAGCGTTTGGCTTCCGCACTGTGGCTTTCAGAGCTCTCACCACAACAGGATCTGAACCCCTTCCAGCAGCACATTAAACACCATGACAAACATCTGCCATGTTTTGTTTGCTTTTGCATCCTCCCCTCTGGGGAAAAGGCAAGTGCAGTGGCATGGCCAATTTTGGTCAGGCTTCTTTGTGTGAGATTCGTTTGCATTTTTTAAGCAAGATGCATTCTTCTGAATTCCAGTGAGAAAAGGCAAGGCGGAAGAAATGCATGGAGCACTTGGAGTGGTTGGCAGAAATGTTTGTGAAGTGTGGGTGGGTGGTGCTCACCTTCCTCAGACTAAGCTGGAGGAATTGCTGATCATACTGGGATTTTTTGGTGCGGGAGAGAAGCAGAGCTGGACTTTCCTGAGAGCAAAGGGCAGGTGTGCTCACTGCTAGACGGCAGGAAGTGGAGTGGCAGCTGGCTGGAGTCCAGCCACGTGTCAGGGACTGCCCCTTGGAACACAGGAGCACCCCTGGCTACGGCAGGGGATGAGCAGAAGAGTCACTTCTGGAAACTGCTGTGTCAGAGCTTTGGGCTTGGATTCACACTTATTCACAGGTTGTCCAAAGTGAGATTTTTCTGGCTGGGAGGTGGCAAACATCGCACTACTTTAGGACCGCTGGTCCTTGTGTGGGAAGGACTTCAGCTTTGAGGGAGCTTGGAAATCCAACTCTGATGTGCAACCCTTCTGCTGGCTCAGGTCTCAGGAGCTGGACTTTATCAGCATTGCTCACTGTGGTGATGGCTCACGTTAACTTGCACATGAGATGAGAGGATCTCATTACAGGAGCTGTGCTCTCTATTACCAGTGCTGCTGTTCCAAAACAGACTCATTTTGAGTTGGAATTTAACAGCATCAAACAGACCAGATGGAGGCACAAATACTTAAATTGTCCTGAAAGTCGACTAAATTTGCCAGAGGATGGAGGAGTTTTGATAGTCGATGTTAAACCACTGTGGGTATTCATCTTTGCTCTCCATGAGAGGTAGCCAGGCTTCCAACCACTGGCAGTGGGAAGCCCTGGAAGCCTGGCTATTCCCACCTCCACCAGCAACGTCACTGCTCTCTGGCAGAGGAGCCACTGCTCCGGCCCCCAAAGGTGTCAGTCAGCCGCCGGCTTTGCTGTCCTGTAAAATGGCATCGTGCACAAACCTACCTGGACTCATTCCTAAATCCTAAGCTGCTTTACAGAACAAACTGGACACAAATTACAAACATCCTTTGTCCTTTTCGAAACCTCACACACAGCTGCCAGTACTCACTAGTCCTGGAATAAATAGCCCAGACTTCAGAATTTTGAGATCAGTTGTACAAAAAAGGCAGTATACTAGGTAAGACAGTTCTTTAGTTCCTAAAACTGGGAGATCCCAGCTTCTTAAATCCTCTGTACAATATCCAAAGCAAATATTTTCTTTGGATCCTAAGTTTTATTAACATATTGAATTTTATTTATTTTTGTTTCTCAAAAAGCATGCAGTGACTGGCAAGCTGGGGATGATGTGACAGGAGATTGTATCAGCACCATTCTGAGGAAGAATGCAAATGTTTTTGGGTAGAGAAAGGAGGAAGAGACTCCCAAGGGCAGGCAAACCTCAAAGACAGGGAGGGGAGAGAGGAGTGAAAAAAAAGGCTATGTAGGCAAAAGCAAAATTTGAAATCAAACTTAGCATAAGATTAGCAGAAATGTCTGCATTTATATCACCTGGAATGTACAGGTCATGGTTGGCAGCTGGCAGCCCTCTCCATGGGGAGCAGGAAAGGTGCCCTCTTGTTTTCTGTCTTCCAGCTCAGGACTCAGCTAAATGATTTCAGGGATGCTTTATGATTTCCAGCTGAAGGGCACATGCTGAGCTTTAACTTACTCCTGTAGAGTGACTCCTGCTGCTTCTCCTAAATGCTTTAGTGTCTATTGCACAGCTTCCCAGGCTGCACTATAAACAATAAATGGTTAAAAGCCAGTGAGGAAGGAAATGGCTGGTTAACTAATCCTAGTGAAAATTGGCCTTTGATGGAGTGCAAACTCTGAGCTGCCTGTGATGGGCACCAAGTTTTCTTTCAAACCCTGTGCTTTTTATTTCTGCTGATGTTGGCTGCTGCAGAGTCTGATTCTGCAGGTCAGGGGCTGTTTGTCACCAGTGCTGCATGGACAGACTCAGCCTTCAAAAGGTGGTGGTTTATGGTGTTTCTTTCTTTTCTTTTTTTAATCCTCATTAGTGGAAAGAGAAGCTAAACTTGCAAAATGAAAATGGTGACAGGAGAATGATGTGTCTGCTGATCATGATTATGCTATGAGAAGCACACTGGCATAGTGAAGGGAGAATTGCTAACTATGCTGTGGTCTGTTTTCACATGTTTATGACAATTAGGTATGGAAGTGGGCAGATTGTCACTGATTTTAGGCAAAGCCCCTGAGCAGGCATGAAGGAGCTTAAATGCTGACAGGAAACAGTTCATCCTTTGCAGCCCACCTCTGCATTTCCAGCAGGATTAAATTCACCCATCAGCAGCAAATGCACAGTGTGGAGCTGCACAAGCAGTGCCCAGTCATTGTAATTTTTCATGGAAGCACAGGAGGGAAGGCACTAAACCCCAAGAGCCTCGAACCCAGTAGGTACAATATCAGAATGCTTTGTATCAGCTTAGCAGTTGCATGTGCACAGAGTATGAAGTCTTTCACCCAAATTTAGCTTGTCTTTGCTTTGGTTCAGTGGTCCCAGGCAGATCTGTAGTTCTTCATCACAAAACCTCTAGTCCATGGTGTGTTGGCAGGATAACTTTGAGGGACAGCACTGGGCAGCCATTCTTCCATGGGATAAAAGGGTTCCAGCTCTTTGATGCGATATTGAAAGGCAGATCCTTGTGCTGCCACTGAACCAACTTGAAGGCCAGGGACCTTGAGCATGCAGCTCCGTGCACAACCAGAGCCCGGTTTCTCACATGTGTCAGCCCTGGACAGCCTCCCTGCACTCAACTTGAAATGCATGTTTTCCCCTTAATGTGGGTTAAAACCAGTGAGGCTGCCTATTTTCAGTGATTCAAGCATGTACATCCCATGATCAGCCTTATGGATTTGCTCCAGGTTTTGTTGTGCTAATTGCCATCCCAGGTGGCTATGAGTTAATTAGTAAGCTGCATGTTTCAGGGTGCACCACAGCCATGTATAAACAAATCATTACTGAATAAAGAATGCACAGATAGGATGTATTTGATGATGTGGCAAAAATGCTTTGGTTTGACCAGGACAACTGAAATCCAAGTATTATTAGTGACCATATGTGGTTCTTTACATTAATTGGCTTCATCTGGATTTGGCTTTTGGACATTTGGGAATAGGGAGTTATCTAAGGATTAGATATTAGAAAGAAATTCACTGTGAGGGTAGTGAGGCACAGAAACAGGTTGCCCAGAGAAGTTGTGAATGCCCCATCTATGGAAGTGTTCAAGGCCAGGTTGGATGGAGCTCTGAGCAACCTGGGATAGTGGAATGTGTCCTTGTCCATGGCAGAGGGCTGGAATAAGATAATCTTTTAAGATCCCTTCTAACCCAGGCCATTCTATGATTCCGTGATTTTCATTTCCTTTGTTTTCAGACCAGCCTGTGCTTTGTGAGTGTTGATGATCTTCCCTCAGATGCTAAAAGGAAACCTGTTTGTGTTTGGACATCTGGGGAAGATGATATAAAGCCAGGAAGATCTCCTGTTGGTGAGGCACCACCAACATCTTCTGTTCTTGAGCAGCAGTCCAGGGTCTCTCAAGTGTTCTCTCCCTATGTGTCACCCTCAAAGGCTACCTTAGCACACAGATAGCCCCAGCACAATGAAGGATATGGAGGAAGGCAGCCAGAGCTGGGGTGGCAGCTAGCCCTGGTGGTGGGGGACAGATTGAAGGGTCTGTGTCACCACTAAGCAGGAAGCCAAGCATGTGCTCTTCTCTCCCACCACAAAACCTCTAAGTCCCTTCACTCTGGGGTGCCCGTCCCCTACGTGGGTGTGTCTGGGCCAGAATCTATTGGTTTTCCATTCCTCTGCTCTTTACCCAATAAGTCACTTTGCCAGTTTGCATCCTTCCCTTGCAGGGCAGTGCTGGTACCAGGGAAAAAGAGTGGGATGGGGGAGGCAGAGAGGATCAGCAGGATGTGGCTCTTAGAGACAGTTTGGCATCTCACCACCCCCAGACACCCACCTCCGTGGGGCCAGGAGATCCCTGTGGATGGGCAGGTCCATTCCACAGCAACTGCATCCATCCCATCCCTGCAGACAGGTCCCCGTGACCATGGCTTCACATTTCATTTCCAAAGAGCTACAGAGGGTTTTCTGGAGTTAAATTCTGTCTTGCTGACGTGCCTGTTGAGTCAGTGTCGCACTCGGCATCAACCTGAAACACATCTTGGGACTATTAGCACAGTTCCTAATTTCAGCTGTGCTTATGAGCCTTCAGATTGAGATTGTTCTCTCACTGGAGCCATCGTTTACTTCAGCATAATTTTTTTCAATTCATACTCCTCTTCTCAACACAGATGGACCTCACAGAGATTTTCATGCATTTAAATGAAAAAGCCAAACAGTTCCCTTTCCTCGTTCACATTATGCAGCATTGCCCTTCTCTGTACTTCGTCCTGTTTTAGAGCTGTTATGCAAATAAACCCAACTTAAAAAAAAAAAAATCATTAAAAAGTGTGCATCCTATCAGCCTCCTGTCTCCTTCTCTTGCTGCATCTGCAGGAAGAAATCCCTTCTCCTGCTTGCCTTCCTATTTCAGGTGTTTCTACTTCTTTCCTAACTGTGATCCAGTATCTTTATGGTTCCCCAGTTGCCCGGGAAACAAACCCTGACTCCCTTTACCCGACTTGTAGTATTCACTGTTCCATGAAGCTACTGTTTCCTGAAGTGTTTTATTGTGGGTTTTTTTCCTAAACTACTCCAGAAGTGGGAATTCCCCTTTTCTGTAAAATCTGTCCCTGTACTGCTGGGACACCCCCTTTTCTTTATCCACCTGAGTGTATATGGATGAAGCAGTCATTGCTTTTTCCACTTCCATCACTGCAGTATCTGATTGACTTTAGTATTATTTCTTTAGATCATTTGACTGTACTGAACAGTCATCCTTCTGCAAGGCATTCTGCATGGATCCCAAGGGATTGCCATGTTGGCCACAGAGCAGCAGTCCTCTTTGGCAGGCACTAAAGATGGAGAAGGCGGATCTGGCTGCGGGGTTCATGATGGGCAGTGGCTGGAGGCAAGGGGGTGCCAGCAGGATGGATCGTTTGTCCTTGTTCTTGGTACGAGTGCATGGCACTTGTTATGGGCTCGCCTGGGCAACAACCACAAGCCCATGTTCTAGTTTGAAAACAAACCAGTGGGAGGCTCCAAGTCAGAACTACAATTTAATAGGAAAATTAAAAATAAAGGCAGAAAACACTAGCTTAAACTGACAGAGTCAGGATACAACCTGACACCCTGTTGGGCAGGGTGCTGGTAGCAGTCCTCCTGAAGTGATAGATGTGGTCCTGTTGAAGTGGTGATCCTGTAGAAGAGTCTGGTCTTCCTCTGAAGGTCCAGCAGTGGTTTTGTAGCTCTTGTCCTCTGAGAATCCAGTAGATAGGGCTGAGTGTGGTGTTCCAAACCCCAGATTATATCCAGGTAGGAATGCTTGGTTCCTCCCCCTGGGCAGAGCATCTCACAATGGGATAATGTAATTTTATTAGTCAGGCAGTGAGGCTGGACGGCCCATTGACAGAAGATACCTCTCTGGAGGGAGTTATCAGGGATGTGTCATGGAAGAGGCAAAGAACACTGCCCCACCTGCTGTAACAGCTTATGGAGATGGTGATAGAATACATACTTTTGGTTACATCTTACATTGTAACCTAAGACAATTCAGACACAGCTAATAAAAGCTTCCCAAAAGGAGAAAACCACCGGAAAATTACAAAAAACCAAAACAACCAGCCCTAAAAATTATCCCAGGATATATGATGGGGTAGGGCTTTAAAGAGCAAAATGCAGGTTTTTCCCATGGAATGAGTATCTTTTTCTTGCTGCAGCTGGAGCTCTTCGTGAGGAGATGTGGATGTTGGTGTGGCTGTGGTGGGCAGTTCACACAAATCACAGGTGGAGTGAGCAAGAAATACTGGAGCAGGTATGGAAGAACAACTCAAGGCTTTTGCCTGTAATCCTCTCATCTCTGATATTCCCCACAGAGACCCCTGATGGCCAAGAGACTGCCTTTTCCAAAAAGGAATATGTCCTGGAGTATGATCTGCAGTTTGTGGTAAAAATAACTATTATTTACTTCACAGGCCCATGGAAAAGCACCTGCCTGGACAGCAGGAGACCGGCAAATCACAGATACAAAAATGGATGTCCCAGCTTCTGTGCAGAACATCCACTGGTGAAGTTAACCTGCCCCATCTTCACTTTTCCTTTGTAAAACTTAGGACTGTCTTGATTTTTAGTGACACATGGAAGGTGAAATGGTCTAAATCTTAATGATTTGTGGGATGGGGACTGTTTCTCAGCTTCAATAAATCCATTAGCCTCTTAGTCAGTGAGGAGGGAAGAGCTGTTTTGAATTCATGGTATGTTTTTAAAGTTTCTTTCGAAGAGTACTTTTTTTTTTCTCTCCTCTCATGTTTCTCAGAAGAAACCAGCCTGCCAAACTGCTCCAGGAAGCTCTTCTGAGATAGAGACATCCATCTCTGTGTACGGTCTGTACTTGTGAAGCAGAGCACAAAGCCCTTTTTCCATTTAATCCATATTAATTATCTCTCTACAGCTCCTCTCTAGTTTCCACTCAGCCCAGGCACCAAAAACTTGTGTGGCTGCATCTTGAACAAACCAGAGCCTTTCACTCCCCACCTGGTAAGTCAACACTCCAAAAATAAAAATAAATAAAAAGGTTTACTGCTGAAGGATTGAAGCTTTCCACGCTTGAAAACTGAATGCCGTGGGACTGTGGACTAACGGAGATATTTTTAGTGCCATCAATATCTCCTGGAGTTGATATCTCCCAAGACAGATGGTTGTTTCCCACAGAACGTTGTCAAATGTTTGCTCAGCCAAGATCAATTTTGTTCCAAGTCCTTTCCCACCTTCTGGTGAAATGTATTTCACTTGCCAGACAAAAAATTAAAGAAACAGCATGAAACCTTGCCACTGTACAGGGTTCTCGTTCCCATGGCTCTCCTGTGTCCTTTAGCTGTGTGACTGACATCTCTCTTGGTGCTGAGGAAGAGTAATGGATGCACTCGTGATGTGAGCACATCAGGGCTCAGGTCTCATGTCAGATTTCCTGTGAGACCAACACGTCACTTCTCAGCCTGTCAAAGGCTCTCGCTGCCACGCTCTTTGCTCTTACATCTCCTTAGCCCAAGGAAATCCTGAGCTCTTAACCTGCGCACCCCAAATTGATCTTGTAAGAAAACAAGGTGCAAGGGGGAAGGAGGAGCAGAAGTGGTGCTGAGGAGGGGGCACAGAGGGGCTGAGTTTGTGCCCATTGCTCAATAATTGCAGCATTTCTTTTAATTACAAGCCCATGTGAGTCTGGAGACACAGAGCCCCTTCGTGATGTCCAGCAGTGTGCATGGCTGTGTGGGGATATTCAGCCAAAATAAGGGGAGGGGCAAAGGACTTTTTACAGTGTGGCTGGAATGCATTTATTTTCTTTTCCTTGCTGGTTGCTATTTTTCGCTGAGCCTGACTTGTCACAGTGTAAGAGACAGAGCTGGTTCTTTCCAAAGTACAAGTTCCCTTCTAATGCCTGATTGTTACAAGTGAGAAATTACAGCAGCCAGTGCCAGCAGCAGTTTCTGAAATGTTATGATGATTCCTTCCTGCTACGCTCTAGCTTGTTGTGGCTCTGTATTTGAAAATTATTAATATATGGTTGTTTTCTAGCAAGGACTTTGGCAATTCAGGCTCAGTAGGGTATCTCTCATCTTTATCGCTTCATACACAAAAATAATTCTGATTTAGTTTTGTAATTCTAAATCCTTCCAAAAATTCTACGAAATCAAATTCATTCTTCTGCACACTGAAAGGTACATTGGATCCTCCGGAATGTTCTTTCCATGTTGATCCATCGTCTTTACTATTAGAGATTCAGAGGCAGGTGAGACTCTCATTGGAAGGGAAATCAATGCTATGATGCCCAAAAATATTTTTCATCCGTAATTTACTTGTCAGAGTGATCTATTCACACCCTCCTGACTTCTTAAACAACCCCTATATCCTCAGACTGCTTTTGCAGACCAGGATTATGGTTGAAAGAAATGTGCTTGCCTTGGTATTGTGCCGCTTGTTGGGGATTTACCTGGGATTTATTAATATTTCACTCCTGCATTTTCTTTAAGATTACAGATTCTTGATCCTTAACTCATGTAAAAGGCGTTTTCACCCTCCTCCTGTCAAATGAGCATCATCACTGTTACCAAAGTACAATGGATACATAACCATTTATTACATACAAATATGCCCAACTTATCACTAAATTGTTAACCTGCAGAAATCATTTTGTGTTACCTGGCAAAGTCAAGTGGAAGCCTCGGTGTAAAGCCTTTTCTTATATGGACTCTAATTGCCTATATGGATTTTTTTTATGGCAACCTGTCAGTGGAAGCAAGGTTTGCAGTGTCATAGAGGCTCCTGGGAGAGAGTAGATGTGAGGGTAATCGATCATTTGGCCTGCAAGTGGGTTTGGGACAGCCCAATCCCTACCCTCTTGTACAAAGCCTTCTTGTGCAAAGAGAAACAAGGGGAGTGCAACAATTCCACTTGTGGGATTTTTACCTGTTGCCTTGCTGTGCCTTAAACTAGACCTCCCCTGATGATGGAGGAATTTGAAATCCTTGCCAGAATTCCTAGGGACTAACGAGACCTTCAGCGCTCTCTGCTTTCAGATAGTTTATTAAGTCTTATCAGAGAAGTTAAGCATAGAGCAGAGAACGCAGCAGGGAGTCCTGAGAGAGTCCACAAAGTCCCAAATGTCCGCTGAATGTCTGCTGATGTCCCAGAATCAAGATAACACGGCCTTCTTAAAGGTAAATCATCCAATAGGAACTTAAAACAAAAGATATTTTCACTTTTCTACCAGTGTTCAACAAATGTTTATGTCACGTATACAGGAATTGCAGATTTCTTTATCCAATCACCTTAAACAACTTCTACTGCAAAATATGGAGTAGTAGAAGAAGAAGGAGAAAGTCTAGGAACTACAACAATCCTCCATTTTGGAGTTTTTGCTTTTAATCTGTTTACTACAGTAATAAACCTTTAGATAATCACTCTGTGATAACCTTACATAACATTCTATCATCTTGTTCACACCGCTGTTTGTTCTAATTCTTCCCAGAGAGTTGGCAGTTTTCTCCATGGACGAAGGTCAAAAACAGTCCTATCCAGGGACAGGGGGGTAAAACTCTTCAAAACAGGCAGAGAAATATTGTCCGCATTCTGGATTCCCACACCAAAATATACAAAAACTCTGTGTGTGTTTTTGTAAGATGGTGTTATTTATTAAGCCTTATTTTATCTATGCCATAGAATCATGGAATGGTTTGGTTCAGATGGACCTTAAGGACCATCCAGTTCCAACCCCCCTGCCCAGGCAAGGACACCTTTCAATAGTCCGGAGTGCTCAGAGCCCCATCCAGCCTGGCCTTGAACACTTCCAGGGATGGGGCAGCCACAGCTTCTCTGGGCAACCTGTGCCAAGGCCTCACCGCCCTCACAGGGAAGAATTCCTTGCTGATGTTTAATCTGACCATGCCCTCTGACAGTTGAAGCCATTCCCCCTTATCCTGTTACTACATGCCCTACTTAGCAGTTGGCTTCCCTCCTGCTCTTTTGGGGAGCTTTCTGATCTACTTTAAACTGTAAGGAGGAAAAAATCCTTTTCCTTTCTCCTTAAGAATATTCATGTGCAAAGGCCAAGCTCCTGCTCTTACATCTTTGCTCTGAAGTTCGTCTCCCAAATACATTAATTCATAGAACGTTGTCATTGTTAAGATCCAAATTAAGCTGCCTATCCTGTAAAGGATCCCCCCTGCCTGAAGTGAAACAGAACAGTTAATGCATTTTTTATAAACAATGCCATTAAAGATGCATGAAAGACGTGTTGTAAATATTAAAGTGGGACTATCACTTTTTTTTTTCCTTGCTCCATAAAGCATAGAAGAAAAATCTACAGGTCAAATTCCTTCTGATGCAAATTAAGCCAGATTCTTTGATTTCAAGTTGTCTGTTTCTTTTACTATGGTGTTACAGTTTCTGCTCGAGCTCTGAAACAGCCCTGTTAGGATGCTCGAAAATGTGGTAAGTTCAGTTATGAAGCTATCCAATAGTACAGCTATAAAAACACTTGAATGTGAACAGAGCAATTACAGAGGACATGTATGAATATTTCGAGACATGCCATGGTCTCCTAAACCTGCTCGCTGGCCAAGGCAGGTTTGACACAGAGTGCAGAGCTTTATTTGTGGGACCCCCGTGAGCCATGTTGGCCCAAGGCTGGGTGCAGGCATCACCCAGGCACACTGCCTGCTAGGCTGTTGTCCCACCTAGTGGCTGCTCTCCCATCCCACAAGGTGATTTTTTTTTCCAGGATATTGGTGAAGCAAGTCAAGGATTGATGTATTACTTCTGTTAGCAGTGAACGTGCTTCCACTTTGCTTAGTCAGGTGGTCAAACGCGTGCCCTTGCTTTAACTGCGTTACACCAGGGACGGGTTTCACATTCACATCATCTGAATTTATGCCTCAAATATAGATGCCTGTCTAGTACAGCCAGCTTTCCAGTGTGAGTGCTCTGCATCACTCTTCTTACTTACACAGTCACAGAATCATTTAGGTCGGAAACCTAAGATCATCGAGTCCAGCCATTACCCAGCACTGCCAGGCTCACCACTAACTCATGTCCCCAGGCACCACATCTACATGGCTTTTAAATACCTCCAGGGCTGGTGACTCCACCCCTTCTCTGGGCAGCCTGTTGCAATGCTTAACAACCATTTCAGTGAAGAAATTTTTCCTAATATCCAATGTAAACATCCCCTGGTGCAACTTGAAGCCATTTCCTCTTGTGCTGTCACTTGTTACTTGGGAGAAGACACCAGCAACCACGCTGTGTCTGCCTCTTAATTTGGGCACATGAGATAACGTGAAGAAGGCCCTCCCTGTCCCTGCTTGTGCGACCATCTCGAGTTTCCCAGTCCCTAATGGCAGGCACAGGAGTGACTTTTATCTTATCTGCTGTCAATACACAGGCGTGCACATACACCTTACTCACTGTCCATCCACTTCCCCATCAGCCCAACACTGGCCTGACTGAAGGCAAAAAAAAAAATTGATTGCCATCCAAAGAAGCAGGGTTCAAGCCAAACTTTTGAGTCGGAATCACATTAAAAAAAAAATCCTCTGAAATGTATTTTGATGACGACAAGAGAAAAAAAAGATGATTTGCTGAAGCACTGCAAGAGACTTCCCCCAGCTGGACAGGGATAATATTTACAGTAAGCCTTCGAGATGGAGTCCACTGTGAAATCCTCTGTTGCTTCCTTCCAAGCCTGCTCTTTTGCCCTCTATTTCTATGCCACATTTTGCTCTGTTAAAACTTTCCAAATGTTGCTTTATTGTGAAAATATGTGGGATGTGTCCCCACTTAATTATTTAAGTCCCTGCAGTTGTTAAATGCATGACTCACACCGACTGGATGGTCTAGCTTTTTAAGTTGACTTCTGTACCCCGAAGAACCTCTTCATTCCTTTCATGATCTTTTTTCCCTGGTTTTGATGTCAGTCTTCCTTTGTGGGACTAAAGCACTCGAGTAAAGGCAGCTGAAGTTGCCAGCACGTGCCTTAAGATTGTCTGCTGCTCACTGCAGAGCAGAGATTTAATAATGAAGGTCACCCCAGAAATCTAATGGTTAATCTTTTTCTAAAGAATAAACAACTCTTTTTCAGGATGTAGAACTGTAAGAATTGTTTTCATGTGTATTAAAAAAACCACATTGTTACAAAACAAAACCATTGTCCTGGCCATCATTTTTACTAAATGTGTCAGTATTTAATTTCTTTTTTATTGAAAAAAATATAAGAAAATTAATTGCTTCAGCCTATTGGCAATTATTTAGGTGAAAACATTCCCACCTGTGCTGTATCTGCCAGTGTACTGGAAGAAAATTTTCCCTAGAAAAGTGAAAAAAGGCCCAGAAAGCTTGACACATACTTTCTTTTTCTTTTTCTCTGTTGTACTTTTTTTTATAGATATATAATTTGGTGATGAAATGCATTTACCGTCAGTACTGTACTCAATTTAACAGTCAGCTTTTCTTGCAGAAAACCCATAGCTCCTTTCTCCCTGAGCTGCTTGCTGCATGCAGCCGAGGAAGCTTTTCCCATGGCTCCCAATTAGTTGCCTACCCAAGCTGTCTTTTCCAACCGGATTAGATATCCAAGATTCCCTTCATATGTCTCCCTGCTGCCTGCTACACTTTCATTTACATTTCCAGCAGCATCCTTTACAGGTGGTCCGCCACGTGGTTAAGCCACAGGAAAGTTTGCTGGCTCTGCGAGCCCATTGCAGGGTGCAGGGGCCAAAGCTTGTGCAATTTTCCCAGGGCAGAGGGATGCTCGTGCAGCCTGTGGGTGAGAGGGATTTCCCGTGGCGCAGTGGTACCCGGCTGCAGTGCTGGGGCCAGGGCAGAGCTGAGCGTGGTGTTGTCTTCCCCACCGGGCAGCGGGTCGGTGTCAGGGCGCACTGGGAAAAAAAATTAAAGGAAATAATTTGTCAAATTTTACCACCACATTTCATCGTTTTTGTTATTTAAGTCTTGTGGCACTCACTCTCTAAAACTTATTACTAGACAAAATCTGTGTAATGAACTCCCACTTAGCTGATGATCAGTTTCTGAAAATAATTGCTCTGAAATTAATGATGCAGAGTGGCTTCTTTGTTTAATCACGCTATCTTTATACCAAGGTATACCAGAATTATCAGATCAACTCTAACAGGATCATTTGCTGTAGTCTGAGATCATTCTCAGACTACACGGAAAGCATTACTTTAAACCTGCAGCAAAGGGCAGCTTCATGCTTGTTGCACTTGATGCTCCCTATGTACCAGCACTTTTGACCCCATGTTTTGAAATGGGAGCTTTTAAATGTACCTGAAACGCAAAGAAAAAGACATAAGGAGGAAAGTGAGCTTTGCACTGGGTGATTCTGATGCATGTTTTAAATATTTCCATGGAATTTGGATTGTAAGTAAGACAAGGGGGTGGGAGAGAGCTGTGTGTCCCCAGCTCCTCCTGCAGACTCCAGGACCAAGTCTGAGCTCTCAGCAGTTTGTGAGCTGAGCACTGGTAAATTGAGCAAACATTTTTGCCCAATGGGCTGTTCAGTGCAGACAGAATTAGGAGCTTAAAAAATAAAATCCCCTTTGGTCCAGTTCCTCTGGATCTGGTGGCTGTGCCTTGGATCCCTCAATGCCTGTGAGCTGTGGGAATGGCATCAGCGTGAAGTGAGTGCCTGCTCTGGAAGGCAGGAGGAGATTTTTCTTTGCACTCAGGAGTGTCCTGTGCTGTAAATACTTCATTGGTCTAGTTTCTGTTTAATGTGACTGGTGTATAAAGAGGTTTTTTGGTGCTTTTAGTGTCTTTTCTTAAGGAAAAGGAATATTCAGGCTGAACCACTTTCAAAGTTCAGGCCAATGCAGTGTCCAGGTATCAAGCTATAAGTGTTCATTAACAGCCAAGGAAAACCATTATGTTCTGAAGCACTCTGCTTTCATCTTTTGCAGAGATCACTTAGCTGGAGATAACTAGGGAGATGCCTGAGAAAAGGAGCAATTACAGGTAATCAATAATCCTCCAATGGCAGCAATTAAAATTCTGAAAAAAAATATTAAAAAGAAAGCAGGCAAGGTAATAGCAAATCATCCATCAGCCATTCAGGGAGGCTTTGCAGATCTCAACTTGAAGAAAGGAGGAGTTTTTAATTAAATCATCATCTGAGAATGCCATTGATCCTTCATGTGCAACAATTTAGAGTGCAAGAAACAGCTTTGAGTGGCCATAATCGTAAAAGATGTGTTTGTTTTCCCCCAAAATGAGCCCCTTTCCTGGCTGTGTAAAAGAGATGATTCTGCTGAAACAATACGGGAGAGCTTTCTGCTTTTAAATGATCTAATTTCCATCTCCTTTAGCTGAGACAATTTAGTGCAGTAACATATGCATTTGTTTCCAAATAGAGATGTCTCTAGACAACATTTTCTGTGTAACATTGTCTCCTGCCTCAAGAAGTTAAAACCAGTGGATTATGATTCAGCAGGGCTTGTGTTTCCATGATATGACGAACTTGAGCAGCTTGACTTAGGAATTGCTTTTCCTCAGCTCTAACTAGGGCACAAATTCCATTTTTAGTGATTCTCAACAGCATTTTGGAAGCTCAGCCCTGGGGCTCCCTCCATGTCTTGAAGGGGCAGCACAGGTGGGTGTCCTTGAAGAGGTCACCTGCTGCTTTCAGAAACAAGGGCTGGTTTGGGGTGGTACCTCTCAAGGCTGCACGAGTGTCTGCTCCCACTCACTGATGATGAGGAGGAGGAGGAAGAAGAGGAGGGGTTCCTAAATCACTCAGCAGCTGGCTGAGGCTGGGGGGAACTGGAGGTGGAGATGGACTCAGGGCTGCTCAATCTGCAGTGGCCTCAGGTTGGGGTGCCTGGGAGTTTTTCCCTGGGTGGGAGAAGTGTGGCATCTCTGCAAGGCCTAGGAACTCACCCATGTTGCAGGGAGCAAGCCTGAAGGGGTAAGGGTTGGGTTTTTCTTGTTTCAAGGGGGGGTCCTTTAGCATTTTTCCCTTTGTGCTGGTAGAATTGATGGTTTACTGAATTGGAGAACATTAACTGCTGTGTCTGGGGGCTGGGATAATAGGAGTGGTTTGCCAGGAAATGTGATTGCAATCTTCTGTGTGTTAAAAGCAGAAGGACTCAGCTCTGCCAGGGCTTTGTGTAACTGAAAATGTGGTGGTGATGCTCAGGTTTGGTGCTGGAGTTGTGCTGCAGGAGGCTGCTGCAGGTGGGGGTGGCTCAGGTGAGGGACTGTGCTCTCTGTCTCCCATCCCCAAGTCCCCTTGGAGGCAGGCAGTGGGTTAAAGATCTTTTCTCTTCTTGATTAAATATCTACAGCTGTATTGAAGCTGGTGAGACTGCTCACAGGAGAGAGATTAAGTATTCATGCAAGCATTTGCAAGGTGAGCCGTTCGACCTTGCTCTGCCCCATTTCCCTGCCCGGCTGTACGGCAGAGTACTGAACATGACCCGCCTGTGTCAGAAAGGAAGGATATTTGCAGTGTCTGTCTCTAGCCAGCTCGGGGTATCAAAGATGGGTGCCTTCTGGGACACAGAGGCCTCTTTTTCTTGTAATCTGCACCTGAATTAGGTGCTTGGGGCAGCCTGAAGGAGACATTATGAATTCCATGTCTGTCCCCTTCCTGCTGACCCACACTCACAGCTCCCAAGCTTTGCCCAGGGAGCAGGTCCTGCTGTTAAGGGGCAGGCAGAGGTTACAAACCAAGCACCTGCTATTCCTTTCCTTGTCCAGCTGCTAAATAACTCCAGAGACTTTTCCTGCAGTACCCTTTGTGCTCGGGGCTTGAGCTGTGGGGCCGCCTCAAGGTGCAGCCTTCGCACCAAAATCAGCACCCCTGAAACACTCATTTGAACAGCCCAAAAGCTTTGCATTCCATATATGTGCTGGGATGGGTCCAAACACTGCCTTGCTCTTCATTCTCTGCTCCTTTAATTGGAAACCCATGGATAATTTTTCTAAAAGAGTCAGATGTGTTAATTATCACCTGGGAGAGGTGAGATAACTACCTAAGAGTAAGTTTAGTCTTGTTTTTTTGTAACAGGACAACAAATGAAACCTCGTAGTGCAATGGTGGCAATCTAATAAGAGCTGATAAGGAGGCATCATCTTGCCTCAGAATGCTTGCCCTGTAATGGGTACCACATCTGGGCCAGTGCTTGGTCTCTTGCAAGACATTTGGGCAAGGGAAAGCTCTGCACTAAGGCCAGGCTGGCTGCTGGCTGGGAGATGTTGGAGAGGAGCATTCCCAAAGTACAGATCATTCCCTTAAAAGAAAATCACCTTCATCCTCCCCTGAGTACCCAGCACTGCTCATACAAATTTCAAAACATTTGTGCTTCTCTGCTTCCTGCTTTGTCAGAGCACATGGCTCTTCCCTCTGTCCAAACACTAAACTTTAATTAGATGAGTTTTTCACTCCTTTGATTTGCACCTGCCTGAAGTACCATCAAATTGTGTTGTTGACTGCCTTGGGGCTTTTCCAAGGGGTGAAGAGCAGGATCCAGCTGATGTTGGACCCATATAATGTTTATAGGCAAGAAAATGTCTTCTCTGCAGACCAGCAGTACTTAGAGAAAAAACAAGGAAAACAAAAGGTGCTTTTTTTTAAATTTTTCTTTTCTATAAGGTTTCCATCAGAGCCTCTGCTCCATCAGTTACCAACTGCTGAACATTCCAGTGTGCTCTCTGATTTCTATGATTCCTGTATGTTTGTGAGGAGGAAAAACTGAGCCACTTACAAGCTGATAAACAGAGGGGCCTCTCTGTGACAGCTTATGTGACTAGAAAGCTTATGCTTTCTAGGTCAGACTAGTAATTAGAGAACAACTTTTTGTCCTCCCTTTGATGAAAAAGGTGATGCCAATGTCTACATCCTAAAGTAACAAGAGCAGCTGGTCCTGGCTGGCTCTGAGATTCCAAAACATGTAAATACATGTTTGGCCTTAAAGAAACATAATAAAATTGCTGAGATTTGGGGGTTTAAATAAGTTGCTTGATTATGAATCACTAACAACAGTGAAGCAGGAAGGGTCTCTAAGGGCTGGCTGTAACACCTCCATGGAACTGGGCTTGTTGGAGAAGCCAGGTTGGAACTAGAAACTTGGAGACAGTGGTTGTATGCAAGGATGGATCCCAAAGAGAGGTAAACAAAGCTGAGAAAGCTCTGGTCTGTGAGTCTGGTCCAGGAGATCTCTGGTTCTAATGTCTTTTTGGAGTCCTTTGAATGCCAGCCCTGCAGAGCATCTCTGCACTCCTTCCCTTGCAGCACAATGAAAGCCAGCTGCTGAGGAGCTGCTGCTTCAATTGATCCTTCCCTCCCTTGGGGGGAAAAAGAGGATAATTGGTTTAAAGATCATCCAGGGGCTGTAACTTGAATCTCCTGCAGCAGCAGAGCAACTCTCAGCGTATATAAATCCTTCCCCACTTGCCCACATTGATATTTGCTGCTCCAACATGCTGGCCCAGCTGCCCTCCAGTTTCTCCAGAGAAGCTCAGAAAAACCTAAGCAGCATCAAAAGAGTGATGATACTTTCCAGTATGTTTCTGGGGTTTTCCAGTATGTTTTTGGGGTTTCTTTTTTTATCGTCCCTGGATGAAGCCCAAGATATGCTCTCAAATACGCCATCAGCAATACTCCTGGGCTTCTCCTCTTCCTTTCTGCTTTGGTGCAAAGGTTAAAGCAAGTGCCAGTTTTGCTTATAACAGGTTTAAAAAGGAGCAGAACTCAAAGGAAGCCTTGCCAGCAAGCCTTGCTTTCCCACCCAGCAGGGATGAGCAGTGTGGCAAATTGTTTGTTAAACTGAATCTCATGTTCTGTGTTCCAGCGGGAGCAAAACAAGAGGTGCCACAATTACAGCTTCATTCCCTGATTACCTGCCTCAGTGTGGCAGCAATAAGCATTCACAATTTGTCGCTGCATGGCCAATTCATCTTTAAACTGAAGCAGCATCTTAATTGTATCTGCTAATAGTCAGCTTCAGTCAAAAATCACTGTGAGTCACTCCAGCTAGACTGGCTGGGGCTCCCAGCTCCTGCTTTTGCTGGTTAAGGGACTCAAATGAGATCATTGTGGTTTTATTTATGTATACAATCAACAAAGCGGGGGAGGAGGGGGGCAGTGGCAGCCACATAAACTCTGGGGCATCTTTATCACTTGGCATTAAGCTGGGGAGACAGGACAGCTGGGATTTATGGCTTGGTGCATGCAGCTCCTTTTTTATGGCTTTTGCATGATTTAGGCAGAGCTCCGCTTGAGGATGGAAAAACGGATGGGAGGGAGGGTCTTGGGTTTTAATTTTGCAGTTCCTGTTGATGACAATAGTCATAAATTTCAAGGTGTTTTGTGGTGAGGCTGTAGCTTTCAATTATTGGTGTAGAGATGCAAATGTCAGCAAGCAGAGCGAGAGCAAACCCTTTTCCAAAGCAAATGTTTGGGTGTGAGAGTCTTCAAAAATTGCCTGACGAATTCTGAATCTCTTCCTGTTCTGTGGCAGACTGAGATTAAACCTGCAGGCTCTTGGGTTCAGCAGCTGAGCACAGAACTGAACAATCTCTCCTTCCCACAAGTCCTGAGGACTTTCCTTTCTCGTGAGTAGTGCTGGCTGTCAGGGTATAGCCACCCTCTCAGGGCACCTGGAGGTGAAATGCATGTGCAGGGCTTGAGCTGGAGATGCACATGGAAGCAGGATAGGGCCAGCGGAACCCATAAGGATGAGGTGAGGTTTCCCTAACCTAGAGAGGGACCTGTGCCTGCTTTTCCACCCCATTAAATCACACTCTGGATCGATAGCAGACAAATGATTCTGGTTGCCAGTGGCTAGTTCGTGCGATTTTTCTTCATTACTGCTTCAGCTGAAGTGCTGCTGTGGAGGAAGAAGGATGCAACTGATTTAATTTCTCTCCTGGATGATACTTACCCAGATATGTAAACCCTGCTTGCCAGATGTGAAAACCAGGGTTTTTTGGTTAAGCTCCTCCTATCAGAAGACTTCAGCTCCCCTTGCAAACTCCCAAGTACAGCTCAAAGCCTTCAAAATGACTGTAGCAGTGAATAACTTTACGTAGTAACTTGAAGAGAGGGTGTGCTGGGAGAGTTGGGTCAGTGACTGACAGCTGCTGTGGGGCACTGTGAGGCATAGGAGGAAATGGCAAGTGCTGGGGACACAGCAGGCCTCAGCAGGAGGCAGGCAAAACTCAGCTCCTAAGTCCTGTAGGAATCTCACATCCTTTCATGTCACCAATAAGGTTTTAAGATCTATGAAAGGTGCTTTCTTGACCACAGCACTCTGGAACCCTCCCCCTTGCTGCTCTGTTGACCTCTGGGATCAGGAAAGGAAAATGTTTCTGTAGCACCCTGAAGGCTCAGGAGAAGCTCCGTCACTCTAACGCGGGGGACAAACACTGATGTGCGCTGCTGATGCCTTGAGTGGCTACCTAGAAACAGAGATTAGACAGGAGTAAGGGAATAAAGGTAGATGTTTATTTGAAAGGCCGTCAAAGGTACACCCTGGGGAGCCAAAGGCTGCTGCCAAAATGGACCCCAATATGGACGACGAGTCATGAGTTCTTCACACTTTTATAGGTTTGGTTCATTTGCATATCAGCATAAATTTGCCAATTAAAACTTTAGCTAATGAGTAATTTCTTCAATTTCTCCACCTCTCTAGAGGCCCTGGTTTACACATTTTGGGCCTAGGACAATCTGAGCGTCCTTGAATAGCAAGCTCGGAGAGGCTTTGTTGTGTCTATCTGGCATTAAGAGAACAGCAGCTAGCAGGACACAAGAAACTTCACAGTTACACACTAGGCAATATAGGATTTGAAAAATATGAAAGTTAAAACCTAAGGCATCACTGCCTGGCCTCTCCCTGGCTTGGGGTTTCTGCTGGTGTTCTTGCACGGCTGGGAAATCAAAAGCACTTCCACCAAATAAATAAAGCTACTCTGAGATTTCCTCTTTCCTCTGCCTGCCAGCATCTCTGAGGACAGGTGATGTTTAATAGCTCTGTTCTCTGCTGTTAACTTCACTGCTTCTTTTGTGTGTTTTTATTTTTGTGCACTCCATTTTCACTGTAGGAAACTCCTTTCCTTGGTCCCGCATGTTGCCCCTTGCATCTCCACTTCCTTAGAATTGAGCACCTGTGTCCTCCCTCCCTGCTTTTTCTTCTTTTCCCCGTACTTCTGAATTACTTGATACAGCACCCAGCTCCCTGCCCTATCTGACCTGTCCTGGCCACAGACCTCAGCCTGTTTTCTGTCAGATGCCCTATCCCTGGAAACATTCAAGGCCAGGCTGCACAGGGCTCTGACCAACCTGATCTAGTGGAAGGTGTCCCTGCTGTCTAGTGGAAGGGGGTTGGGCTGGATGGCCTTTCAAGGTCCCTACCAATCCAAACCCTTCCATGATTCTATGGCTGCTGGGCCCCAGACACTAGGCCCAGGGGGATTTTTCTTGCAGTATCCACAGGTTTTCAGAGTTGGGGCTAAAGTTCAACTGCTGGTGCTTTTTCAAAGCTGACTAGATGAAAGCGTGATGCTACGCAAAAGGCGAAAGAATTCCATCGCCTTATTTGCGTGTTTCTGATGCCAGACACACCAATAAACAGAAGAAATGTTGGATAAAGACCAGAGGAGTTTGCAATTAACACATTAAACAGATCTACCGACTGCAGGATCAAAAGCAGAGTAGGAAGCGAAACCCCCATGCAATGTGACCGTGGCTTTGTGTCGGTGATTTGATTTATGCCAACGGTAAAGGCCCACAGGAAGCTGATGCTGCCTTGTAAACTCCTTCTCCTTTCATGTAAACTACTTCCCACAGTCTGGCACCAAACAGATAATTTCTCTCTCCTTCTTGTCTCTTTATAACAGCATAATCTTCATGATCAGATTCCTGCCTTTACTGTGTACTCACTCACTGCTAAACGAACTTCTGTACGTGTGCCAGGCAGTATTTTGTTGACAAAAAATCACTTTGTCACTAGAATTATGTGTATGTGCCTGATGAAATGCCTTCAACTGACAGAATCCTTTTAGTCACATAAATTTACTCGACTAAATGATATTAGGGGGATTAAACCAAGAATTTAATCAAACTCCCTCCTCTAAGGAAAGAATTTCATTGATCCTCTCTGAAGTTGGAGAGACCTGTGCAGTCAAATGTATTTATTCCATGAACAAGTCTGCCATGGCCTTAAAATTGCTGCAGAGAACACAGAGATGCGGGGATGTTTTAGATGAGCAAACTGATGTGGTGGGAGCAGGACTGAAGTTTCTCTGTGAGATGTAGCACTACGTGGAACTTGGTTTTTGCATGTCAGAGCTCTGTGATCATCACCACAAGGAGTGAGGCTTTGTTCCCCATATGACTCTCAAAATAGAAAATGGGAGTTTGGCAAAAAATTCATTTTTTCAGACATGGGAAGGAGAGTGCCAATATGCAAAAACCAGAATAAGCAAATATTGTAAATGTATTGAGGTTTCCACCTTTTCTTGGAGACTTTTCTGCTTCACAATCAGCTCTCCTGAATGTTTTCCAAGGGCAGGCTTGGCTGCTGCTCTGTGAGTAGCAATGCTAAACTAGGGAAACGCTCTGCTTGTCTCTTCTGCAGCACCTTTAACTTTGTGTGCTCAGTGGTGGAAGGAATTGGGTATGGAGGAAGGAAAAGAAAAACCCTCTTGTTCTTTGTACGCAGAGAGGTCACAGAGACTGAAAACGCTGGTTGCTTTCCTGTATGGTGGTGCCTAATGATATGCTGTCATCTCTTCTGCCACAGAAAGCCTTGATTTCATCTCTTGGGTCCTTCTACAGCTGGATGATGGGTGAAAAGGGATCCCCAGGCATTCATCTCTGCTGGGAGCTTGCATACAGCTATAATAATTAATAATAATGACCCAAATTATTATTCTTGTCTGTGTTCAGATGAGGCTCTGAAAGCTTTTTGCACAGAGGGATAAGAACTGATTCCCTGTTCAGCCTGAGTCTGTCTCATGCCAGTGTAAGGCAGTTTATTTGGAGCTTTACTTTGCTTTTTTTCCCAGAGTGCCAGGTTTGGAGAAATCAAGCTATAAGGGATATTTATATGCCCTTTATTCCTTGTGTGGGTGCAGAGCCAGGATAAAGTCACCAGCAAATTCATCTGGGCGTTTACACCCCCTGTGAAAATTTCTGGCTTGTGACCTGCTGCTGTTACCTCTAATGAGGTGTTCTTTTTGTAACTGTTCTTGTTTTGGGGTGGGATTCCACACAGATTCTCAGTGTGGCTCTTCCCAAGGGCTCTGCTTCCATGCATGTGTTTCCTCCATCTCCTTCTTTCTGGGAAACGTGCAGGGACTTTCCCCACCTCTCTTCTTCCTGGTGACAGGGCAGGGGATGCACTTCCATGGACAAGGGCTCGCAAGAAATTAACACTGCATTAGTTACCTGCTCCCTCTCTGACCTGCAAGTCAGTATTTTTATAATTAAAACATTAAAAATGTCACAAGGTATGTCTGTGAAGTCAAAAACCCACTAATTTTAAGTCTGCTATTGAATAAGGACAAGTATATATATGGTGTTGGAGCTGGTGCTGCTTTCTGTTCAGGCAGGGTTTCTTCCCTTTGCCAACTGATTCATCTCTAAAATAAACAACCAGTGTTGAAATTAAAGCACATTAATATAGCTGATTTGTAAATAAAAAGGAGAGTTAGCCAGACAGAGCAGAAACATAAATAGAGACCAAATGTTACAATATAATGAGAGACGATGCTCCTGTTTAGAAAAAGACTTTCCTTCCCCTGCATGCTCGTGGTAATGGAGCAGGAGGCACATGGGCTGCTGGTGTAGCAGAAATGCCATTGCCTAGTACAGCAAATGTGGAGATAAATCTGTTATTTGAATGTTCATCAATTATAAAAAGCATTTTGAAGTTCCACAGCAATTATCCACTCACAGGGTTTTCCTGGAAACTCTTCTCAGAAAAGTTTATTTTGGTGAATTGCATTGCAAATATCCTGTCAAGCCTGGGGGAAGAGAGGGAGAAAGAAGCCCAAACCTCCATTGCTTCCCCTGAAAATTACCCAAGTGTGTGGAGGTGGTTTGGGGGTTTAATAACTTGCAGCAAAGAAACAGAGAGGTTACGGTCTCAGCCACGTAATTTGGGGGACGTGGCTGAGCGCTGCTGCTCCCGGGTAAGGACAGCCCATGGATGGATATTAAGACAGAGATTATTCCGTGCGATGCACTCGAGCCGCACGGGGAAGAATTAATTGACACCTAGATGTATTGGGGGTAGGGACAGTGACAACATATGATAAATGAAACACGCAGCAGTGAGAGCAGATGTATGCTGGAAGGACAGCATGATAAATGTGCATCTTGATACTTACAGTGCCTGAGAAAACGCTCCCGATCTGATACCGCTTCAGTAGCTACAGTCATGTTTGAGTACGGCGGTGACTTGATTGATTTAATTAGCTCTCATTAATGGCACTGAAGATAGTTCAACAACAAGCAATGGAGAGTTGTGCTGAAGTGTTGCATGTTAATTGCTCGATGATATGTGTTATGGGATGGCTGTTTTGCATAAGTACAAATTAGACAGTGAGTTGTTTGGAAACACTGGTGTCTGTCCTTGCTGGGAGCAGGGTCTGTGCTGCATCGAGCACCTTCCCATCCCAGCATGGGCTTTCTGTGTCCCAGCAAGGTTTATAGCCTCCAACAAGGCTCTGGCCACAGCCTTCAGGGCTCCTTCCCCCATCAGCCCCCTCCCTGCTCACATGAATAGAAGGAACCTTACAAATCAATATTCTCATTAAAGCTTATAAATTATTCTTTTGATCTACATTGACTCTGAGGAGTGAGCAAGCTGGCCCAGAGAAAATTAAAATAGCCCCTAAGGCTATAGCTACTCAAATTTATTTATTTATTTTAACCTTTCTCATAATAGCATTTTCAAATTCAATTTGGTGCTCTTAAATCAACTACAAAATGACAACATTTGGTCACACAAGCCCACTTCCTTCCAATATTTATTATTTCATGTAAGAAGTAGCTAAGCTTGATATTGCCTGACTTATGTGGGAGTTACCTCTCTCTGCCGTGGACTTCACTGCTCTTTGTAGCTCTCCATGTCTGACCTGGCATTTTCCATGCCCAAAATCTGCCTGGGGCTGAGCTCTTTGGAGATGTCTTTGCTCTTTGGAGAGCTCTTTGGAGATGGCAGACAGAAGCACGTCCAAAGATCAAGATAAGGATGAGAGAGCACCCTCTGTGCAGTAAACTGATTGTAAGAGGTATTTACTTTCCTCCTGCCCAGGTGAGGAGGGGAAGCAGGCTGAGACTGAACACAGAAGATGAAAACATGGGATGGCCCAGAGGGACAGTACCAGAGTGGCTGGACATGGGGAGAGCAGGAGCTGTGTGGTATTTCCTAATCCTGCTGCACCTGGTGGAGTGAGGGGGGAGAGCTGGGGCAGAGGATGGAGGTGGTGGCATGTCCTTACTGGGGTGTAATAGCACTGAGGAGTGATAAAATTACAGACTATTGCTTTTGAGTAGGTTAAACCCATCTAGGCCAGTCATAGTTCTGGTGTAGCATTTGTTTTGTAGACTTTGTTTTGGTAACCTTAGGACTGTTTAAAGGGATATTGTTTGTGGGTGGTGTTATTTGCTGATAAAAGAAACCACTACAGGACATCCACCCCCGCAGGGCAATTCCCAAGCAAGGTGTACATCACCAGAGGGCTGCATTTTGGAGCAAGAAATTAGGGAGGTGGTGTGTTTGTCCTTTAAAAGATGGGTAGAGCTTTATTCTGGTCTTCAGAACGGTTTAAAAGAATGGAAATGAAGAAATCTGTCTTCTCTTTGCCATTTCTATGTGAAAACCAAAATATCGGGTCTGTGCATGTCACCACACCTCCATTCTTTCTTCAGGAGCCATAATGCTTGATGGCATCACAGGGAGATCTAACTTGACAAGTGAAAGGCTGCTTTTGACTCCAATTGTCCCAGCCACAGACTACAAAACCTCTGTCTGAGGTTTTGAGTCCCTTGATCTGCCTTGCTGTGAGCCAGAGAAGAGCAGAAAGGTGTGTCTGCCTCTGCCAGCGCTCTCTGACAGCAGAGGCACTGTGAGATGGTCCTTTCTCAAAGGCCAGAAAGAACCCCAAAATGCCTTTCGTGGATAAGGATTCAATTCCAGCTGTGAGCACATGGGCAGAAATACACAGCCTGGCTGGACTCATGCGGATGAAGCCCAGAGATGCTGTATGCTGGATTTCAGTGCTGAGCGGGGCCATTCCTTTTGGAAGCACTTTAAGGTATCATCCTCCACAACTGCAGTTTCAAGCAGTCCAGCCTTGGGGTGTTTGGGAGCTGTTTGCAGGCTGGGCTCGGTGTCCCTTGCCCGCATGGGATGTGCTGGGTGCTGTCTTGGCTTTGTCCTCTGAGGGACAGTAATAAACCACAGGCGGCTACTCCCATCCAACTGCAGGGCAGCATCATGTGCATGGACGTGGGAATGGTTTATGGAGAAGAATTAACTGTACAGCTGTCCTGGCTCATGAGGGCCACTTTAGAAATTAAAGGCAATGTTTAGAAACTGGCTCAGCTGTCTCCTGACAAAGCTGTTCCCAGTGAGCAGCGTGTGCTGCTGGATGACCATAGGTGAAATGCAAGCTGTGCTTCCCAAAATAACTGCTTTTCCCCACTTCTGTTCTTTTTTTCCACCTTTCTTCCACACCTGATGCTGTGTTCAGAAGTGGTGGGAGAAGCAAGGCACGTGTACTGGTGTGTGCTCTCCATGTTCCTGGCAAGCCAGGGCTTTCCGGACTGGAGGCTGCATCGAGTCTTACCTGGTTTGTGTTTTCACTTTCTACATTTATCATGGGAAGCATTTTTTGCACTTTGAGAAAGTGGCTGGTGTGGTCACCTTGAATAAGTTATTAGGGCTAAGCCAGGAATTTTGGGCTACAGTGACAGAGCTGCTGTAGGCTGGTGAGGGACATTTTGGGGTTATACCTCCCCAGACCCAAAAGGACAGTGCCTCCACCTTTGCACAGGGTTTGGGAGGAGTACTGGCTGCTGCCTCCGTGGGGCTCAGAGAATTTAGCAATTTCATGGGCAGGAGGAGACACAAAACAGCATTTGTCTCGGTGGCAGAGAGGAATCAGGTTCTGCATTTATGGATGCAGTGTGGAGTATTCGCGTCTTCTGTAAGTTATACCTTGTGATTAGACAGGTCACTGAACTCATTTAACCTGTAGCTTTGGCAATGTGATTGCATTAAGAGAGGGCTGAGAAAAGAGTTTCTCTCCTTGAAGAAATTCATAGATGTTGACCTTCTCTTTTGCCCTAGAGGAAGGCAAAGAAAGATGAAAATGAAGAGGTTTTGCAAAGGCAAAACTCACAGTGTTTTCAATTTATTGTAGCTCTTTTACTCCATCGGGTTGTTTTGATGTTAAGATTAAAGTGACTCCAATAAAATAAATCCCACAATTATTTCCCAGAGGTTATTTCTGTTGAGTGCAGTTTTTCAGAAGGGAAGCCCATGTGACTGGGAAACTTCCCACTAGCTCAAGAGACCAGCAAGTTGTCTGTGCTGGGAAGGAGAGTGAAGCCCCAGCACTTGCAGCCTTGCAGTGTGTCAGTACCTGTGGCTGCCCTTACAGCCATGCTCGGCAGCATTCCCACATAGCCATGAGCTGGGGGCAGCTGAGGTTTGGGATAGGGAGGACAACTGATCAGCAGGAACAAGAAATCTCTCCCCTTTGAAAAAGTAAAAGACTAAATGCTTGGTATTGTTAGGAGATTTTTGTATGTTTTTCCTAATGTGACCTTTTTTTGTGCAAAACAGCAGGATTCCGGCACAAAATCCACTCTGAAACCAACACGGAACTTTCTGAGTAACACGGCTGGGTTTCCTGAGGTGTAACCCTTTCTCAAACAATTCTTTTCTAAAATACAGTCCCTTGGTTTATAGATTTGATGAGAAGATAACATAGTGCAGAAGGCTGTTCTACAGCCTGTGCCCTTTCTACACCCAACATGAATGCTGTGCTTTTCCTGAAATTGTCTCCAGCCCTGTACAAATTCTGTGTAGAACTTGTTTTAATAATAACTAGTCTAAAGAAACAAATTTCATTATCTAAGAACAAAAGGGGCCCTGGCTTTTAAAATATACAACCTGCCCATGTGACACACAGACACCCTCTTTGAGCAGGAAGGGTATGGATCCTGTACCTCCAGACTTGAAGGTGTGTGAGAAAGACCTTGGCCTTTAGTCCTCTTCAAATACTCATATTAAAAGCCCTCCCTTGAAGTTCCCAACTCGGCAAAATGCTTTGTTGCTGTTGTGGAAGGAAGTGTTGCTCATCACTTTGTCAGCTGTATCGTGGGAATTACTGGCAGTTTTCATTAAACTAGGATTTAGAATAAGCAAGTTGCAGTGGTCCAAGCATAAATATCAAATAGAGGTTGTTTGAGAGCTGATATCATATTTTTTGGGAGGATAGCTGAAATAACTTTATTTCTGAAAGCAGCATGTGTAATTTGGTAGAAACTCAGTGTACAAACTAGCCTGGATGAATAGTGCTTTTTGACTGAATGAGTAAAATCCTTTGGCTGTCTACAGATGAAACCTTAAACAAATCCTGTTTGAGTAAAAATCCTTCATTTCCATTATTATGCAAAAACCTGTGGGGGACCAAAGGTCTGTCTGTCTTGGTCTGCTTTCTACTGTGAATAGGAAGGTCATATCTGCAGCATAATCTGTCCTTCAAAAGATATCAAACCTTTCCCTCCCCTTGGAGAAAAAGGTAACTGGCCTCGTGAGTGAAGGTGACTTCTCCCAGGCTGTCACTCAGTGCTGAGGCTCCATAGTCTGCTTTTTTCCTCTTCTTTTATGGGATGATGAAAATACAAAATCTAAACTCTCAGTAAAATAGCTCTTACTTTGATATGTGTGGATCTGGTTACCGTGAGAACTTGGCCCTGTAGGTTTGGCTGGATTTTTTTTTTCCCTAACACTCTTCTTTGGCCATGTGTATTTGGGTTTTGGTTTGGTTTTGCGCCAAGTTTCTAAATTTAGGTGAAGATGATGATGTGCTTTCACCATTTCCTATGTGAATGGGTTCCCAACAGCTTTACAGGATTAACAATAGCCAAGCACGGAGGCATGTGCTCAGAGAAGCACAGAGGGAGGCCAGTTGAAGTGGGGAGAAAAGCTAAGACCTGCAATTTTACAAAATAGGGTCTCCATTTACATTGAACCTAATCTTCTTCTTCTTCAGGCAAAGCTTTTCACTTGCTACAGACACAAATCTCAGCTAATTCTTACTGCTGTGCTCCCAGTTTTATTGCCGTGGTAGCACTGATGGAATTGCTCAGCAGTAGGGCATGTGGCTTCCCACCAGCCTCTCTGCCCCAGCCATCAAACACACTTTTCTCTTCCTCCTGCTGAGCCTCACACCACTTTCAAAGGGTCTAAAAGGAATTCGTGTGGTGCTGAGCTTTAGCAGCACCAGGGCTCCTGTACTCATACGGTCTTTCCCTTGAGCAAGTGAGAGCTGTTTATGACTGTGGAGGAAGGGCAATTAATTTTCATCAGTCATTCCTAATTTTAGCCTTTACCTCAGAGTGTTAGGAATAACCACAGCTTCCCATCAAGAGTCTGCTGTCTGTAGCACATTGTGTGATGCCCTCGTGTCCGCACAGCTTCAAGCAACTGAACCTTCCTTGGTTTGTCAGTTTTGCTCCAGAGAATGTCTCAAGCTTTATCTGTGGCTCATTAATAGGTTTGGGGAATAAAATACTGCACCTCCTGCATTTTACTAAGCCTTATTGCAGTGGCCACTGTACACAGATCAGAGCTGCTTGCCCCTGGTTAAGACTTGCCAGAGAAGTGCTCAATCAGTGAGAAAAGTGGTTGGTGTCAGGGATGTCGACAGGTAAAGGCATCACACTGTCATGAGGTTTTTGACTAAGGAAAGACTCTTGCTAGGAGAGCTCTCTGAGAGCCCTTAGGCTCTCACTGCCCACTGTCAAGAAGCCAGGTTCTGGATTATGGTGGTGACAAAAAGTTGACTGAAAATCACCCCAGGGCTGGCCTGTGGTGGGGGTGTCAGATGGCGTTTGCTCAATGCGAGGTGTTTCGGCAAGTGAGGAGGGAAATGGTGTCTGCTCTTGCCATCAAAGTGAGCTCTTTCTGAGGATGGCAAAGCTCAGAGACTGTTGCAATTAATGTATTGTTAGCTTGTTGTTCCTCTGGTAATGTAAATGTCAATGATTCTGCCCTCTCTGGTCTTTTCCATTTAAGAGAAGTGAAAATGAAACTTAGAGATTATTTTCAGTAAAACAGCTCATCAGGGAGGAAGTCTTTGATTTGTGTATTTGGGGTGCATGTAGAGGAGGGTTGGGTTTTCTCCCTAAGCAAATGCATGCTTAGATCTGTTTCAAAAGAGGCAAATAGGAATATTTCACTTTGGTGAGCACTCGGAGAAATTTCTGGCCTTTCTAAAGGTAACGTGGCTTGTACAGCAGGTTCATAGGTCACATGGCAAAATGAGTGGTGGAAAAGAGAGGATTCCATCCACTCTGGCAGAGAAAACAAAGCAACTCAATGTAGGGCATGCAGAGGGAGCCCGAGCATTTTGCACACCCACAAAACTTGTCTGCTGGGATTATGGGAACACACAGCTTTGGCTGCTGGGATCATGCGAACACACAGCTTTGGCTCTGCCCATTTGTAGAGGCAGCAGCAAGAAGCATGTGAATCCTGCAGGCTTCAGTGGCCAGCATAATTGAAATCTCTGGTACAAAATATAAATTAACAGGGGGTCCTTCCTGTGCCAGCCTGAGGAATTTTCTTCCATTTTATTCAAGATGACTGTGAAGAGTGGACCTATCACTTGAACGTCCCTCTCTGATACAAGTTCAGGGTGAGACCCCTGTATCCTTGATCCTATAAATTGTAACCTCTGATATCCTGGGGCCAGAAAATTATTTCTGGAAATGGAACACGATTTTAATAATTGATGCATATGTGTGTGTGTGTGTGTGTGTGTGTGTGTGTGTATTTTTAAGAAAATGTTGATAACTGTTGTCACAGAACATACAAAATTTCTCCAACAAATGGCATAAAATATCTGCCTGGGTTTGCTTATAAGTAAAGAGCCCAATGCTGTTAATTGGACAGATAAGTGGTAGGCCCTGATTTGACAGTGCACTGGTGAATCCCAGTGTGTGAGATGTTCCCAGGAAGCCACAAAGATGATGTTCCTTTGGCTACAGAAGGATATACAGTAATGCTTTTCTGGAGAGAGGCCATCAGGATTCAGGTGTAGGGACTGGCAGAAGCAAAGCCCTAACAGAGCAGTAAAGTTGCTTTGGGTAATGTTCTTACAGAAAGGGATTCTCATTTCATGAATAACGATAAGAATGGGGAACAGGATGCTTGCAGCTGAAGGAAAGGGGCCTGCATTTTCAGCATTTCTCAGCAGAGTCACAGGCCCAGTGTGATGGTGTGGATTTTCTGTAATTAATTTTTTTTAACTTGCTAAATGTCTTAATCTTGTAGGATAAAACTATCTTGCTTAGCTGACTGCTGGTGGGTTCTGTGAGAGAGGTAAGAATTAAGCTTGTTTCAGGTTATTTATTTGAACAACAGAAAGTTGTATTCTCTTATTCAATCAGTTGTTGTCTTGTTATGAGGCTGAGAGACGCTGTGAGCAGTGTTCAAGAAACAGGCTCCAAGGGGAGATGTCTCAGTTTATTGGTCCCATTTGAAAAATTACATCCCTTCATCTCCTCCAAAAAAGAGCTGTGATCTCCTCCTCCTCCCACTCATCACTTGCAATATAGCAGCTTTGTGCAGCTTGTAATCACAGTGCTGGAGCAATAATACTTCTTCCAGACCTGCAAGGGGCCTGCAGCTCCCCAGAAACACAAGGGAACTGCAGGCAAGAGTTTTTCCGCCTTCTCACCAACATGCAAAGACACGGCTCGCTGGGGCCCGGGGGATCTCGGCCCATCTGCTGAAATAAAGGGACTTCTGAGGATATTTTTTTAACCCTGCAGGCTGGAAGAAATGGCATCCACAGCTAGTTACCCCATGGGGGCGGTGGGGAAAGCCGAGGAATAGAGACAGGAGTGTGTGTCACTAAATTAATGTACATGCTCTGCGCTGGAACAGCCACATCAGCGTCACTGCTGTCACCTGGCACCACCACAGGCATTAAGCGAGAATGAGTCTGTCACACTTCATTTACCAGGCTTTGATGATGGATTTGGTGAAATCGTTGTCTGGGATGATGGACTTTTCTCTTGTATAAATGACATGGGAGCACTTGACGGGTCTGATGGCATCAGCGTGGTGGTGCAAAGGCAGCTGTAATGTATGGGGGAGGGAAGCACAGCTGAGCAGGAATCCCAGCTGTGGAAATGGAAGGGTATGGAAAGTCTGCAAGCTGCTACAGCAGCTTGGCCCAATGTATGGGTGTTCTCCTGTGGGAATAAACTCCAATTACCAAAGGTCTGGTTCAGTATATGCGCAGGGGAGCCCTGAGCCCTAGCAGTGCATCTTATAGGGGCTTCATATTATTATCCTAACTCATGGATCAATCTCTCTGCTTCCTGGAAGGAAGCACAGGCTTTAAAATAGATATCCAGAGGAGATGTAAATAATGTGAGCTGTTGGTGTGCAGGAGAGAACCTGACAGATAGGTCCTGCAAAATCACGAAGTGTGTAAAGAGGGATGGAGAAGCTGCAGGCCATCTTTTTTATTCCTTCTGTGGAGATTTTCCATGGGTAGATTGTTGTGAGAAGTCCCATGCTTACTATAGTGATAGGGCTTCCTAATCTGAAGTCAAAATTGAGCTAGTCTGCAGCCCTTGGAAACCGAGAGTGATTCAGTGGGGCTGGGCTGAATGACTGGATTTTGATGCATTTGGATTCCTAGCTTCCCTGGAAATCGATATCAAATGTAGCCTTTGGCATCTGAAATGCTTTTAAAATTTGGCCCTAAATGTATTTATGCTGCAGGAAGTGTTGGAGTTGCAATCAAAATGTGAAATTTATGATAAAATCTGACCTGTGGCAAAGCCTTAATGCTGCTCACCCAGAAATTAAGAATGGATGCAACACTGGTTATACTGCAGAGAGAACTGGGAAAAAATACATATTAAGAGAATTTTTTTTCCCCCTGAATTAATTAGCAAAGTATCCCAATCTCCATAGAAAGTCTTTCTGCACTATATTGCCAGTAGAATTATATGGGCTCAAATAATCAGTGGTCTGTGTCTGAGGAAGCAGCATTTGGTTGTCCCCTCGTAGTGGTGGGGCACAGCTATGCCTGTCTGTGCACTCATCTTCCTGGTTTCTCACCATCTGATCGTCACCCGCAGTACCACGAGACCCAAGACAAGCTTTGCATCATGGCCCACGCTGGCACAGGCAGAGAGGGGCTGGCTTAGCAATGCCCTGGCTGCTGTCCTGTAAAACCTTCTGGTGGGCAGCAGCTCCCTGTCTTGGGTGTCCCTTCTCACCCTTCTTGCCCTCCCACTGCAGCCATGCTGGCCTCTGGAGGAGCCCTCTGTGAGAACTTTCCACATCTCCAGCCTCTCTCCATCGAGCAGTAGGACATGCTTTTCCACCTGATTTTTGGAGCAGAGCCAGCTAAAGCAGGGCTATTAAAACTAATTAGATAAATATATATGTATTTCGTAATCAGGCAGTTAATTATGGCTTAGGGAGCAGATGGCAGTCCCTGGCACTTACTCATCTATTCATAGCTGGTTTCAAGTGAAGTATATATATTGCAGCTAATTATGACTCCATATAAAATATGTGAGTAGTTGTGAACTTAGCCCTTGTCTCACTGCATGTTGTTTGTCTGAAGAGCTCAAATCCTTCTGGGAGGTCTTTGGGAAGGGTCCCTGTTGTAACACCTCTCTCCTCCCCTCTCCCTGGTTTGGATGACTGTGCCTCTGACTTGTTACTAGATCTCTTTCGTAGGAGAGCTCGGGCTCTCTTTTCTTTTTTTTCTTTAAAAGGTTATAAAATGTTTAACTTGGTGTTTTTAAAATCCAGGTGGGTGATACCGAAATAATGAGAGTCCTGCCTCTGCTAGAAAAATATGGAGATAGGAACTCATCAAAACATCAAAGAAACATTTGGTTTCTTACCAGTGTCATCTGTAAAATTATTTTGCTAACACCTGTGAAACGTTATATCATCTTTTCACACATGCCCCCAAGCTGGAGTTTCTGTTGGAAAAAAATATTTGCAGAAATAGAGATTAGGAAAAGCTTTGAAACAAATATGGAAAATGAGGAGGCTGAGTTTTGGCTTCCAACACCAGTGCACCCTCCATATGCTTCTTTGGGTCTTTTCCTCAGCAGGAGAGGGACATCCTGAGCCTGGACCATTTGTGCTCTCTTCACTTATCAGACTAGGAGATTTTCAGGTCTAATTTAATTTGAGAGTGTACTGATTTCACAAAGGGAGAACAGGGAGACAGGAATTAAATGTCAGAGGAATATCAGCCTATGTGCCTGACGAGCTGTTGGTGGGTTTTTTTCTTAGCAATTCCAAGGCATTTCATTCCTGCATGAATTACGCTTTCAGAAGGGCAGAAGGAAACCCAGGATTGCATACTGAGGCATATTGTGGCTTCTAGCTTAGGTCACAAAACTTGAAAACACTAAATCCATAGGTGCTCACCAGACCAAAACTTTGGCCACAGCATAAAGCTGCTGTTAAAGGAAGAATCTCAACCACAGAATCAACTAGGTTGAAAAGACCTTGGAGATCATCAAGTCCAACCTAAGAAGCTAAATAGGAGGCCAGTGTCGTCTTCAGCTGGTGTGATAAGACCTAAAATGATGTGAGCTAAATTTTTTTGAGTTTTTTTAACTGAGTTCAAGGTATATGAGAATAAGTCTACCTATACATGTTGCAGGTGAGATTCCTTAAACCTTGTCGATCCTGGAACTAAAGAGCTAAAAGGATCCATCACAGAAATGGCTCATGAAGTCCATACTGTTGTTCTGCTGAAATTGTTCAGTCTGTACATTCCCAGGTCAATGTATTTCTGCCTCCTGTTGCTCACTATATGTGTGAAATTATTTATATATCTGAAAAGCATCAGAAACTTTATAACAGCTTACATAAAATTCTGTGAAAGGCAGGCAATGACTTTCTTTTCTATTTTTACATTGTGACTGAATAAGCAGAATTTTTGGGAACATGTAGTCCTTGTACATACAGTCGATTAGGTCCATGTGGATGTATTCATATTCAGATGACAGCCTGTCATGTAGATCAGAACAAAAATGGTGTTTCGTCCCATATGTGGTAAATGCTGAGATCTAAAGTGAAACATGATTTAGAACAGCAAGTTGTGTTTGGTTTGGGGCTTTATCCCCCGAAGAGCAGTAGTATTACGTTTTAAATAAAGAACAAACCAAAACATTTTCAAATCCAGGCTTTGAAATGAAGCATTTCGTTTGGGTACTCTTGATAGAAAAATAAAAATTATCAAAAGTAATAAAAATAATCGTGTTGTTTTCCCCATAGCTTGATATTTTCTGGTGTACCCATTAGATCTGATGGCAAAATTATATTACAGAAAAAGTTCATTGTTTCCAGTAAGATGGTAAAAACAGGAGGATCCTGGGGTCTTGCAAGAGCTCCTTGTACTTTAGGAGCATCTCATGCTGAGCAAAATAAGAAAGTGATTCCTGAAGAAGTCCACTATGCATTGTGTCAAATTATAAAAACATGTAAGTAAAGGAAGTCAGTATTGTCATAACCTGGGCAAAGACTGCAAAACTAAAAGCATCTTCCTTTGGCATTGCAGTTGCCAGAATTTTAGGAAGACAGATTTTTGCAGCCCCCATGCTCCAGAGACCCCTGTGTATGAGCATCCTCTGTTAACTCAAGCTTCTCCCCACTCCTGCTGCTTTTGGAGCTCTACCAGGAGGGTGCTGCTCTCTTTCATTTTGCACAGCTTTGTCCTTTGTAACCTTCTCAGAAGCATAGAGAAAATCAATTGAATTATACTTGTTTTGGGGGGATTGGAGAATAATGGAAGCAGCTCTTATGGATGTGACACACAGACTGCATCCATTCATCCCCGAGGCACGATGAATGGAGGTGCGAATTGATTTTGACTGCACTACCTCGAGAGCCAGGACTTTAGCAGGAACCTCACAAAATAAGACAAATGGTGTTCTGCATTGCACAAAATTATATCCTTTGTTCTTTAAACAGCTCTTATGCTGAATAGCACCCAGGCAAGTTACATGATTAGAGAATGCCTTGGGAATCGTGGTAGTTTCTGATGCTCTGGAAGGGCTTCAGGGAAACTGAAGTAGTCTGATGCACAGAGTTAAATTTGCCTTATGGGGAGGTTTAGCAATGATTCCAGCGAGGTCAGCCTTCTTAATTTGTTAACTGTGTTTCTGTCTTTGTGAGTTATCTTTATTTCTAATTGGTTTTCTTCTTATTAAATCATAATTTAATTTTCATTTGACTGTACCAGAACACTTTTACCATCATATACAAAAATAAAACTGACATAAGCATCACTGTGTAACCACACAGTTGTGCTGAAGGCTAGGAGGCAATTCATCCGTACAATGATGCTCAGTATTCTCCAGCAATGATCAGTTCCTTCCTAACTTCATGATTGACTGTTGTGTGTATATTGTAAATATTAGCCCAATTTGGCTGAAGTTTTTGGCTGGTTTCCATCAATCATTTTATAATCTATAACCTTTCTCTTTTGTCTCAGAGTTTTATAAGCGTCATATAGGAACATAAATATATATTGAATTTTATATTGAATGCGTAACAAGCATTCGTTGTTCTCAGTTTATTGAAGAGACTAAAAAACATCTGGGTTAAAATATCCAGGTTTCCCCAAACTATATCATGCAAGAAAGGGGGGAGAAAACCCAATCTAGAAAAATGTTAATGAGCTCCTAGCATAACACAGAGCTTATGGGGAAGTACATGTCATTTTCTATTAACTTGTTTCATGAAAGAATGACAAACAAAAACTTATTTTAAAAGTCAAAATTTATTCATCCAACAATTTATTCATCCATAAATTGTTGTGATGCAACTTTTAGGTCCTTGAAATGACACTTAGAGCGTAGCAGTAAGTGCTGAAGTCTTTTATAACCACAGGTGATCAGAGCTTAGTGAAACAGTTCACCCACAATGTGTGTATTCTTTATGTATTAAAAAAATATTTCAAGGCAATGGAAAGAAAGTTGAGCTAAGGCCCCAAAGTGTGAGCACTTCCAGCTCCTAGAAAGACATGCACATCTTAGAAAAACACAGCCTTTTTCCCCTCCAGCTAAAACTTAATCCTGCTAATCTAGCGCTGGACCTCATAATTTGTTCATTCATTACTGGAAGTTAATTGCTATCACAGTACAAATACTAATAAAATAATTATATTGTAATAATCATGTTATAAACTCCAGGAAAATGAAGGACTTGGGAAGGAAGAGCAGTGTATGACCTCATACTAATCAAAATTGCTGTTGAATTTGGTGTGTCTGTGGCATTGTTAATAATAAACACAAGCGATGGATCCTGCTCCAGCAGGTAATTACACTTGACCACACTGAATTGAGTTGCTTTGTGTTCATTTGAGCCGAACAGACATACAAGTAAGTTTATGGCACCTGCCACTCATCCTTGAATAAATGACCTTTTCAGAGATACAGAATTAATTTTCTGAAATGCTTCTGATATGGAAGGAAACTACCTTATTCACATTAGCTTAGGAAATGCAGGATTTCTTCCCTCGATTAGAAGGCTCAAGGAATGCATAAATAATATTTATATATACTATATACTGAATCTTTGAAAATTAGAATGACTCTTGGAGAAAGCCTGTCCTCATAATTGTGATTTGTGAGATACTTTTATTTGTTCTTATCTTTGATATTGAATTTCTGAGTACTTGAACGCTTCCCTCAAGGCTCCTTGATTTGTATCAGCTCACAAAAATTTAAAAATGTAGACTTGTGGCTATAATGTGTCTAAACATCCCTTTTATCACCCTCAGCCTCTGGCTGAGAAGCCAGCGCTCCCTTTAGTGGCAATCTGCTCCGTTCATTTTCCGCCCAAGTGCAGGCAGAGCTTGCTCTTGGTTAAAAGATGGCCCTTGCAAGAGTCAATCATTTGCCAATCATTTCAGCTAGATTAAATGTGTTCACCCAGATAATTTCTATGCTCCTTGTTTAGTAAATGCTTTTAAAAGTTATCCTGTAAGGTTCCAGGGCGTTAGCTGCTCTAGAGGATGTCTGTCTATCCTTGCTCTGCACGCGGTAGATGCTTTGTGCCGTAACATTCCACTAATAACAAAATCAATATTTAAAGTCCCATCCTGTTACGGTCTTCAAATTCACTCTGTTTAGATGTAAATTTTTTAATCTTCTCTGAAGCTAAGAGCAAAGGAAGAAACCCTAGCAATTCTGTAAATGGATTTAGATCTTGAAGGATATAAATCCATTATATTGACTTACAGGACAACATATCTTGCCTCAGGTTTAATGCTGAAGAAATGTATGCACGGTCTTTGGAATTGAAGTGACAAAGGCAGCAAGGACAGACTGTCACGAAGCCTGGTCCCATCTTCTCAGTGTGTAAGCAGACAGGGAAGGAGACAGTCCTTGGACTCTTGTAACAATGGACTCTTTGTAACAGTGTGGCTTTCTGCCGTAATGTGGTTTGCTTTCTGCACGGAAAAAATCATAGACAGTGAAGAAGGAGAGTGGAAGATATTTGGGTGCCTTTAGTAGGCACCAATTCATTCAGCTTGTTTCGTCATGGCAATCTAAAGAAAGAGTGTAAATGTTTCTAACTCTTGCTCTTTGTGCCAGAGTTCTCCAGATAGTGGATCATAGTGCCATGGCGAGAAGTGTAGCACTGATTTATTGCCTTCCTGTTTTCTTTCTTCCTTCTCCTCACACCACTGTTATGGTCCACATTGAATGAGGAAACTATGGGCTGATGGAGTAATACTCTGGCACAGCAAGGACTGCTATCATTTTTCCTCCATCACAAAAAAATTGAGGAAAAAACTAGTGATGCTGGAATACATTATGCTTCCCTGGGGAAAGGTAGACCAGGATGAGTGACACAAATCTTGGAAAAGTGTGAGCTACAGGCACATCTCCTACTTTGCAACATAGCTGTTTTGGGAGAGTATTGCTATTCTGCCAAAATCCATCCTGTCCTGACCTGGCTGTGTGAATTGAGCTACATGGCAAAACTCCTCTCTCCTCTGTGACTCCAGAGAAGGTGTTAAAAGCTTCACTACCAGAGGGCAGTGCTGCCAGGTGCCCATCCATCACTTGCTTGTTGCTGTTCCCCAACCAGAACAAGTTTTCTCCAGACACCAGCAGAAGTGTCAGTAATTTAAATAGGTTTTGCTGGTGAACCGTGCTCCTGTCAAAGCCTTGCTGCTCAGATCCTCTCCCTTAGCCCACAGTGCGTCCCTTGGGGGCCTGGGGTGCATTTGGAGGTTGCTGTGGTGTATGTCTCCTGACATGGAGTGGGCAGAGGGATGTGACCCTACCCTGAACATGGTTGGAATTACGAGCTGGTTTCCTCCTCTGCCACTGTTTGTTTGTAATGGGGAGATGACAATTTCTCTTTTCCCTTTCTTCAAATGCTTTTGGAATCTTTGAACATGATTTTGAAAATCCTGATGGTGTAATTCATGAAAATTTAACTTGTGCTTGTAGTTGCAAACACAGTGTTAATGCATTATTAAGAACAATGTAATATATTGATTATTCCATAAGTCTCCAAGCTTATGTCTTCCTCCAGTTAGTTCTTGATGCTCTAAGCTATATAATGAATAACCTATTGTCATATATTGCATCAACTATCTATTTTAAGGTTATCTGAAATTTTCTCAGGGAAGCAATTCAAATAATGTTGCAAAGAAATCACCCCTCGGCCTCAAAAAATTTTGATTTATACTGAATTCAAAATAGCCTTGGTTATATGATTTAACCCTTCTGGGGTGGGAGGCCTGAAAAATGTTTCAGACAAAAATCTGAGTGAGGCCTGGATTACTCCAAAATGCTGCTGTAGATGTTCACCCTCACAGTCCAAACAGTGGAGAAAAGACAAGGCACTGGGACAATTTTTATCAGCATTAGGCTTCCAAATTGTGTGAACTAGATAATAATTGGGAGGAAAGTAATTTAGTAGCAATTTCTAGGAAGCCAGTAGTCCCTGCCTCAATGCCCATTTAACTTAGCACACTAGGGAGCCTGAAAATATAGACAGTAAAATTCTCCTTTCATAATGGATGAATTAATTTAGCCAGCCTAGTTAATTCAAATGCAAATTATGTGTTGAAAGTATCCATTATTTATTGCTTCATCTAAGACTGTTTCTCTGTTTCTCTCTTTAATTTCTGAAGTGCAGCAGAGAAGTGCTGAGCCACTAAATGCTCTCTCAGACAGCAGCCAATTTTAGTACGCTTTCAAATGACGTTTGATTTTTATTCTCTGGTTTAAACCTAATTTTGGGATTGTTTATTTGCTTTGACTCGTTCATGTTTTCCAGCTGTGGCGCATTTCTACTGCCAAGCGTTTCATTTTCAAGCAAGCGGTTAGATACCAGCAGGAAGAATACCTCATCCCAGCTGGATGACCACTGCCAATTGCATCCTCTATTATCCTTCAGGTTATGTTGGAAACCAATGCATGGTCCTGTTCTGTGTGAGTATTCATGTGTATCCACAAACACGTGTGCACACACGTGTACTGGCATATCTACGAGTCCTCCTGAATATTGTCCTCTGGCAACAGTATTTGGTGTTCCTCCCCCACTCCCCCCAGTTATTTCACAACACAGGAAACTTTTGTGGCTGTATTTGGAGGACAGACAACCATCACTTGGGATTTCTTAGCTTCATAGAAGGATGCTGTCCTTTCCTGGGGGTCCAGCAACTCATCAGAGGCCCACCCAGCAGTCCTGCAGTGCCAGTGCCACAGTGACCTCAGGCACTGTCCATACCAGACCCTTCAGGGTAATGAACATCTAATATGAGACAAACACAAGAAAATGAAGGGAGGGATGGAAAAAAAGAAAACAATGGGATCCACGGAAGTTGTCTTATTGTGGTATTTCTAGGGCTTTGTTTATTAGCATTCAATATCTTGGAATATTACACCATAATTACAGAATAATTTAGGTTGGAAAATACCTCTAAGATCAGTATGTCCAACCATAAACCCAGCGCTGCCAAACTTAGCACAAAACCAACACATCAGCGCTGCATCTACATGTCTGTTACACACCTCCAAGATGGTGACAGCCTCTTCCCTGCCCAGCCTGTTCCAGTACTTGACAACCCTTTCAACGAAGAAGTTTTTCCTAATAGCCAATCTAAACATCCTTTGGAACAACTTGAGGCCATTTCCTGTTATTTGGGAGCAAATAATAACTGAGTGGAGGGCAGCTCTTGTTTTACCAGTGTCATAGGAAGGTGACATTGTTGGAACAGTCAGTCAATTGCTCAGAGGGAATCCATTGCAGACATCTAACAAAAAATGCTGGAGGACTCCCACCAAATATAGATGGCAGCCAAGTAGGAAATCAGCTAAAATATTGTGGAGAGTAGATGATGATTAAAGGGTTTTGTATTTAACATCAAGGAAAGTCCCTTTCCATTCTCTTCCATGGAGAAAAGGGAAAATGATGTTATTTTCACCTGGTCAGACGGGTGAAGCAGAAGGGTCAGACACCCTTGCAAGGACTTCCAAATTGTTTCTTTTCATATGACGAACACTTTTTGCTAGACATGGCTCCCCATCTGCCATTTTCCTTCAACATTCTTCATCCTCTGCTTAAAATGGATGAGGGATGCAGTGTGATCATTTCCCTCACAAAGGTGATGAATGATTGTTCATTTAAGATCCTGAATATAACTCCCAATTTGACTGGTTTTCCTGTCTGGAGTTGCCAAAAGCCTAAAGACCATCCTGGAGCTGCATTATGCTCTGTGAGCTCTGCAAAGCAATCTGGAAAAGAGCTCCTGAAACACCATTTATTTTCCCCCATTTCTGTTCCTTTGAGTGGGGACAGCCTTTCCTTTCAAACAGCATCTTTCTACCCTGTGCACATCATACAGATTGGATGACGAGGGTCAAGCTGTGCATGCTACGTTGCTCCATGTCCTCTCTAGTCCTTGTCTTGGATCTACTCCACTAGCAAGCATTAGAAAAACTTCCGTCTTGGACACGTACCTGGGAGAACAGGATTTGAAAGGAAGGAGGAAATTTCAGGTACTCTGAAATTTCCAAATGTCTTGGATGTTGTGAGCTCTTGGAATTTAATTGGAAAAACACGCTTGATGGTAACAGAATTTTTTTATGTTACCTAGTGTTCATTTTCTATTAATTTCTTACCTTGGTTGATAATTGTATTCATACAATGCACATAGAGAAAAGTGATCCCAAATTTTCATAAGTCTTTTTTCTCTATTCAAAACTTTTCTGTTTATAAAAATAGTAAGAAAATATTTTTGGGTTTTTAGAACAGTTTTAGTCCAAGTTCTCTTATTTAGGATTTGTGCTGCAATAGCAGCCTTGCATAAGCACTACAGGCCCATACAAATTTGGTAACTACAATCTATATCAGTTCAGCTCAGCACATTGTTTGCAGCCATGCATCATGTGTTGCTTGCGGCCTTACCTCAGCTGAAGGGGCACAAGGCAGAGAGAAGCATTCAGAAAGGAAAGTGCTGTGGATCAGCCATCTGAGGTCTTGTCTGTGCACGGGGATACTTAGCAAGAGGTGTCTCTGAATCCTTCCTTATACACAGATCTCTTGGTTCATGATAAGGCAAAGAAGCAAATGCTCAGTTTCAATTTGAGCCAAGTTCAGAGGAACTCTTCCTACAAAATAGATACCCTAATTTAGGTAATATAGCTGCTGCAAATTAAATGTATATGCTACCTCAAACTGAATTAATTTTCAAGTGTAGACAAGCTTTAAGCACTTGGAGGCTGAGTTTTAATTAGGGAAGCTCTAACAGCGCCACCACAGAGCTGGTTTATCTAAATGACAGAAGATAAACTTCATTAAGTTTTCCAAGCAACATAAGAAAATGCAAATAAGGCAGAACCCCTTAAAGGGCTTGTGACTCCTTCTGTCATTTTTATTACTCTTGTGGTTTTCAGTCATAATGCCATCAGCTTCCCCTCGTTATTGTCTGTGTCAGCTGTGTTCCCAACTTGGCACTGTACCCAGATACTTGGTATGGCAGTGCCTCTCTGTGAGACTGGCTGGTTTGGGGAATGATGTACAGCCACGGCCCCAAGCAGTCCTGTATGGTTTTGCACCATGTCTATGTGAGATGGTGCAGGCAGAGTCTGGCTTTCCTGCTTTCTGACACACAGACCCCCACTGTGCAACCATACCCCAAGAAGCAGAGTAGCTGCAGCTGGTGTGGCCCCATCCTTCAGAAAACTTGTATTTCCCGAAGATATGTGTTACCTTGGAGGATTGGTTTTATGTTAACACACCACTCTCCTTTTTCTAGGAGTACGAGCAAAATCAAGTTGGTTTTGCTTGCAGATGGCAATGCGCTCTCAGAGGTCTCTGCTGTCTGTGTGTATCAGCAACAAGGAACTGTTTTATTCTGCAGTCTGAAAACTGGAGTGGCTGCAGTGACCCAGGGAAGGATGAGGTTGCAAAGCACTCACAGCTGCAGCAAAAGCAGGGCATCACCCCAGCCTGGAGATTAAATGCTGCAGGCAACTTTCTGCAGCTCAGAGACAGCTTTTCTTTTCAATTCCATATCTGGATCTGGATGGTGACTTAATTCTCTTCTGCTCATAGGAAGCAGGGCTTGGGGAACAACAACAAAAAAAAAGCCTCATCAAGAAATATAGTGACAAATACGTTTTGATTTAGTGGGAAGCAGCAGATTTTACTGACGTTTCCCCACCTTCCCTGTACTCTCAGGACTGCTGTAAAAACCAACATCAAACTTCTGGAGCTGGCCCAGGTCTAAGGAAAACTGGAGCCAAAAGAAAAATCTGTTTTGGGGAGTGAGAAGGAAGGACATGGAGAGAATATGAAGTCAGTTTGTTATTAGTAAAAGAAAAGGGGGAGGAGAGTAGAAGGGGATAATGTATTTGTTTAACAATTATTTTATTACAAATGTGATGTACAGAGACAGTATGTTAAATTTCCTAGTCAACAGGGATCTATACAAAACAATTTGTGGCAAAAGGAAACAGATGCAGTTCTGTCTGCAGCTTCACACATCTGTTCTACAAGCCACTGCTCTGCCCATAATTGTCTAGGAGGGATGCAATAAAAATGATATAAAATTTTATTGTGTTAGTGGCACTAGTTATTAGAGTGAGGAGCCAGAAAACTTACCCAGGGGCTGAACTTTTCCCATCTTTTAGTGGAGGATAAATTATGAGGCTGTTGCTGGTACCAGCAATACCAGTGTGAGACAGGTAAAAATCCTTTTGGAGCATTGATCATGCTGGGGGGTGAGGGGGACAAAACCAGGGTGGCAAAGCTTATTAGCAGAGTAATGGGGAAAGATGCATTGGGAAGCATGGAAATGAAATGTTGAAGTGGTGTTTAAAATAAAATTTAACAAGAAAAAAAAAGGAACCCCCAAAATTTATAGAAGAAATCTGTGGAATCTGCCCTTGCTCTGTTGTTTGATGCTATCAATTATAATTTGCCATACTTCTATTCTGCATTTCAATGGCTGTAGCTTGGGAAATGAAGCAGAGTGGAATGAGGTAAAATAAATAATGGCAGCTTCCATTCTGGATCAGAACATGTAAAAAAGGATTGAAATAAAACCCAACCGACCTCCCTTAAAATAAAAACTTTGTCTCTTTTAGATTAAACCCCACAGATTTCCCTTTGTGGGCAGGCCCAGCACAGGATTCTGGGGTACTCATGGACCAGATAAGCCACCCATGGAGGAACATGAGATGTTTCCTGGGATGCTGGGCCTCACTGGCTGTTTCTCTTCCAATCCTTTCCTTGTGATTGCCTAAATTTCAAAGGCCCTGAGAAGGTATTTATAAAACCATTTCTTCAGGGCATGGCTGCACTGTACTTTCAGGGTGCCCCAGGCCAGAGAACTGAGTGTCCTCACCGCAGCCCTGGCATTCCCACCTCAGCCTGAGCTGACGGCAGCCAGCCCCCGCGGCTGCCTCTCCTCAGCACGGCTGCCCTGGTCCCAGCCTGGGAGGAAGGTTTTGCCAGTTGTCCGAGGCATTCTGCCTCCCGCCATTGCCCCTGGGGCGTGGGAGCTGGCAGTGGGAAAGAAGCAGGGACGGCAGAGGGAGGGATGGGGCAGCCACCGTGCCCTGGAAGGCTGCCAGAAAATGGCCACCACCTCCCCTCATGATGCCTCATGGCGCCTCGCCCTCTCCAGAGCCTTCACCCGTGGATACAGAAAAGCCTGTTAGAAGGATTTTCCAGCTTCTTGCAGTGTTCTGTGTGAATCTTTTCTTTCTCATGCAAACTATGAAAACAGTAAGATGTTTTTGTATAACTATCTGGACACCTGGTGTTTGTGTGAATCTTGTTTATGGTACACTGGTGTAATGGGTGTTTTGAGACTTTACCCAATCACCCCTGAGGGGTGGATGGGGTACTGACCAATATCCTTGTGGGATTAAGACATATAAGTGGACAGTTAATTAATTAAATATTACATTTTCCTGCTGACTACGCTTGGATTCATTTCCTCGTCTCTGCAATACTGCCACATTCACCACCCATTTGGGTCGTGCCCTCACATGCTAAAACAGCAGGTTTTTCTATTTTTTTTTTGTGCTGTGGCTTTTTCTAGTGTTCAATAACTAAGAAATCCCAGGTGGTGGTACCAGCTTTTACTGAGGGGTTTGGCGTGGCAGACTGGGAGTGACCGGTGTTATTCCCTCTCCCTGCTTTCTCTGGGCGTTCATAGCGCTGAGGTGCTCAATAAAAACTTCTCACACAGCCTAAGCACAGGTCTTAACCATGTCTTTGAATGTGTTATTTTTATTAGCAGGGTGCTTTATCTGCCAAAAAGGAAGTTCAAAGCACTGATGGAACAATCCCTCTCACCTCAGTGAGGGCACAGCAGGGAGAGCAGCATGTTCATCTTTCTGGTCACGTATCTTTCAAGAAATGGAAACAAATACTAGGCTATGAAACTTTTGCAGAATACAGTGTTATTTAGAAACTGGAAGACTCTTGCCAGGCAAAACAATGGGCAGACTTGTCTTTATTTTTTCTCTAACAACAAAACATGAGCCTTCATCCCTTAAGTCTTGTTAAAGCCATGTGAATATATATTTAGGACAGACAAATTAGCTTACTCTATGTTTAAGGTAGTTTAGTTTATTGGATTATGATAAACATATTCAGATACTAGAAATCCTAAACCATTAGAATTTATTTTACTGTGGAAGATTATAAAATAAATAATAGTATTGACAATAAATCTACCTAAAATATAACAAAAGTTAAATCCAGAACCACAGTTCAAAGAAACTCTTCAAATGGGTGTCCAAATACAACCAATTCAGGACTTAAGATGAAGTGAAGTAATTTAAACTTTTTCACATAAAAATTAATTTCTGTTTGCAGAGCCACACTGAAACACTTTATCCTGTCTTGTTTTACTGAATCCTTGCAGCAACCTGTGGGAAATTCCTCCTCACGCTGAGGGGTTTTGTCAGAAAGTTGCATGTTATCACTATAACGATGCTAATATTTTGACTCTGTCTCACAGACCAAATATTGCAATACCAGTTTACTTATCCGGAGGCAAAATATTTTGATCTCACTTCCTAAATGAAATCCAAATGTTTTTGAAAGAGCAGAGCTTTTCATTCCAAGAATTAATTTTCCAGCATAAGTGTATTTCAGCGGAACAATCCTGAGCCATTGCAGCGTGCAGCTACAATTTCAAAAAGCACAATCTTTTACAATCTCGCTTGCTAGATAAGACCATACCTTTCTATGTGATTTTTCTGAATAAACAAACCATAATTTAGAGCTGTAATGAAGAAAACAAACTTTTCAACGTCGATCTTATACTGGCTGGTTAGAAAATGTTTGAGGAAATGTTTTGCCAGGTAAATACATTATTGATTATTTTAGAATAAGATGAACCAAGCCGATAACTAGGCATATAAAATGGGTCGATATTTAAGAACAGTTTTATGAGTTGTGTAGAACTCAAGGAAAACTCAAGTTGTGTAGAGCTCAAAGGAAAAGCCAATGGCAATGAGATTGTGGTGGCAAATATGCTTAACAAATGTGTTTCTGATGATGTTTGTGACCCATTCCCTTATCTCCTCAGCATACTGAGCAATAAAGACAAACTGCTGGCATGGCCCCTGGAAAGCAGCTTTCCTGACCTGAAGAAACTCAGAACTTACCTGAGAATGACAGAGTAAGGGGCCAAATTCCTTACTGCTTAAGGTTTTGAGACCTAAACAGACAAAAAAAGGCCATTGGAATCTTAAAGTTGTAAACTTTGCACTTCAGCTCAACATTTCAGACATCTCGTGTGACAGAAACACGGTGACCTGAAACTGGGACTTGGGCCTATGCTGACAAAGGGCCAGCATTTGGATGCCCTCAGCACACCAGGGTGCACAGCCTATTCAGAAATCTGGAACAGACTTCTGGAAGGCTACAGATTCAGATAAATGCAACAGGCTTAAATTTCTGGTAGCGTAACTTCTGCAACCCTACCTAAGTGAGAATAACTGAGTCCACAGATTAATATGAGGTGATGATTGTTTGTTTTTACTTTGTGCTAAAAATTAAGCTGGAAAATCAGGTTAATAATTCTGAACGGGTCTTTTTTCCCCTTCAGCTCCCTTTCATTCATTCCTGGCTGAGCAAATGTTTTCCTTAATTAAAGGACTGCAGACAGTGTCAGAACAAAATGCACTTTTTGCATATATGCTTTATCTATGGTGCCTGAATCACTCTTGTGTCAGTCTTCTGGTATTTTTCATGGTTCAAAGACCTCCCCAGAAATACTTGAGAGGGGCATCTTGCAGAAATACAGTTAGCAGAAAGCAATGTAATGAACAACCTTGTTTTGGAAACCATGAAGTGCTATCATCCGTAAGAATAATCCTGAATAAACTGTCTGATAGCCTCAAGCCCAGGCTGTTCTTTGTGGACTTGTGGGTAATTGCCACAGTGAAGAACATGCATATATTAAATTACAGGTATGATTTAAAATTTTTTTTTACTTAGTTAAATGCATTAAATTCCATGCTTGCTTCACTTAATGTCAGCATAAGGCTCCAGGCATCCTTGTAATGTAATAACCAATGGAGTCATACACACAGCTGCTGTTCTGTGGCAGGTGACAGCACAGGTTTGCATTAATGTGACGCTATTATTAATAACACTAATATATTCACTTGTAGGGACAGTGCATATTGCAAAAAGGTTATTATTTTTGAATCGTGTAGTCTGGCTGTTTTCTATACTTCATCGACTAATGCCACATTTGGAAACAGCCAGCCATGGGTGTGTCACCTCTAAAAACAAACACCTTGCACGACTGTATTAAGTTCAACCCTTATTTTTCTCTGCTTGGGTTCTGAGCCATGGCTGCTACCACAAGACAGATTAATAACCGCGGGATTAACAGAAAATACATTGTGTATGTGTGCGCTGCAGAGGATATGGCTGATCTTTAGAAGACAACAAAATAAACTCATTTATGCTTCAAGAGAAGCAAAACAGCCTCACAAACCAGCACAACTTCCCATCCTATTTCACAGAACCATTCTGTAATCAGCATCTTAAATTGTATTATCTATAACATAAGGTCATAATGTGGGAGCCTGGTGGCTTGTGTGAACTGCAAATCACTGCCCTGGTAAAAGAGCTTTGCAAAGAGACACCATAAAAGTCACCCAAACTGAGACAAGCAAGGGAGAAAGCTATGCTTTTAAATACAGAGCAGCTCATATCACAAGCCAGCTGGCCGAGAATAAATAGTTTACAGTTGTAAATCGGTGGTAATTTCTAGGTGATATTTCTCTGTATTATGCAGTCACTATGAGGCAGAAAGCATTAATTCTCAGAATATTTATACATTCACATTTTACACAAAATACACTACAGACAAGAAGAAGAGTTTTCAAAAGCAGCAGACTGGCCTAAGCTACCTCCTAATCACAAGCCTTTTAAGGAGCTTTTAAAAAATCAGAGCCAAAGGGTTTGGTTTTGTTTTTCTCCAAGTGCAGGCAGGAGCGAGGACCTGCTGGGGTGTGCAGAAGGTGTTTCCTGAAAAGGTTTTTGGAGTGAATCTCGCTCCAATAAGGTGGCCACGATGGCTGCCTGGTTTTGGAAACAGGGTGTCCTGCCCTGCCAAGGGATGCAGTTTCTGTTCACCTTGTGTGACCTGGAGGCAGCCCCAGGCCTTCCCTCCCTGCGGCTGATCCACCTGTCTCTGGATTTGGTTCCTGGTCAGTAGAGTCATGCACCTCTGTGGTTGTTAGTGTCCACCAGGAGGGACATGGAGGAAAACAGAGAGACCGAGGGGCATTTTGCATAGCACACTGGAGAATGAGACACAAGTAGCTGGTGCTTCTGAGGGCGTATGGTTTAGAGACAAGACATTTAGTTCCTCCAAATGATTTGCGAAATGTTTCTTATAAATCCACTATCTAAAATAGTAAGATCTGTCGAAGTTCCCTGGGATTTATAACGGCCTAATAACCATAATAAATGACTGTATTAGCATGGGGTGATCAATAGATTTTTCTTGAAGTCAGAGATAAAAATGAACAGCAAATGAAACCCTTCATATTAACACTGTGGGAGCTCTTGTATTAATTGGCACATAACCAGGTACAGCTGCTAATAATCAGGCAGCTCTTAAAACTGACACACAGAGTACTGCCAATGCAGCCTGAAAAGCTCGTGAACACGTAAATATTCACTGAAAAGCACGTTGCTGGATGAAAGTCATATTTTCTTCTAAGCCTACAGATCACTGGCCCTGGGTTCTGCTTACGTTAAGATGTGACACTGGGGATTCCCTCATGTCATAAAACCACCTCTTCCCTTAGTAGCAGGTAAAAAGTATCTGTCAGAATATATTTTTTTTTTCCTGTGTCCTGTATCTTGATAACACCAGTCTTCAGACCACTCAGTTTTCTTGATGGGACATTCCACAGATTCTTTGTGGGATCTTGTTTTACTTCTTTTATTGCTGTCCTCTGGAGAAATTGTGCACCTCAGCTTGCCAGAGCTACCACGGGGTCACACAACAGCAGGCAAGTTCAAACAAGAATGTAAACTAAAGAAAGCGAATTGATTGTGTAGCAACAAAGGATTGAGCTCTTGATTACAACCTTGGAAGTGCTTACAGGCACAGCAAAAAATCTCCAAACATTTAAGAAACCTACAGTGACTCTAAGACCAACCTCTTGTTCTAGCTGTAACTTAGGGTTTTTCCTCTCAGCTGTCAAAGTTGAGGGGCTAGTTCAGTCAAATTCCCCCTCCGTGGAGCTGACTTTCTGAGTAGGTTGTCATCCTGGTGTTTCCATTAACTTTAGTACTCAAGGGCTTTCTTGTCGCTGTTGAATGCAAACAAAGCTTGAAGGATCTCTCTGTTTCTTTGCTCACTTAGGGTCTCCTGCCCCCCTGCAGCCTTCGTGTGGGTGTTGCATGTTTACATAAGCTAATGGGATGCCTTTGACATGAAGCATGACAGCTCTGCTTCGTGAAGGAGGTTGCTGAAGGGCTGAGCTTTTCCTGTTCTCTTTAGAAGGTGAGCTGAATTGCACTTAGAAGCATTTATGTGATGTTTTATTAACCCCATGAGTCTACTTGTACAACATTTATGTCCTTTGGCCTCATGACACTTTCACAGTGACCACATAAGTGACCATGTTGCTACACACTAGTCATTTCAGGGTTTGTTCTGCCGAACAGAGCTATCCCAAGGTTTGTATTACATTGCTTTAAGAATGGCTTTTGGGACACATGAAGCACCTTTTCTTGTGATCAGCCACAGCTGTGACAGCTTTCATGTGTGCCTTTACAAAGCTAATCAGCAGCTGCATTTGTTTCTTCTCTCCAAAATACCCATGTCCATCTTGGCCTAGGTGTTCTTTGTATGAATATTCATAAATTTGGTATTAATTAAGTGTGAGAGATGTGCGCTCTCTTCTGTTATCTGAGGTTCTTCCTTCTCTTCATGTCTGCAGCATGCTAACTTTATGATCTTCCCCCCGACGAAGTGAAGGGATAAATGAGTAAATACAGACATTTGTGTAAAAGCTGGTGCCAGGTGTTGCCTGGCAACTAATAGCTGTCAGAGCTCAATTAGCCAACCTGCTCTGAAGACAGGTGATTAACAAATGGGAACCTCAGGAACAGGAAAAAAGCACAAAGAGGTGGAGATTAACTGAGTTCAGAACAGGGAGCAAGGTTTAAACACTTAGAGAGGTGCAAGGCTGAGGTCCCCACAGTAACTGTTGTTTTTATTTATTCCTGCCTCCTTTTTGCTATGCTGATGATAGAGTTTTTTCCTTTCTGCTTTTTGTAAACACCCTTGTTTTCTTCCTGGCCTGATCCTATGGTTTGCTTTTTCCAGTATAAGCGTGAAGGGTTTGGATGTGGGTTTTGTAATTTTGTTCCAAATGTGTTATTTTCTTGAGTAGACCTTGCTGTGTTTTGTGCACTTGAAAGGAACAAGCACAATAGAGCGTATGCAGAGTGAAATCAAAAGTGGTGTGAAGTAGGTCTTTTTGAACGTCACACTGGTGCTACTTACCAGCTATGGTGGTTGTTATTTTGTGGTTTTGTGTTTGTTTTTAATTTTTTTTTTTACAAGCTCATCAGAGCAAATAGGTACTGGACAAATCCCTACAGCCTGAAAAATATGCTTGGAAGCCTCTTACTCTTTTTCCAGAAGTGGTGTGTACATTTTATGCTGATTTTCAATGTACTGAGTGTGAAACTTTCTCTTTGAAATATGCGGTAGTTTCTTATCTGTCTGCATAGTGATTCCACAGAATGTATTTCTTTTTCAATTTTCAAATAAGAAAACAGGAAAGTGGCTTTTGATTGGAAGGAAAAATAAATACGAGGAAAATAATAGAAAGCTGGAGAGAATGGGAATAGAGTGTAGGAGATTTATTGAAAACTCTGAAGAGAGGAGCATGTGTGGGAAACTGTCCTAAATTTGTGATTACACTTTAAATTCTGCATCAACAGTTCCTTGTATTTTGTGAATTGGTTTTGCCTAGATTGTATTTTAAGCTTATAGATTTTATGTTTATTTTTTAGTTTTCAGGAGTGCTATGCTAAAGAAATATGAAGTACCAAAAATAGGGCACAAATCCACTCTGGGGTACTGCTGGCAATCTCATTTACAGGAAAGCCCAACCCTGGGTTATTTTGGATATATCCTGTGTGTATCTCTCTCTTTATTTAGTATGTAGTCAGCATTAAAAATAACATTTCACCATATGTGAAGAACAAGAAGTGATCAATACAAAGTCAGGCTACCTGCCAATGAGGGTTTTTTTAAATTTGGTTTTGTTTGTTTGGGTTGGTTTTTTTTTCCAAATATTAAAAACCTAAAAATATGAAAGAAAAATACTATTAAGAACTTTATTCTGTGTTGTTTGAAAAAAATTAATCCTTAAATACTACCTTTTTTTTGCTATTTTATAATTCACAAGGGTGTAAATCCTGACAGCTTTGGAGGTTTTGGATACTTCTGAAGATGTACATCAAGAGCTGTCATGCCTTTTCTGAAGGTAAGAATAGTTACCATGCTTCCTTTTAGGGTAGAGGGAGAACCAGTGAGCTTTAGTTTCCCTAAATCCATGGTTTGTGTGCGTCCAAGTTTTCCTATATGAAAAAGTGCTGTAATCAGTTGAAAGATTAGATTTGATGTCCCCCTGACGGAAATAGGCCTTTTTACCTCCTTGAACTGCAAGAGCGGTTTTGGAAGAATCCTGGTATTGCTGTGATGAAATATACTGCAATTGAAGTAGAACCATTTGGGCTAAAATGAAAGGGCTTTTTTCCGTTAATTTAATATACTTTTACTTGCTAAATGTATGTGCTGTGGTTAAGACATTGACAATGCTTTGAAGAGATGTGGAACCTGGTGCATTTAAGATCTTTGTGATTCATCTCTCTCAGGAGAGAGCTCAGAAATAGAAAGCTTACTGCAGACAATTCCAGTCCTGTCATAGGATCTTGGGATAGCAATATCGAATATTAAAGCAGCAGATATGAAATAAACCCAAAACTTCATTGGGAGCAACTGAAATAGATGAGTTTGCTCATTACGTTTTTCCTGTCAGATATTAGAACAGCCCCCCATTGAAATGCGTGTGTCTGTGGGTCAGCCCCTCAGCTACTCCCTGGTATTTCTGGTGTCCTCAAGTTCTGGGACTTCAGTAAGTTGTGCTTTAGTTTTCTTATGTAAAAATGTGTACATTTTAATAATTTACATGAATTGTACATAATACACTTCACTCTGGCTCTTTGCAAATGTAGAAGCAAGGCTATTGTGTCTATTCATGGACAGCTTGGCTGTTTCATTCTGTCCCTTATGCCTACAAGGGAAAATTTGAATTATAACACTAGAGATGTTCTCTGGCTGATACTGTGGGATAGTTATGTTTTCCCTTTAATTTTAAGCCTCCTTATCCTGTTCTTGATATGGCTTTCCATCCAAAAGGAATCCTGAAATGCACTTTTCTGTAAATCTTTCCATTTACTGTCCTCAACTTGCTACTCACAAACTGTATTTCTGATAAAGTTTTGAATCATCATAAGTGAGAGAGATAAATTGAATGTTTCTTATACCTGTCCATGCAAACCTCAGCATAAATCCACCTGGGAGGCAAGGGGCCGGGGAAGAAGATAGTCTTTGTTGCTGCAAGAGCTGGCTGTGATAGCAAGCAAACAAGGTTAGTTGTTGCTTACCATCCTAGAGCTTTTCCTTGCACATGTCCTTCTACTAAGTCAAGCCGGGGTCATTCAGAGTCATGTGAGTGCATGAAGAGCCTCAGGTGTCCCAGGGAAACCTGGAGCTGGACTCTGGGCTCACCTCAGGTGAGAAGCAGAATGAAATGTCGAACACTGGGTGATCTCATTCTAGGAATGAGCTTGTGAAGTGAGAAGAATGCTGCATGTCACATACTGAGAGGAAAACCCTTTGCATCTACAGCTTCAGGCTGGGAATGATGAAATGATGGTGATAAGGGTGCAGTTTGTGGGGAGGACCGAATATGAAGCAAGCTGAAATTAGACTGCTGGTCAGCAACCTATGCCATATGAAATAAGTATATCTGGTTTTATAAGAGCTTCTGAAAGATGTGCTGAACTAAGAGACATTCTTGATGGTATGAAAATGGCAATGAAACTTTCTTCCCTTTGCTTCTGCCTTCTTCTTTTTGTCTCAGTTCCACCTCATTGAACACTTCCCTTTTGTTAATCACGTGGAAAGCACCATTTTCCTAGCACCTACCAGCATATAAGCCTCTCTCACTTTCCACCTGCTTCCTTGAAGATTAGTTTCATGTTATGATCCAGCAAAGTAACCCACCTAACACCTCGCTGCAGAGATTGCAGGAGCAGTTTCACATCGCCGACAAAATCCCATCAAAGCCGGAAATTGTTTTCTTTATGTGAGTGGCAAGGCAATTACCAAGCTGAGTGACGTGGGTGGAGGAGTGCATTTACACCAGAAGCTATTGCTGCGGCAGAAACTTCTGGCAGGAAAGCAGTGACTGACATCCCTTGGCTTATTATTATGGGCCTTGTATAAATGGAGTAGAAGCAATGACTGTTGCTGCATTTCTAATCAACAAAGTGTTATGCCAGTAATTAAGTTTCAACTGACTCGCTTCTCCTTTCTAGGCATTAATTGGAGGAAGATATGCAGATTGCTGGTTAATAATAGAACATCTATAGTTCTATAATCATTTTCTTCGTCTTTATCAATTTGTTTGATTGCTTGTGTGGCAAACATTTGATCCTGTATGTGTCTATTTAGCCATCAGACTGTTTATAAACATCATTGTTTATTGTGTTAGTGACATCTTAAAGCTCTGCAACTTGCGGAGCCTAATAGCAGCAAGTGTAGAACTTTATTTTGCAAAATAGAGCAAGGCCTTTCAAAAAAAGCTCCAGATTGTCCAAACCACATATGGATGTCAGAGATGGGAACAGTGTGAGCTGTATGCTGAACCAATTTTAAACTCCCACTCATGATTTCCAAATGCAGTACTCTGTCAGAGAGCAGGCAGAGAGAATTTTGGGAGCTGCAGCACTCATGTAAATAAAGGCTCCAGAAATCTGTTTTGTCAGAAGTGTTAATTATTATATTACTGTTTGTGGTGGTGCAACTAAAACTGGAACCTAATGGATAGGTGCAGTTAGATTGTGACTAATTGTAGAATGTACTTATGATGTTTACTGCCCAGAGAGGCCAAAAAGTTGGCAAAAGCATTTTCATTGTTTTGTAAAGGGGGACACAGGGCTCTGGGGATGGGAGGAAATAGCCATGTATCCCATAGTGGCAGATGCATGCTTTATCCATTGACCCAAAAGCCAAACCTGAATGTATGTTCCCACACCTTTTGGTAGGTGTTGTTTCCAGGAGAGCAGCTCTGCACTAGCACAGGTTTCAGTTTGTTCTGCACCCACTCATTTGCAGCTGTCTGGAATCTACCATCGCATATGAACAAACTGACAACTCTCTTTTATTAAACGGGGAACCAAACATCCATTCCCTCTGCCTGGGCTTTGTCAGTATATCAGCTCTCCATAGATGCAGTCCTGTTCTCAAGAGTTCTCTAAAGTGTGCCCTATTCCCTCTCTTCTAGTAGACCAAAGATAAAGTATTTGGCCAGAGAGACAGCCAGTCTTTTTATACAACAAACTCTTTCAACTTAGTGTTGTTTGGCTTAGCTAAGCTACTTTCTCACACCTCCTGGGGAAAGAGAAAACTGCTTGGGAACAATCATAATGTCGGAGCGTGAACAAAGAATTCAGCAGAAATCCAGGTGTACGTTTTATTTATACTGGAGGGAAATACTGTTTCTTATAACAGCAGAATTTAGGTTTATACGTGAAGCCCCCAGACAGTTCCTTAGTTCACTAGGTGACTGTCGTACACAGGAGTCAGCTGGTTTGAAGTTTTGTGCCTTTGGGGTTGCACAGGATGGCTGAGTGCTGCCCTCCAGCCTCTTTATCCAGCAGGAAAAAATGAACTTGCTTAATTCTGGTTTTTCCCTTATTGCATCTTTATACAAATGACTCTCCATAAACTTGCAGCTTGTTTTTAATCAGTTTCTAGAAATACTGCTTTGAAAAAATCTGTCAAGGAGCTCTGGAGATCGAGTGAAAAGCCTTATTGGTGTCTGCTTTTTCCCGCTTCCCATTCCATTGAGATTTTAGCAAACAGATTAATTTTATGTTTGAATGGCTGCTGGAATTTGCTGCATTGGGCAAAGTCTGGGTATACCACATTAAGCAATGGCTTTGGATTAGTGTCAGAGAAGGGCCCCTTCCTACTGCTTGCCAGTAGTTCACAGGTGAATTTGCAACCAATGTAAGTGCTTGTGGTACCTCCTCTTCCTTTTGGAGGTACTCAGTGTGGATGGGATGAAAAAGTCTCAGGCAGCTGCTTCTGCACTCAGGTGCAACTTTCAATCAGGGATTGCTGTAGTCACACAGACACGTGTTTTGTGCATGTATTGCTCCAGGTAAGAACTTGATGAGGGTGGTGCAAGAAAGCAGATGTATAGGAGAAAATCTGAACTACAAACAGCATCTTAGGCTCCCACAGAGAAATGTCTATGCAGGAAACACTGCCAGTATCCTTCAAATACTTGAAAAAGACTTTAGAGATGATTTTAGTTTTTCAGTCTTGTTTAATCTTTTCTTGAATTAAGAAAAATGGTGAGAACTTCCAAATTATCTTTGTAAAGGCCTCCCATTATAGCTCACTCCTCTAAATGTGGTTTGAAATGGCTTCCTGCTCTCTAGGAAAATTTGATTTCTCAGTATTCTTACTGGACATGAAGGTTTGAGTTTGTGACTATCTCTCTGAAATTACATCCATGCCACAATAAGTATACTTTCAGTAAAATACAAAAGCTAAAATAATGAAGGATCTCTGTACTTTTATAGTGGTTGAATAGTGGAAGAATGAGGAAGAAGAAGAATGTGTTTCTGAATGAACTGATAGGAGGAATGTGCTCTTGGACTTTGGACAGGAATCTTCTCTGTTATGATTAAAATCTCTTCCTTCTCTGATCCACCAGTCTGGACTCCTGTCCTATGAATGTTTTGGAAGTACTACCATTTTTTTCTTGAGGATCATCAAGTCCAGTTCTGTAGCTCATGTTTTCTAGGTCTCTGTTTTCCTGGCTTTCCTCTGCACTCTATCCAGTTGAGCTACAGACATCTACATATAAACAAACCCACAACTGGGATATTTGAAGTTGAAGCTGCCAGGACACCTTAAGAGACTGGTTGCAAAAAATCTTTAAATGAGAATTCTATCTCTGCAGAGGTTTAAGTCACTGCAGGGGTAAAACTGGTGCATTTGTCTAACAGCTTTGAGTAAGAAGGAGCTATGTTTTTCCAGGGTGGTTCTACTCAGAAGGATTTCCAAACTAGCATACCTGCAATTAAGCACAGACCTTCATGTAGGTCTTAATGATGCTCAGTGGTCTTTATAAGGCTTGTTTCAAAATTATCAACATTCCTGTAAGACCATGGGGTCTGGATGTGTTGTGGTCTCTAAAATAATATTCTCAAGGGTAGGAAAGTGCTGTTATACCCTGGGAGCTGAAGCATCAGCTGCTCATTTAACTTTAAAGATACCAGTCAATTTCCAGAATTGTCAGGGAAGGGGACCACCATCTTAAAACAGTTCAGCCTGCTCTCTATTGCATACAAGCCTTGAAGAATTACAGACCTAGCTGAGGTATGCCTGCTGTTCTCTTAAAGAAAAATCAAGAAAAATGAGGGCCTCTAATTGCCTCAATCATACAGAAAATCTCTAGCCCAAGTCACTGGACTTTCTCTCTTCCACTAAATCAAAGTGAACTGTGATATAAGCAATAGTCTTTGTACGTGGTGGTGCTGCATAAAATGACTATCTATAGAAAATGAAAGGAATCTAGTTTAGTGCTGAAAGAAAACGAGTGGTAGTTCTGGGTATTGCATGGCCTGTTAACCTCAGTGTAGACCGACGTTTTAGGGGAGAAGAAACCATTAACATGCTCTCTGGCTAAAACTGGGCATTTCCATTATCGTGAAAGGTGCTATACTGAAAGCACTGGGGATTTAAGGCTTTTATTCACTGGACACAGAATTGCAGAAAATTTAATGTTAAATAAATAAATAAGCCTTGACTGGTAACAACTGGCCATAACTTTTTGAGCCAACAGACTTAAGTACCTTCTCTGTTTCTTCTTCATCCTTGCCTTTAGCAGATAACATACAATTTATTTGCCTTGGAGCCAGCCCACCTTACCATATGCTTAAAAAAGTGCTTTTCCCCACTCATCTCCCTGGTGCAAGCACAAGCTGCTTGCGCCATGCTTTGATAGAGGTACTAAACACCCTCAGGAAATGTATGTGTAAGGACAGAACAGACTGTTGATTAAAACACCAGTGTTGACTTCAAAATGTTGACCTGGATATTTCTGGTACCTCCAGAATACACCAAAACACCTGCACATCCCTCCAGATGCAACATGCTCTGTAAATATTAACAGTGTGATTTCTTTAAAAATAACTAAAAAGACTTATCCTTCCCTTTCTCTCATCTTCAGGCTTTCTACTCTCTTCCTGTTCATCTGGACTGCTTTCTTCTGTCCCCTGCGACAGTTGTTTGGTATCATGTAACTTCCTTGCAGTTCAAAAGGAAAAAAATGGATAATTCAAATATTAACACTTCTGCTGAGACCAGATAATACTTTAGCTGAAAGAGCAGTGTGAAGAAATTATCTTTATGGTGCAAATCTATTTTAATACTAGTTTTTAAAGAAAATAAGCTTTCTTTTTCTACTGTGAGGAATACCTCAGAACCAGGGGAGGAAAACAATCCACCCAGACCATTGCCCTACTCTGCCTTTTGGTGTGCTGAGCTGCAAACTCAAATAGATGTGTGAATACGTACCAGTCATTCTTTTTCCAAAAGAATATCTTGTTTCAGCAGATAATTGTGCTCTTCTGTTGTATATCATTAGGCATGTGCATATTTTCCTGTCATACTCCTTAAATATCCCAGGTATAATTTTGATGAATGATGTGTTTTGGTCTAGACTTCCCCTTTGATTGAAATTGTAATTCTGATTTATACAAGCTGCTGAGCATCACAGAAGTAAAATTTTCTGACTTCGGGTCACCTAAGTAATTCAGAGGGTTTAGTGGTTTATAGGAATAATGCAGGGTCTCTGCACAGGCATGAATAGATTTACAAGAAGTGATTTTGTAGACAAGAGTGCATTAAAAAGGTCCTACTCACAGACTGGGTATAAGGGTTTCTTACTTTTTGCTGTATCTGAATGTTTCACATCTATTTGATGTTTCATCTCTTCAGATCTCTGGACAAAAAGCTGAACTCTCTAGCCATTTCCCTGGAGAGTAACTCGCTTTTCATGTACACTGAAGAGTTTCCTTAAGCAGTGGTTCAGCAGAAACCTGCTTTTCAACTTCAAGACAGCTATAAATGCTGGGGATTGGGGAGAAGCAAAATATTTCTGAAAAGCAAAGGAGAAAAATTGATTTACCCATTTCACTTCTGTCCTCTGGTCATTGCCTGCATCTCTCTGACTGGAAACCACAAAACTGAATCATTTTCCTGATACCCAAGGGAAAATGCAGTATCAAGGAGCATTATTTTGTGTTTTGCTATTGTAACTTTAGTATAAATATATAGATTGGGATGGAAGGTGCTCAGAAGATTCCCTGTCCATAGCTAAGAGTCAAGTGTCTTAGTTACTGACAGACTGCATTTTGTTGATTCAGAACAGATACATTTCTGTAATTTCAAAGAAGTTTAATCCCCTCTGCAAAAGGCTGTTCCCCAGCCTATTTATTGTCTTCAAGACCTTCAAGGATGAGGCATCCTTCTTTTTTAGGTCCCATAAGTTAGTCAAGGAAACCTGCTCTAACAACTTGTTTTTGTGACGGTTTTCATTCCTGTTGCTGCAAAATGTACTGTAGCAGTTTCCTCTTTAGTCCGTTTTCCCCTTACATCCCTAAATAACTCTGTCATTCACATTGGAGCTTTGCAAACTCTGTAACTTTCAGAGTATTTACTGTTCTGCCTTGAGAGAGGAGACAGATTTCATTCAGCAGAAGTTGAGTGAACCACCACAAAATGACATATCAATTCCTAGCTGGCAATTAGTCTTTCTTATAATACATATTTCTTTTCTCTTTTATATAAGATAGGTAAATGCTGACGTAACCTTCAGGTTTTGGATAATTCAGGTATGGATACTGGTAGGGGTGTGAGGAGGAGGGTGTGGTAAAGTCAAAGGGAATGGTTTCCATTGATGTCAGAAGGCATCACTTTCATTAACTCTGCTTTCAGTTGCAGCTTTTGTCCCAGAGGGGTGTATGACCTTCTGTGTGCTTAAACAGCTGCATTTCCATGATAGGTGCCAGGTCTGCCTTCCTTGGGATGGCCAGACTGTGCCCTCAGTTTCAATTGACTTATGTCTCTTTCCTGGGTGTTCCATAACACTGTAGTATGGAAATGCCCTCAAGGCAGCCTCAGCTTTGTCAATACTAAGAGAAAAGAGGAAGAAGAAATTTGGCTCCTCTAAATAGAACTAAACAGTAAGAGATGTAGATGCTTTCACAGTGTTTCTGTGTTACTGTTGCCATTCTTTCTGTCTAAAGTACCTTCCTGTACTTTAAAGAATAGCAGCACCTGGAATATTTTTTCCAGGCAATAGACTTGTAAATCTCATTACAATTACTTCACTGTCTTTTCTCTCCTGTTTGATTTACCCTGACTTCCTGACAATATTTTTAGCTTGTTCTCGAGCTCACGTTGATGTCTCTATGTGAATTAACTGATTAAATTCTGACATTCAGAATAAATATTTGGTTTAGGCTTACCTTTTCCCATCCTGCCTGTTTCTACAAACAAATGTGGCCTGTGTTTTATCAGCTAAAGAACATAACTCCAAAAGAAAAAAAAATGGAAAAGAAGTTATACCTCCCATTAAAAAAAAAATATTTTCTGAAGTTCTAGTTATTCTTCTGTGTGCATATTTGCAGTGTGTTTGAGCAGCAGAAAAAGCCAGGATCTACAGATTAGTCAGCACCCACTGCTTACACCAGCAAGGCCAGTTTGTGGTGTGTGTTCATCCTTGGCTGTCTTGGTAGTAAAAAAAGAGATGAATCACCATAGAATGGTTTGGGTTGGAAGGGACCTTAAAGATCATCTAATTCCAACCCCTCTGCCTTGGGCAGTGACACCCTCCACCAGACCAGGTTGTTCAGAGCTCCATCCAGCCTGGCCTTGAACACTTCCAGGGATGGGACAGCCACCTCTCTGGTCACCCAGTGCTAGTGCCTCATCACCCTCACAGGGAAGAATTTTTTCCTAATATCCAATCTAAACCTGCCCTCTGCCAGTTTAAAGCCATCATCCCTTGTCCTGTCACTGCAGGCCCTTGTAAATAGTCCCTCCTATCTTTCTTGTAGGATCCCTTCAGGTACTGGGAGGCCACAAGTGGGTCACCCCTGAGCCTTCTCCAGGCTGAACTACCCCAACTTTCTCAGCCTTTCCTCATAGCAGAGGTGCTGCATCCCTCTGATCAACTTGGTGGCCTCCTTTGGATTTGCTAAAGCAGATCAGTGTCCTTTTTGTGCTGGAACTTGCTGACAAGCTGACTTGTTTCCCTCTGGAGTGAATCCCATGCTGCTCACTATTTCTACTCCTCATTCCCACTAGCCTTAGAGGTGTCCCCACGTTCAAGAACAGATTCAGCTGGCTTTATGGGGTGCACATCAACTCTAAATCCTATGCATTGGCATACCTTCTGCAGAATGAGACATAAAGGAGGGCATATTTTGCCCTCTGTGACTACACTAGACATAGTTTATAAACCAGCCTTTTCTGTGGTATGAACTCTAAGTAACAACAAAAAACACTGAAGGGAGCTGAAACGTATGAAAAGACCTTATCACATTAAGTAAATGGTAGTGAAGTGCAAAAATGTTATGTAGCGCCTTGTTTGTCACTAAAGGATATCTGAAGGACAAGCAACGGCTCTCCTTTCTTTGTTTTTCATTGCTTCTCTGATCCCTCATTCCCACTAGGAGTTGAAGAGTCTGAATTAACTATTCATAAACCTGTTGTCCTTGCCTGGATAAAAGAAAGGGGCTAGGCAGTCAGCAGTCAGGTGGGGAAGGAATGACCTCTGTTCCTCTTTGGAACAGAGATCCTTGATGATGTAGCATCAACTCCCAAGTCTCTTTTGGGTGTGGGGTTTTGTTTCCCTGAAGGGCTTTGAATATTTTCATGTTGGTGGGATTTTTTTTCCTCTCAAGTCCTTGAGCTTGTAACTCTCCTATCTTAACAATCTTACCTTTGCCTACAATTTTGCTTTTCTTATCTTGCACAGGCTAACTCTATTTGTTTTTCACAGCTCACTCTCACAACTTAGCAATTTTCTCAGAAGTTGGAGTCAAGGTTACACAGCTGTGCTGTATCAGCTGGCCTTGCATTACATGCAGCTGAGCCCTTGAGATTACTACTAGCAAAATGAAGACAGTAAGTTAATTCAGCTTACTTCTGATAAAAACCCCAAACGGTTTGGGATGAAGCAGAAGAGTGATTGATTCTTTTCCTAGTCATGTAGCATCAAGATTCTAGTCTGAGTAAGTCTAGGTAATTTGAAGAAGCATCTTTTAATGAATTAGTCCTGAAAAGCAAAAAGAGGTCTGAGGTAATCGCTGTCTGATCCCTGATCTAGTGTCTGTTGGTGATGCTTTAAAAGGGTTCTCACCTGGCTTCGCTCAGAGCTAAGGGAGGTGCATAGAGTGGCACACAGAACTGATGATTATGGAGTCATGAGGATCCCAGTGTTATGGTTGTTTTCTCTAGGAACAATATCTCTTTAAAGAACTGAAATGGGATATGCTATTCTTCTTAACTCTCAAGCTGTTTGGTAAGTCTAGGCTAAGATACAGAGGGACCTGCAGCAAAGTTTAGACACAGACACATCCTGAGATTAATTTACAGAATGTAGCTAATTACAATGACAGCTTTCTTGCTTGCTTTTTTCCTGTAGCTTCTGTTTGCAGTAGTCTATGGCTAATAAAACTGTCAATTTTCTTTTACTTCAGTAAAAGGTCACCCCCTGACAACAGCCCTGTGCTTCCTAACAGCTACTGCCTTTATTAATATTTAAAATGTACACAGTGATATTTCCGAAAGGTCAGACTTTTAAAAGACATAAAATGTCATCCCTAATTCTTCTCCCTCCCAGCCTATTTCTCTGCTTCCTCTTCCCCATCCACCATTTATATGTTCCATTTTAGGTACAGTATTTAGCATGGTGTGTGTTAAATCAGATAAACATCAAGTGTTTCTCTCTTGCAGTACTACAGAGAGGCAAAGGATAAATTTGTCACTGATTCACAGTCCAACAACTTGTGTACATGGTTTCCGATTCCGGCTGTACCATAGATTCCCTTGAGTTAAATGAGTCATTTGTTCTGTCAGTTCCTGATTTAAGAATGCATTTAAGCCAGTGCCTACCTTCAGGCAGGTAGGGTCAAGAGGGTACCAAGGCTTCAGCTGTGAATAAGAGCTTAAACTTTTTCCTCCCTGAGGCTTCTCTTCTTCCCATCTAATAGGCAGTCTACAAAATGGGGAAGGTAATACTTCCTAACCTCAGCTCTCTCTAGATGGCAAACTCTCTATACAGGGTCAGTTTTTCCAAGTATGTTTATCTAAACAGCAGCCTGCTCTGCCTGAAAGAGAACTGAGAAGGGAAAGCAAGAATTTTCTTTGTCTACTGGCCAGGTTAGAAAATGGTCACTCTTTCTATTAGGAATATGATTATTAGGGCCTCAGAAGGTCATTTGTTGCATCCTCTGCCCAGAGACAGGATTAAACAAGTCTCTCATTCCTGGCAGAAGCTTGATCATCCTGTTACTTTAAAATTTCTCTGAGGGCAGAGATTGCCTGTTTTGTGGTGAATCATAGATTCTTCACTCATATTGCACGATGTATAGGCAATACCCAGGCTCACAGGTGTCCTGGTGAATGAGCTACCAGATTCCTTCTGAAATCCTTTCACAGAAGTCTGAACTGCAACTGGATGTTCCTAATTAGATAGTGATCCCTGGTTTTTGGTGAAGATCCTGCTGACACTAGCTTTCATCTTCTAGACTGTGACTGGACTGGTTATAACATCCACCTGAAAGCACTCAGCAAAATTCATCTTCAGAACAAGATGTAACATTGAGCAGCAAGCTCTTGTTTGGTGTTAAGTTAGTTCCTCTGCTCTTTCCCACGTGTTACGATTGCTTATGAAGATGCTTCAAGAGCTGATCCCTGACCAGTTACTTCACATTTATCACATCTCTGTTCCTCATTCTATCACATCCACTTTTTTTGTAATGAATTTTTTTTTTGTATAGCTGATTATTTTGTCATTATTAGCACTGTCCTGGATCAGACAATCCAAAAATAGAAGTGAAGGGCTGCTATACATTCATCAGTCTCTGATAATAAATTATCCAGTGAAGATCTGTCAGTGCAGGTGCTGGGGAAAAATGTCCAATGAACAGAGTTCAAGTACAAGAAGCAGTAGCTGTTCCTTAATGCCCATGACTGATTGACAGCAGATTGTTATTCAAGTCCTTCCTTCTTTCAAAGAATATGGTTAATTTTTCATGGCAGTATGAGGAAAGTACTTTCTGTGCTGAGAAGGACTAATGGCTAGTATCCATCAGCCTAATTTTCTATAAGGTAATTTGAAGTCCAGCTGAGAATCAGAAATAAGATTTTGTAGGCCTGCAATTTGGTTTTGGTTTGTTTGTTTGTTTGTTTTAATGAATTAAGGGGATAAAAAATAAGTGCATTAGTTATGATAGTGTAGTTTAGGTAAAAATATTATTTCCTGCTGTGGTTTGTACTTAACTTTGAAGCCTGTAAAAATCCACAGGCAGCGTGGCTGGCTTAAACGTATTGCATTCTAACTAGTTGGAGAGCCTCAAAGCTAGTTTTCCCTCTGCCCCAAATGGTGGAATACTGATTTCTATAAGGAGGGGAAAGGCTGTTGGGGTAAAGGACAGGTCACCCACCTTGTACGTAGTATCAGATCAGTGCGCTCGGTGATCGTGAAGTAAGAGTCCTGGATCAATAACCCCTTCAGCTGAAGGAGATTCAAACTTATATTTCTTGGTTCCCAAGGGGATGCCCTACTTCAGGTCATAACCAGGTGGTCAGAGACAGGTGTGGAGATGGCAGGACTAGGAGTAAACACAGCCTTGCTCTCCCAAAATCTGAGTGCAGCACAGTAAATGCTGCTTAAAAGAGAGAAAGAGCTGGCAGGAGCAGTTAAGTGTGCAAAGGATCTGTGGGTCCCTGTCCAACACGTGTCATCTTCAGGATACATCTAAGTATAGCAGGCCTGGGGTGCAGGGAGAACAATGTCATTGAATTGTAAACACTCACTTCTTTTTCAGTTTGTTAGATGGCTTAGGCAGCTACCAGCAAGCCCTTCCTCCTCCACTGTGCTGACTTATTAATCCATTTTTAGGTGTTAAAGTCTTACTGTGCTTTTCACAGGGTTATTAGACACCTAGCTTGAACTGTGAGTTTCCTCATGAGTCTGAGCCAAAGAACTTACGCAGTAGTTCCAGCAGTTCAGCTGTGGTAAACTGTGGTGCAGGTTTACTTTGGAAGCAATATAGAAAATTATTGATCCTGATCTAGGGTATTAGGAAGTGATGCTTAGTGATTGAAAGCTCTGGAGCTTTGAAAATTTTGTGTTATCTTCAATAATGGATTAACAGAATAATGTGTAAGAAGAAGGGCTTTGTCTATGTGGATTTTGGCCTAACAGTGCTTAGGACCCAGTGTTAGGGAACTGTTCTCCTTAGTATTCCTTAGGCATGTTATAAATACCGGTGCAAGGATTTCAGGCCCTAAAATCTTAAAAAAAAGGAAGTGATGAATAGTGAGTAATGAGCACAGCTGGAACAGGACTGTTTGAAATCAGGAGCACAGTGATGTTTGATTGTGATTTTAGGGAATGTAATCTACTATTTGTGAGCTTAGCAATTCTAACTCCCTTGGGTTTTATAGCTCTACTGATTTATCTTTAACTACTTTGATGGTAGTACGGTTGAAAATATATCTGTAGGGATATGTTCCTAATGAAAGCATAAATAGCTGAATGAATGTGGCTGGCATGTTCCAGGCAGCAGGAGTTTCTGAGCCCAGTGAAAGGTGGCAGTGACTAGAACAAAGCAAATTAATGATTAGGGATATTTTTGATCAGAACTTCTTAAAGGGCCTAATCTGGTGACAACAGTGCTTTTGGCAAATGTAATTGTTATTGAACTGGTCTCTATTTTAGGGAAGGAACCAAGGAAAGAAGAGTACCTAAATAGTCTAAATAGCCTATGCTTTACTTTTTGTTTTCAAAATAATGCTTGAGTTTATTTTCGCTGAACTAGCTTTTTGAAAGATTTCTTTAACAAAGTAAGGAGTTTAGAATTGTGATGAAGTGCTCCATTTAAAACTAATATTTATTTAAATCTAGTTTTGCAAATTTTACTTTTGCTTACCACTGCAACAGTTTTTCCTTTGTGTTAGGTAAGTCGGATTTCTTCTGCCCTTCCGTGCTCAGTAAGCTGAAGTATTTTTGGACAAACCAAATAATTCCTCATTACAAAACTCTACCCACCTGCTCACTGAAGCCCAAACATTGTCAGGTAGGCTTATCCTGCAAAACTGTTCAGGATTAACTATTAACTGTGATTAATTCTGTAATCACTGCACCATGGAGGTGACAAACATATTCGTGACACTTCCCAGCCTGATCCAGAGTTACAGCTCAGCTTTCCTTTGTCCCAGCTAAATACCTTTTACGCTGATGTAGAAGGCTTTTGAGTTTAGCCTAATTGTCTTTCTATTTACACCATCAACTGCACTAAAGGCTCGCTTAAGCCTGAGTCAGTGACAGCTCTGGCATAAGTTATCTCTGTGCACATGCACAGACTCAATCTTCTGTCTCCCTTCTTGATCTTCAGGAGGTCTTTAATTCATAATGTATGGGACAGAAGACTAATGAACACTATCAGAAAAACAGGCAACTGCTTCCTTCTCAGTTCGTGGAAGAGTAATATCTGTGTAGGCTTCATTTTCTCACTTGGGTCTTTCCCGCATACTGCTGCTTCTAAACAAACACGCAGATCACGACAAAAATGCACCGTCTTTCAATTAAATCTACCAAGTAATGACCCATCTTAAGTGATGTGATTTTTACTTGCAGAACGAAGTTAAGTGAAAGCTAAGGCCACCTAGACAGGTGAATAGAATACCTGAGCCCATTTCACCCATGGACAGATTTGGTCCTGCCCTTACTATAGACCTCAGTGCTGTATTTACTAGTTTGCTTGCAAAGCGAATTTATCTTGCAGCTACGCCCATTGCTACATAATCAAAATGAATGAAAGCAAATACAATTACTGCAGGGCTCCAACAAAGGAAGGGCACACTCCTCCCCCTTTTCCACTTTTAATTTTGCACTTAACAATATTTTATTAAAGATAAACAGAACTCTTGTCAGTAGAAGCAGTTTTCTTATGTGATTAGGAAAAAAGAGGGATCTAAGATAAGCAGACCTGAATCAATAGAACTGAAAGGTTACTGAAAGCATAAGGGCTCCTGGTTTTCAAAGCTAAGTCAAAATTTATTTTAGCCAGTCCATCTCACTTGGTGTCTCCTTTCTTTGGAGATAATTTAATACTAAGGGGAGTCAGTTCACTGTCCTATATTCTTTTATTCTACTCGGCCGTGTTCCTTATAGGAAACTGTGAACAGCCAAGGGCAGATGTAGAGGAGAATGATCAAGCTGTAGTGCAGTGATCAAGGGCTGAGGAAACAGTACTTTGGCAAGGAAAGAAGCAAAGCCAGAGAATACTTTTGCAGGGCTCATCCCCTCCCTGGCTTACACAGAACTGGAACTCCAAAAGTCTGTATTATTATTGCTAAGTTGTAATAACCTGACTGACGCCAATTTGAAGCTTTCTGTGGAGAAAAAATCCTTCCCTGGTGTAGTGAAACCTTCTGTGCTATGAAGGCTGCCAGAGGAAGGAGCTTGCCCCTGTTGGATAAGTGGTGTATGACAGACTCCAGTAATGCAGGGAAGTTTTCAGTGGGAAAACCAGAGTGAGAGGACTTTGAAGACTGCTCATCTAAACAGCAAATACTTGTGCCTAGATTCCCTTTGCATTTCTTGCCTGAAAACTGGTCTAACTGTAAAGTATCTTAAATAATGGTCAGATGTATAAGGTTTTGGGTTGTTTTTTTCTTACTTTTGGGGCTTTTTCCTACACTTCCAGATTTTCAAGATGCTGCAAACTTGTGGATGATGGCAGATTGTGGTTTTATTCATGCAGCTAAACTAGGCAGCTCTCTAGGATTAATTCTGTTACTCTGAAATTGAGAACTTGCACTGGGTAGAGCCACAGTGTGATCTTACGGAGCTCTTTGACTGAAGATATTTGACCAAATTTATGAGATATTACTGTGGCATTTTCCCCATTTATAATACTTTGATTTAGTCATTAACTGATGTCTCATTTTCAGTGATTCAATCTAAATTTTATTGGCAAGAATTACAATGCAGTTGCTAGATTGGGATGCACTTTACAACAAAGGTAATTACATTCTGTTACAGTATAGTTCTGATTCTCTTATATATTTTGCATTTCCTGGTACAGGTAAATCTTGGTTCCTATCAGAATCTTCTATTTTACTGCTGCTCTGCCTCACATTTTTTTTTATTTCATGTGCTGGTTATGCTCAACAATTTAGTTGTATGTCTGTAGTGTTGCCAATGGTTCCCAGATTTACTTTATCCCTTGATATAACAGTATACTTGCTTTCCTGGAAAGAGTTCAGCTTCACTCCTTAGTATCTCATGGAAAATCACTGTGAAAGAATGACATTTCAGTGAAACTTATCCAGTCAATACATATACCAAGTAGGATAACAAGAATTCAGCAGAGCAGCTCACCAGCTACTCCCTTTAGCTTCAAAACCAGTTCACTTTCTCTTTCTTAAATATGATAAGCTTGCATGCACTTGCTGTTGAATGATGGAATCTAGAGCACAGATCAGTCTCCCACTGTCATTTATTATAGATTGCTGTTTCAGGTTGATTAAAAATTTCTTCTAATAGCTACTAGATAAACACAGAGCTAGAATGAGGAAAATAAATGGGATCCCTAATTGTCTCTGACACTGGTCATTGCAGACCAGAGTCTATAGAAGAGGGTTCTTGAACAATTTTGCTGTCTAGAGACTGAGCTGCTCTCAGCCTGTCCACAGATCCCTTGCTGATCTCTGTGTTAATCCAGCAGCTCAGTGTTTCAGCAGTAGTGAGGGAAACAATCTGTGTTGGTTCCATAAACAGTCCAAACCCAAGGAAGAATCACAGAACCAAATGTATCCTTGGAAAGAGATATAAATAATGAAAGACTACATTATGGGTAAACAAATATGGATCTTTTACCTTTTTAGGTTTGTGTTAGTAACCCATAATGGCAGCAGGGCCCATATGAATAGATTATAAACTTCAAATGAAATATGACAACATGACATTAAGAATTAATTTTTCTTTCTGAAAAGATATTAAGCTTCAAGATGCTCGGTAGAATTCAGATAATATAAGTTTGAGTTGTGTCATGACCTTAAAATGTTGCTACCTCTACTGCACGTTCTTCCTTTCCTGCACTGCCCACCTGACTTTCCTCAAAAAAAAATTTGTGGAAATACCTGCAGGTTTTAGTTTAGTCATAGTGCTGAAAGCCGGAAGAAAAAAAGTTGTTCTGTCTCAAGATTCACAGAGCTTTGCATTTTTAAGAGAACTAAAAATTTCACAGGAGAATTGCTAACTATTTGAAGGTGACTAAGCCAATTTGTTATCTAAAAAACAGCTACTGAAATTTAAATTATAAGAATTTAAATTATATATTTCAAAATATTACAAGTCATACCACTGAAAAAGGGGATTTTATTGCTTTTTTCTTTTTAGTTTTTTACTCATGTCAAGTAGAAATAGCAAGGTGCTTCAGGTTCCCCAGAGCTCTTTTTTCCCCCATATTAAGACCCAAACCATTATTCCTATTAAAAAAAAAAAAAATCACCACATTTTTTCCACATTCTTACTGTTATCCAGTGCCATAACCCACTTTATGTGCTACTGGTAGGTTACAAGTAATTGAGCTTTGTGTGGTTGGGAATGTTGGCAAGTTCGATTGAGCTTGGTGGGTGTTCTTTCTCCTTTTCTTTGTTTTCAGTTAAGCATTTTTAAACGTTTATCCAAACGTAGTGCTCAGAAAAGTAGTGGATCATCAGCTTGTGCTGGAAGCTGGCAATGTTGAAATGAGTTGTTTCAGTATCTGTGTGTACCTCTGGTGGGGCACTCACAGGCTGACCTATGAAAACTTTTTCTTCTACCCTGACCTTTTCCAAACAGATGATGTTGGCACACACAAATAGCAAACTGTGCAGATGGGCTTGGTTTTTCTTGAATAGACTGAGCAACAGGTCCGGTGAGTGGTACCTTGAATTTTGATTTGAAACTGAATTCCCAGGAGTGGGAAGGTTATTTGACTGCTTCAAACTCCCTGAAATGCCATCTTCCTGAAGAAGATTAATTTGATGGAGGGAAAAAAAAAAAAAATCAAGAGTCTGCTATTATAGCTTGAAGATTGAACTGAGACAGGCCTTGTCATCTGTAGCTGGCTAGGTTTCTTTCACGTTTGAATTTCACTCCTTGAAAATGCTGCATTAGCCCATCTGTTCACATTTAATTTTCCCTTTCTGCTGGGACTTGAGTTGGTCTTCTTGTGTGTCACTCAGGCACTTTTCCAAAGTGCCTCCATGTAAAGTATTCACTGCTTTCTCCTGAAACAGTGAAAATGATGCCTGTTCTCCTTAGCTAACCACAGCCTCCTAGGACACTCTGTAGTACAGCAAACATCTGTCCCTAGAATGCGTGCATGCTTCATCTGTGCAGTGCCTTTAGTTGTGTTAAATTAATTTTTTCCCAAAGAATTAACTGTAAACTTTTTGCTAGGCAGTGTTACTACCCCAAATTGTTTTAGTTGCACTGAAAATATTTACACTTTGTGTAATATTTCTTTTAAACAAAGAGCAACAAGGATAATCAACTGGAGCTTGTGTGCACTTTAAGTCAGGAGAAATTTTAAGCAGCTCACGGAGTATTGGGTGAACCATAACAAAACCCAAACCAACCAACCACCACCAACAAAAAACCCAAACCAACCAACCAAAAACTAACAACACCAACCAGAAAACCCCAAGTATTTCACAAAGATGATTTACATGGTTTTCAATTTATACCTACAAGAATCAATACCTCACTGAGTGTTTATTTGAAATTCCCCTTACCTGCTCACCCATAAGAAATTTCCCTTATCACGTATTTTAGGACCAAGATATTTAGCAGTCATGACCATGATCTGAGGTTGTCTCACCACGTCAAGTGATTGTAGCTGTTAATTTTCCAGCAGAGTATCGTCAATATCAGGAGTATGAAAACATAGTGTGATATTCATTTAACTTTGTTTTTGCAACCCTAAAGTCAGGAGCTAGTTTAAACTGGTTTACACAGAGAGGTACACACCCCCAGAGAATGATGGCCTCCACCCTATTATAGGACAAAATACCCTCTGGAAGTGCTCACCTCTTTCCTACATTTACAAAGGGTCCCTAGAAGATGAGGTTGTGTTTGACCATGAACATAATCAAATACAATAAAACTGAATCCTTTTTCCCCTGACAATCATAACAAGCTTTCAAGTCAAGGGCTAAAACTGAGTTTCTTCACCTTTGCTGCTCTCACAGTCATTATAGGAAACAAAGGTTTTGGGCAGGATTTTTTTATTGCAAGTTAAATACATGCTGATTCTCTGCACAGCAATCAGAGCAGCCAGCTAGAGGTTGGCTTTGGTCCCCTTCTTAAGGTAAAGTCTACTTCTACCCTCTTGCCAAGAAAAAAGTCAAGAGTCTGTCATGCATGTAAGCAGAAAAATGAACATCTGAAATACCTGTAGTCTCAAAATCTTACTTATATAGCACTCCTCATTAATACAATGAATAATTCAATACCTTGCAAAACAATACAAGAAACCAAGAGAAACACAGAAAAATATTTCACCAAAAGGGGCTCTGTTAGGTTCAGGGTAAGACAGGAGGGGTAGTAGCAGTGTTTAAAATCAGTATGTAAGAACTAGTTCTGTTCCTGGAAGCTGTTTCAGACTGTAGGTTAAGAAGTCACTGCTGCTGGGACATAACACTGTCAGGCACTGAACTTTTCCAGCTGCCACTTGAAAGTTTCTTCTGTGAACATGATACTCTCCATAGTGATGGCCAAGAAATTTCAGCAACAACCTGTTTCCCAGTTCTTGGAAAGAGCACAGATTTGGTGGCAAAAAGAAACAGCACAGACAAGTTCTTTAAAGCATAGGCTAATACTCTATATAAAAAACAGAAATCAAATTACCTGAATAGCTCAATTACCCATGAAATTGCTGCTGATTAAATGTGGCTCTCCACTGTTTTGATGCCTCTACTTGACAAGAGCAGTAAGTCCCCAAAGTCCCATGTAGTAAAGCAGATGTGGTGCAACAGGTGTGCCATGGTGACACGTACTCTGCATATCCTAGTGCTCTGAGAGAGGTACCTGAACACATGGAGGTGAGGTAGACCTGAGTGTTCCAAGGTTATAGTGTGCAGATAGGCTGATGCACCCCTTAGCATATACTTTGCTTCCAGGGGAGAGCACTCACAATTTGTGCACTTGTACACTCTTAAAAGCAACAGGTAAGTACATAATTTCTTTAGCCTCATATACTGATAACTAAACTCTTAATTTCTTTTATCTTTTATTCCATCTTCCCTGTGCTCTGCACTCCCTACAGAATTCAGCCTAATGCTTCTTCTAGCCAGAAAATGGGTATTTGGCAGAGACTGCAGAAAAGCAGTCTGGCAATTGCACAATTATTTAAATTATCGAATAGCTCCAACTCCTGTCATTACTATGGACTTTTTCTTTCAAGGGGTGGGAACATGAACCTATCCCTGCTTTGCAAGCTCTGCCTCTCCTTGAGAGTAGCATTTATTCTACAAAGCTGATGTTTGGCTGCGCAGCACACTGGACATTCACAGAACTAGAAATAAGTTATCCTTTCTGTCGCTGTTGTACCAGTAACGGAGAGAAAAGCATGACACAAATTCCAAGTCCGGGGAGAAAAGCCAATTAATTTATTAATTAATCTGGCCTTTTATAACGTGGTTCACAAAGATGGCAGGAGGCCATTGGTCCTTTGACCAGCCACCCCTCAGCATGATTGGCTAAGACTCTACAACACCCATTTCAAAATATTTTCCAAAGTACCATAACAAAACTAGGAAAACAAGCTGGCAGGTGCTAGATAGAGAATTCATTTAAAAAACCGTCTCACTGGTTTTCATAGCTTGCGTGAGAAAGACAAAGCTCTCACAGGATGCTGCAGAAAGCTGGAACACTTCTCTGCTGAAGGCTTTTCAGCATCCACACATTTCCACTACCTGCCTCTCAGTGCTGGTTAACTATGGCACTGCTGGTTTTATGGAGGTGGAATTTCATGGCTGTGAAGACTGCTGCTGTGTAAGGTGCAGCAACAGATCCCCAGGTCCAGCACCTCTTCCCAGCTAAAAGCTGGGTGACCTGGGCCGCTTCTTAGGGTCACCCAGTCGGGCAGCACCGGCAACTGTCTGGGCTGCTTTTCCTCAAAGCTGGTTCTGGCTGTGGTCTGGTGCTGGTAAACCAACCCCCATGCCTTTTGGGGCATCAGCTGAATTCTCAGGTCCTAACTTGGCTTCAAGGGATGCCTCAGTTGTGGAATAAGAACTACTCGTTTCCCCTGTGTTTGCAGCCTATGGATTCCTCTCCTTCAGCAGCGTGTGCTTCTGGTACCCCACCAGCTGCAGTGTATCCAGCACATCCTAGCTGCAAGCAAGGATGCCTAACATTTTGGTTGGGAATTCTACTCCACAGCTGTCTACCTTGCTGGGTTGACTCAGTATCTCGTGTGGCAACTGCTGAACTGCTTTTTATCATCACTGGGTATCGAGAGAGAGAGAAAAGCAGTGTCCATTACCTTGGGAAGGGAACTGTGAGCTGCAGCAGCAGGGAGCTTAGAGAAGGGAGGGGGCAGAAATGGGTACCTCAGGCTTAAGATAAGATGTCTCCACTTGCAAATGACACTGCTGAGGTGTCTAGGCCAAGTATTGTCACAGTCCTTCTCTTCCTTGGGCTGCTTCCAGCTTGCTTTCAGAACTCGATTTGACCTGATCCCTTTGGTCTTAGAGTATTTTGCCATATGCTACTCTAGAGATCTCTAGGTACTCTGTGGATAACTCTGCACCCTCTGTCACCTGCGTGCCTTAAATCCAGTCTCCCCAGGAGCAAGTAGACAGCCTCGGTATGCCAGAGGTGACACGCATTTGACCAGAAGTTCTTCCACACTTCAGGATAAGCGTGGGTTGAGAACTGTGTGTGTGTATACTTTGGCACAGATCTGTTCTGCTATCACATATGCTTCCATGACACAGTGAGGAGGCATGTATGTTGTTCACTAGGTTAACAAAATCAGTCTGGGTACTCTGTTCACATAAGTAAGTGTACCTTTAACTGATCCATGAAAGTTTTCACCAGCTCATATCTTAGTGCATCCTGGATATCAATAAAATACCAGTCCGTGTGACTGGGAATTATCTACTGCTACACTACTTTGTTCCTGGTAATTAGAATGACCCCTTCTCAGAGCAAATGCTCTTTTTGTGCTGCTTTTTTTCTGTGCTCAGGCAGATCCTCGAAGCCTGGGGACTGTTGTCCAGGTTTCCAGAGCTGTGCTGTCAGGAGGCTCTGTGGTGAGCAGCCTCCTGTACAGCCTGACTGCATGCTGGCACTGAACCAAGACCTCACAGAACTGACAGCCATAGTAGAAGATGATGTATTATACCTACTAATTTCTGGATTACTGCACAGCAGTTTACCTATTTAAATTCTTCTATGGGACTGGGGACTGCTGTGGATTTCAAACAGCTGTTCGCAACTATTGACACTTTCAGAAGGTAATAAAGCTAGCTGCAAATTGACCATTGAATAGCAGGAGGGAAAAAAAGGTAGAAAATCAGCTGTCACTGTTGCACAGAAGGAAGCCCAGCATCCTCTGCCCTTAAGTGTGAAGTAACAGAAGTTTCGTTTCCTCCATCTTTCTAGTGAGTTTGAATTTCTAAACTTCTCATGGGAGTCTTAAATTGTAGATTGAATTTGAACTTCTTAACTCCAGATCTCCAAAGTATGCGAAGCAGAGACGAAATCTTTAGGCACAGATGATTTCTCTTTCCTGGCACAAAGCACTATTGAATAAGTTATGATAAGGAAGCAGAAAAATTTTGCTTTTAAAACTAGACAAGTACTTACTGTCTGGGCTTTAGCTGTGTATTGCTTCCCAATTCCATTGCCATGGACAAAATGGGTCATTAGGTTTCTTTCTGGATTTTTTTCTTCTTTCTCCTGGGAAATATTTCATTTCTCATTCTGCCTTTTTACCCTTTTTACTTACGTGACACAAAGATGCTTGTGCCTTTTTTTCTCTGTATAGCACTGAGGAGAGATGGATTTTGTGTACCTTTTTATATATTTTGAATAGACCCTATCCTGCTCATATAAATTGCAAAACTGTTTTGTTGTAGCTTCTGACAACCTCATTAGTTTGTTACCAGAGGCAATTCATTACAAACCTCACAAGAAAAGCAACACAAATATCCCTCTGTTGGTGCACCACTGAGAGCCAAAGTAAATGGGCAGAAACTAATCTCCTTGGTTTTTGGGTTTGGTTGGGGTTTTTTTTAGTAGGAATTAATGAGATAATGGAAAAGGTTATATAAGAATTTGAATAACATATGCACCTTCTGTTCATCCTAGTTCTATATGTTAATTTTAGCTGAATCAGTGCCTCCATTCCTTGAAGACTGCAGGATCTTGGGGTCTGCGAGAACAGTATTTCACTACAGATGCAAGTTTGCTTTGTAACTTCTTTCTGGGAGGAAAAGAAACTGAGCGAAGGCCTGAGCTATATCTTTTAACAGTGCTGCTGTTTTAAAAGGTAGTTCTTGAGGAAGCCTTGTTGGTAGGATGAATGAGAGTTTAGAAAACAAGTGTGTGCTAATCAAACAGGAGCATGAGGTGGAGAACTGCCTATTTTTACCAGAAATTGCAATCGAAACATCCAGTTAGGATTTACTGGAATATTTGATGAGGGATAAAGTCCTTACTGCTATGCTAAAGTGCTTCTATCCCAGTTCATGGTCTGACACATTTTCTGACAATCTAGCCTAATACTTGCAGTAAGTTTGCAGGGACATAAGGGAGAAGATTACGAAAGCAAATTTTATCCTTCTAAAGGTTACGTGCCCAAGGCAGTCTCTCCATTACAGCAGAGAGACGCTCCAAATTCTCTCAGTAAGGCTCTGGACAGAATAATGCAGGACAAGCATCTCCTTCCTTCTCTTCTCTCTCCTTTCCACCCACCCTGGGACAATAGATGAAGCTTAAAGAAATTAACCTTCTTACTCTAAAGCAGAGCATGGCAAACAGTTTCCAGAATATAAAAGTGACAGAATTTGGAAAAAACATGAAATCATCATAAATAATCATGAAAAAGGTGAACTGATAACAAAGGCTTCATGCTTGTGACTCTGAAGGCTGCCTTCAGCCCTAATGGGAAAGATAATTTGAGGAAGCTAATTTTCTGGGTCTATTTCCAAAAAGGCCCATAAAAGCACTGATTAGTTTTGCTGGTAATCTGTCAAACCACAACTGGACTGAAATCATTACTTTATTTCACATAGGGCCATCAAATAGCTTTATCCACATTAATTCTCAGCCACCAGTGATGCTGGTTACATCTGAATCACTGACCTGGAAAAGCTCTGAAAGTTGCTGCCAATTCCCCAGAGCCATCCAGATTCCCAGTGAGAGACAATTGTATGGGAGACCAATTAAAATAGCATCTGTGAATTAAATAAATCTATAAAAAGCATCTATTTTTCTCTGCAATGTGCATGGAAATTAGCAGAGTATTTTTAAATAAATGCCTGATGAACAAATAAGCCTCTCTGGGGAGGAGGGAGGAGATAAATTTTCTCTTGTATAAGCCTGGAATAATGAAAGAATAAATGATTTCTTGTTGAAGGTTCCACTTGTTATAATCTGGGATTTTTGTGGTTTAGATTCATTTCAACTTTTTTACGTAGTAAAAGAAATAAAAATCAAAATAACCTGAATGTCTGAAGAACTAAACCAACTTTTTAAAATGTTGCTGTTGGACACTTTTGGTATAATTTTTCCATTTTCCACTTCAATTTGGAGAATCCAAATTCTGTATCTTTTGAGGAACAAAAATGCCTGTTTCCCCACCAGAGATCTTGTCATTACTTCCAGTTAAAAGCATGATGAATGGTGTCATTACTGTTTGATAGTAGTTTAGGGTGGATTAACCTGCAGTACTAAATCAAAATTGTGCAGACACCTTAGGATATATAGATTATTTCTTTCTTTTTGTTGTGGTGATGCCTTTTGATTGTTCAAAAGACTTAGACTATGAGACTTTTATAGTTTTATGAGAACTTTATATAGTTTTCATGTAGACTCATAAATACATGGGTTTGATAATTTAGTGCAATTTTACTGCTGCCATGTTTTATCATCACTAGCCTTGGGTTTTATAGATTTGATCAACTGCTTGTAATCCAGAGGCAGATTTTAAGTAGTTCTTACCCAAAATTGATTGGCACAGGAAAAAAGGGAGCTTTGATAAGAAAGCTTAGCCTGTTCATACTCCAATTTGTTGTCAAACTAAAATAGGCCTACTTTTACATAATTAAGTTATACGATTTGACTTTATGTCTCGTAGCTCATATCAGTAATCACACAGGAGCAACAAATGCTCAGTATATTGAAGAATAAGCTTTGCGTGTTCTGGTGCAGAACGGCAGGCATGGAAATGGACAGTTTGTAGTGATTGGCAAGACAGTTGGTGAACACAGGTGTTTCTGAAGCTCCTGCCTCTCTGTAGTTATTTGTCTTGCAACAGGCATTTGCCACTAAGTCCATTCTGATGGTGCTCCTCGTGATCTCTAATTTTCTTCCCTGCTCTCTTGCCGTTTGCCAGACATGCTTGGCCACTGCTTGCCAAGAGAGAACAATGCCCCGCAATATGGTCATGTGTGCTATCCACCTAGAGCTAAGGCCCAGGCAGGTCTGTAGCAGATTGTCCTGCTGCTTTTGGGGACCTCCAGAGCCTGCTGTGTGACAGGTTTTCTAGAAGTTTGTCAGTGAACAGATTTGCTACCCACAAAAGTACAGGCTGCTTCATGCATGTCAGGTTACTTAATGTCAGATTTTTCTCTAGACGAGATAAAGGATAAATTAATAGGTTTACCTTGAAAGCATAGTTTTGAAAATGTGGAAAACATTATTTTTGAAACAACATGCGTGTTTGTCTAATGTTAGATCACAGCTGCTCTAGACATTCTTGTGCTTTAAGCAGCTACTTGCATTCTACAAACTTGGAAAGTTCCAAGACATGGCACCGGCAATCTGTCCATTTTCAGGCAATTATTTAATTAACTCTTCTTCCCCACTGTTAGATACTGGTTCTTGGAGTATTTTTCACCAGAAAATATCATTGAACCTTATAAGAACCATAAGAACCATACTTAGACTATCCTGTGGCCATTAATCTGCTAATACTTATCCTTTTGGCAAAATGTAATTTTGTCTCTGTTTGTTGCTGTCACAGCCCAGTCTCTGCTTCCATCAAGCTCTTCATGGCACTCTCCAGCAAGTTCTTAACTTTAACAGACACAGGGTCTTTTTCATGCATCAGAGCCCAAGAACTTGGCACCTGTTTAGGTACTGAACTGCACTCCTGGAAAGCTTTGCTCAAGTGGAGCATACTGAGCTGCTTACAGCCTGGCACCGCCGTGGTGCTCTCTGGAGGTGTGTGTTGGACTCCAAAGGCTGGCAGTGTAGACAGGGAACTGCTGTGTTACTCTCGTGGACCTGCATGTGCAAACTTGTCACTTTCTGAGTGATAAATGCATCTCTGTCATTCCATCTACCTTGGATGGAATTATCCATGAAAGGCACAAAAATTGTATGCCTTTCTGGCAGAAGATTATAGTACTTCTAATGCAGCTGGGATTAAACATAGGAAAAAAATTGTAATAGAAGCTCTTTGCTTTCTTTGCCTAAATCACTACAACCCTGTGTCTGCAGTGAGTTCTGGATCAGGCTCAGTATTGTTGTCCTTGGGTATTTGTATGTAGAGGATAGTAGTATCAACTTCTTGATTATTCTTATTTTTTTCCACAAGTTGCAGAGAACTGGAAGCGTTCCAGTGCTTGCTACCAAACAGTAACATGTTTAACTAGTCTCTATTCGAACAGATTGTATCTCTGGAGTTTATTTGCTTTTTGCAGACATATTCTCAATTTTTTCCAGGTCTATTAGCTATCATTTGAGAAAGGGGAAAAAAAAAGAAACACATTTTGATAACACCTATTGATCATCTACCTTAATCTTTGCTGCTCAAATACAGGTATGTCTTGCATATACCTTGACGGACACTGAAGATTTATGGAGCTTGAAAGAATTAACCCTAAATTCAAGCTCTTGGTATTTTTATTTTCTCCTCATTTAAGGTTTACTTTATTATTCGATGGATAAACTAAAACTAGATCCCTCAAACTGGTTCTTAAGAGCACATGTATAGAAATAGACCTATCATCCTATTAACTCAGAGGTGAAATCATATTAACATTAATACTTCATAAGCAAAAACATATTCTGTTCATAGGTGATGTGCTAGTGCCCTGAATGAAAGGTAATTTTTTTTTCCCCAAGTCTCAGAGCAAATTAAAGCTTGTCCATGCTGACTGTTTTTGACTGATAGGAAGCTTATGATCTGTGACCCCCCTGCCAATACAGATATTTTTACAGTATTTCTGAAAGAGTTTTTCATATAGGATTATATATTCAGTAGGGGTTTACTACTTATCCTGCAGTATTGCTTGTTATTCCTGACACTTGCTCCACCACATCGTCTGCTTCTGCAGAGGGAAGGCGAAACACCTTGTTTTGTGGAGAGCAGAGCAAGCCATGGGGGGCCAGGAAGAAGGGAAACACATTCATTTTGGCCCTCCACTCAGCCCTGTCTTTGTCCATTCCCCCTGCATCTTTGGGATCAACAGCAAGGCTCTTGGGTCAGAGCTATCACAAGGTATCTACCTCTGTAGAGTCTAAATAAATTAGATTCATGGTGTGTCATTGCTTGAGCAAGAGGAATGTCATGGTACTACAAATGACTCCTGTTCATTGAACTGCTATCACCCTGGAAGTGATTCTTTTCCTCCAGGTTATTCCACAGTAATCACTCACTGTTCAAATAATCCATGCATAAAGTTAAAATCTAGACAGATAGATACCAGTGTGGATTGAGCTCTCCAGTGACACAAATACCAATGTGCTTCCCGTGAAATTTCCTGAACAGACTCTTTTCATGAACAATCTTCCCTCCATCCATCCTTCATTAATTCATCAACCTTCATTCCTTCTGCCAGTGGACCTGCTTCTGTCCTCAAGGATCCATTTGTCTGGTTCTGACTGTTTTCAATAGATGTGATAAGCCCGTGTCACAGCTGGCCACAGCAGTGGGTTTCTGACTGGAATACTGTTTTGGCTGCTTCTTCATGATTGCTTGGACTTAGAAGCAGTCTTAAAAGACACCTGATCCCAACTGTTCCAAATCTTGACACATACTTGAATATTTCCTAGAGGCATCTGACGGTCTCCATGTTAAAGGGAAGTTGTCATATATGCTCAACAAACCTCATACCTTTGTCTGTATAGCAACACTGGAAATGTTCCTTGTTGTCCTGTGCCAACACAGCCCTGCAACAGCTTTTGGGTGACATGAATGAGGTGTAAATGGCAAGAGTTAGATAAGCCCTTGGTTGTCATGATAGCAAATACATTATGAGAGTCTGAATAGAATCACCAATTCTGTGACATCTTCCCATGCTGGCTTCCTCTTTTGAGTGCGCTTCGCACACCATCCGTTGCTGTTCGCTCATAGTATTATTTTCAGCTTCCCCAGGTTAAGGTGAACTCTGTCACCTCCATCCATTCTGTGAGGCTGTAATGACACTACGTTGCTTATGCTATTGCACTAGATCAGTCTTGAGTGCTGTTTTTTACCCTGAGGACAGTGCTGTGCAGATGTTATCTCTAATAACCCCACTGAAAATCCTATATTCTGGAAAGGAAGGGAACAGTCTGAACTAACCCCTGCCAGAAAAAATACAAAGCAGCCCAAAATGAATGGAGGCTACAGCTAATAAGTCTTTGCTGTTCCAGTCACCTGACCATCATTCCCAATCTTTCGATCTCAATCTGCAATCACCTTGGATATGGATTTGGAGTAGACACTAATCAAGCACAATTAAGCAAAACCCGTTGCAGGTGACTTGCTGAGCTGGAGCTCTGTTGCTTTCCATAATAGTCAGCACTGTGCTTCCAGAAGGCAGCACCAGTTATTGTCTGATATACAGTATAATACATTTATGTATTGATTTTCATAAGGCAGGAAGGATAAGACTTTTGTTTTGATGTATTAAGAGTGCACAGACTCACAGACATTCAGTGCCAAACAGAAGCCTGACTAAGCACAAAACATGGCTTGGGCCCTTTTTACTTTAAGGGACTGTCTGTTCTGAGGTGGTTTCATGGTAGCTGTTATCTGTCAGTGTGTTGATCAGAATTAGACATCTTATACTGGAGCCATTTATTTGTAAAACCATCAGCAAGACTTCAAGACACTTCATGATTTCTTTCCTAACTGGGGCCATAAAATTGTCCCTCTAGAAGGACTGCTGTGTGGACCAGAGTCCTCAGGTGCATGTTGTTGAGTTTCATTAAGTATTTATTTATGTTAATAGTTCTCTTGGGTAGTAGGCATCTTATGTGGGAGAAAATCAACGGTGTTTCTAATGGGAATGAGAACTGTGCCTTTGAGAAGGGGGAAGGACACTCAGTGGTGCGGAGGTTCTCAAAGAGGCATGAGAGCTTCTGCCCTGCCGTGTCACAGCAGGATTCAGGATTACTCCAATTCCCATTCAACTGATGAGAAATGCATGAGCACAGATACTCGTGCTGGTACTATTAAAAAGGTGATTCCCCCAAACTGGCATTAGCATTCCAGCACAACTCTCCTTGTGTTTGCTGTTTATTAGCTTTATCTACTCTTGCTTGAATATTCTCTTAGATATGCATTCACTCTTTTCCGGCTTTCTTGTGGGCAGTGACAGTATTCCAGAATCATTTGCATGTTTTAGGAATTTAAAAAAATGAGATTGCTATGAATGAACTTTCCAGTTTAGTAGAAGACATCTTAGTGTGGATTTTCAGTTCTCATTAGCTGATCCATCAAGGCAGCTTGTTTCCATGTGACCTGTGTTGGATACAGTAGCTCAGCTATAGTTGGAAAAGTCCTTTTTATGGAAAAAAGTAGTTAAGATATGCATGTGTTGATAGACATCCATGGGGCTTGATTAATTAGTTTCCATACTATCTGCCATCTCTCATTCTGGAAATAAATTTCACAATATCAGCTAAAGGATCCCAAAATAACAGAAGAAATGCTGGAAAATGGAGATAAGGAGAATCTTTCACTCATAAAACTTGTGCTGTGTCAAGTGGACTGTTGTGAGAAGTGTATGTGCCAATTAAGAATTGGTGGAATGTTATACTGCCCAAAGAAAAATGTTTTTAATTAGCATTATTCTCCAGTATTTTTTGAAAAGGGCATATTTGAATATTCCAAAAGATTCACACAGTTAAGTGCCTAGAGCCCTGACACGTTTAGAACTGATACTATGCTCACATACAATTTAATCTCTTTCATTTCAAGTTATCGTTGAGGGATGTCATGCTTGTAAAGCTAGCAAAGTACATGTCTGCTGTGGCCTGGGGGGTAGAAAGAAAAAATGTATACATTTCATATATGTACGTATATATATATATACACATTTCATGTGTAGATGAGTGTGCATGTGTATATATATGTATATGTTTTCATATTACATTATTATATGGAAGAAATACATAAAATATTTAGCAGGAACAATAGGAAGCTGACAGCCACCCTCACAGATGTGCTAAGAGCAAAAGGTGCTAATACTGTTTGCCAGAGGTTGGAGTTACAACAACGGGTGCAGATACCTTACTAGCACTTGGAAAATTCCAGATTTAATGCTGTTGTTCCTGTCTAAATTGTTGGGAGATGTAGGTTTGTGTGCTAATTACATTTTTATCTTTGTCATTCTTTAATAGTTTGGAAATTCCAATCAGTGATCGCTTTTCTCTGTTTTTCAACATCTGGTTTTTTAATTAAATCCCTGCATGATTTACAGCTGGTTCCTCATCAGCTTGTCCTCCAAACTGTTGTCAAAATCAGTTAATTTGTTGCTCTGTCTAAATAACCAAAAGGGAAGACAAAAGACATAAAGCTTTCTTAATATTGTTTGATATGAACAGATTTTAAAACAAAACAACACTATCAAATTTACAAACAATGGTGGTACTGTCTCTTTGCTTTTGATGGCTCTACATCTCAAACCCTTGGTTACTCTTCTAAACACTGTACCATGTAGGCATAATTTCCTTGTGCAACCTGAACCATTAACCTGAAAAATATTAAAATATTTCATGCAAGATCATGTTTGAATGATCATGTTGGTCAGCAGAAACCTCAACTCCCAGTTTGGTTCACTCCATTTTTTCTTCTTCAAAACTTTGCAACAGCTTTGAGTAGAAAAGGTTTCTTTCCCAGGACACAGAAAAGGTAGGTGTCCGTGCTCCAAAATCACAAAAGTTTTTGTAACAGAAGTGTACAGCTAGCTAGAGTTGAATATATACAAGTATATGTAGAAATGTCTTGCTTTCAGACACAAAGGCATTTCATCTCTTTGCCTTCTTTAATAGAAATGCTGTGTCTCGGCAAGATAATTTTTGTGTTTGTTTGTTTAGCTTCTGCCTGTTGCCAGGGATTTTTTTCAATAACCATTATGTTTGTGTTCAGATTGTATAATATTTCTTTTTGCATTAGGCTGTTCAATTATGGCAGGCACACAACAGCAGTACAGGAAAACAGTAAAGAGATTTTTACAATGTGGGTAAAATATATGAAAAGAAATATTATTTTTCTTTTTAGCAGCCTTTTATTAAGCCAGAAGTTTCCTCCAGGGAACAGACAAAAGAGATCCTCAGTCTATTGCAATGTGTATTAGCTGGTTTGGTTCATCTTTCATTTTGAACTGGCTGTGGATACAAATTGAAACCCTTCCAAACAGCCTGGAATCTTTCAAGCCTCCCAAGACCTGAGCCTCCATCTGCAGCTAATTTTGCAGATGATTCATCTCTTGTCTTCAAAGATGATATGGGTGCAAATTATAATCGTACTAAGCCATCTCAAACTTTTGAGACGTTCAGCTGAATACAAATATGCATCTGTTTTCTTTACAACAGACTGAACCAAAACTTTAACACTTAATCCCCTGAGCTCCTGGAATACTGGGTGATCTGTAATCAAGAAAAACAGGCCAGTCATTTCCGTGCTTATCCATGACTCTTGGTGCCCATGCTGAGTGCCAAGTCCACCACAATCACAATTTGTCCAAGGGTAGAGAATTTGAATTGTGTGTTATAATGCAAAAGAGTATTTCAACAGTTGCCCAAATTACAGCCAGAACTGCATCTCAGCCTGGCTGATAATATTGAGCCTACTCCATGTGCTAGATGGCAAATCTTTGTCTCACATTGGGGAACAGCTGGCTGTTCAGCTGGATCCAGAGAAAGTTCCTTCCCTATGAGGAGAAAAAGGTGTCTGCAGCCTGGTCTGCAGTGCACTGCCTTTTCTAACCCTACCTTTCTACCATCTTTCCAGTTTCCCCTTTGGTATTTAGTGTACCTGCTGCCCCTTTCTCACCTGTGCTCTCAAGGCATTGGCCAGGCAAAAATATCAGAATAATGCTAATGCAGTTTTAATGCCAAGTTTAGGGTCCTCATCTGCACTCTTAAGCAGGGTGAATCTCCACTGATTTACTGCATCGTCAACAGTACCTGGTCAGACCTTTAAAAATGTTATTTTGGTTTTCAGTCTTGTGTCTCCTTCCTGTGTCAACACTATTAACATGCCACAGAAGGTCTGAACTCTTACCTCTTCCTTTCATTGTCACTTCTTGCAGGTGCCTTTCTCTGCTTTGGAGCTGCTGCTCTTTCCCACAAGTTCTGTGCTCTCCTCAGAGTTGTGTCATGGATTGGCTCTCAGGGGATGGGCTCACTTGGGTCACCATCCCAACCTTCACCAGGACACAGCCTGTGTTGCCTGACATCTCTCTCTAATTCTGGCAAAGAGCAGCTGATGGTGGGTCACTTTTCATACGGCTCTGTTGAGAAGCTCTGAGAGGTGTTTAGTTTTTGTTGCAGGGTAGCTTTGACTCTTTGTGTTAGCTTTCAGAAGCAGAAGGTTTTCAGCTTCTTCCTGATCCTATGTAATCTTAATTTTAGACACTGTTCTTTTTCGAAAATGCTGTGGATTCCCTCTCTGTCCTAAATGTCACTTCTAGTTTAGGCAGCCCTGTCTGAAACACAGTAGATATTATCTAATTCCTTGATGTTTGCTTTAGTGTTTTATGTACTAAATTCACAATAAGCAGTGAGGGATCCCAGCTGGGCTGGGATGTGCAGAGTGAAACAGCTGGTGCTGAGGTTGCTCTCTCTCAAAGGATGTTTTGTGCTGGAGTTGAGTATTGTTTCTTCTGGTGGTAGTACGAGTCTGAACTGGCCACTGCTGTCACCTGGAGTGTACTGGATGTTTTCTCAGGCATCGTCTTCCAGTCCAGTACATCCCAAAGGGATCCAATTTGTGCACTTGGAGAAAATCCTGTGTGGGGGGTTGAATTAAAACATGTAAGGACAATTGGGAGATTAGTTTCAAAACAGTACCCAGATCCCAACTGACAAAGGTAGAGGACTGACTCAGAAATCCCCAGAAATGAAGGTGTGTGCAGGCTGGCATGTATCTTTTAAAAACCCATAGAAATAAGAAAGTACACATCTGCCCTGTTAATTCCTGTCCTGGGATGGCCCACAGTGTGGGATTATCTGGTCTGTGCAGAACACTTGGCCCTTTTAAATAAGAGAGTCTCTTTCTGCCCCAGGGCTAGGAAGTACATGGATTTCTAGGTTGTTGTGGTGGTTTTTGTTTTGTTGGGGTTTTTTTCCTTCCTTCTGAGCTTATCAGCCGCTGAAGATTTGCTTCACTTCGGTGCTGCAGACAGCAAGATCCCCTTTAGGGGTCATCAGAGAGTTTCTGTTCCCGTTAGTCAGGGATAGAAGCTTCGTATCAAACCGCCCTGTTGATTTTGTTACCACATCGGTAGCAAGATCTCTGGCCATTTAAGCAGTAAAGTTGTTGCTTTGACGTGTTTCAGCTGTTGAGCTGTTGCCTCACATCTTGAGTGAGCCATTTTTATGCCAGGTTTTTCATTTACAATAAATCATCAGAAAGAGATTAGGACAGAACAGATCTGCATGGAAACTACATGGATCCTGCTACAGGATCCAGCTTTGAAATTAACCTTTTCTGTACAATCAGCCCCAAAACTGGCAGGCTGGTAATACCTCAGCTTTAGCACCTCATAGACTGTCAGCTTCAAATGATCTGAAGATCTTCGGGTTTCAATTGTATTTGTATATATTTTTGTTTTCATATATGCAGAAATATATGTGTTCTATACCTTATACATAAGTTAGAGTGTGGCAAAATGATTGTTTCTTTTTTAAAAATATCATACAGGAAGTATAGAAATATACTGATTTCACATACCTTTGTAGCTCTGTATAAAGCTTACAGCCAGAAAGCACTAACATGGACAGCGAAATCAGAATGCAGAACAGAAACATTTTGTATTAGCTTGTAGATTAAATTGGTTGCATAGCAAATGTAATGCTGAGCTCTACATCTGTTTGTGTTTCTGCAGTACAATATAACTTCTTAATTCACTCTGCCTCTGAGGAATGCCTTGTTCTACAGGAAAAATAGAGCACTGAGTAGTTAGTTTTGAATCTGCTGTTGAGATCATTGACTTAAGGGGGGAGACAAAGGAAAGGAGAGGGATCAAGGTGCTTTGGGAAGGAACAAGTCTGGAGAAATAGAAAGGGGACAAAAGTTGCTGGTCTGTTGATCACTGCAGTTTGTCCTGTATTCTCAGTTATCTCAATTTCTACAGGTCTTACTGGATGAGGGACTCTGTTCTGAGTGCATGTGTGTGTGCAAGGGGATTTCATGGCCAGCAAGTGCAGTTGGACCACAGAACAGGGTCTCACGTGCCTATGGTGCCAGCAAAAGGAGCGTAAAACTGGATTACCAGTGAGTAGTATGAGAGGTCTGTGAGCTGGATATCAAGGCAGCTCTGAGTCTGGGCCACATACCAGTGAGACCAGGGGGTCTGCAAGTTGGCTGTGGTGGGGTCCCAGAAGCCCACGACTAGGGAGGCCATAAGATCTGTAAGCTGGGAGCGGGAGTCAACTAAGTGGGATCCATTTGCATGTGAGTCTCTCTTTGTGAAGCAAACACAGGTGAAAGGATCCAGGACAAGACACTGGATAGGCTGAGTGCCTGAGGCCAGTCACTGGACGGATATCGAATGTGCATGGAAGAGAGTTTGTGGGCCAGCAGCTGCAGTGGGGATGCTGGGCCTGAGGTGCTGCAGCTGGGGAGAACAAGGATTGAGGGCAGGCTGGTGGATAGACTGTCTGAGACCAGTTACTTAGCGTGTGTAGATATATGTGTTAATATGTGTGTGTGTGTGTGTGTGTGTGCATTTGCCATCAACAGCCTTTTATCCTGTTCAGCCAGAGAGCAAAACAAGAGGAGGCTGTTGCTGTTTGTGTGAGTGCTTAGTGTTTCTGTCCACAGTGAGCCCCGTAGCTGGCCATGTGTCTACACATCTGTTTGCCATGTACCTGTGTTTTATGGGCACCTGTTAGGGATAGACACTCAGCCTCACTACTCATGGAACCTGGGAACATGGAGTGCAGCAGCCTTGCCTCTATCTGGCTACTGCATTTGACAACTCCTAACGTGTTTGCCACAAACTCTATGAATGCTAAAAAGCAATAAGGTATTCAATATATATTTTTCTATTGTGACTGCTGAGAAGTAACAGTAGGTCTTCACAAAAAAAATTGCATAAATTGCTTCAGACCTCCTGCAGCAATAATTTGCTGCACTGTTTGGTGATCACTGAAAGGCTAAGTCAGAGAACAATATTCTGTTCTGTACAGACAAGAACAGACTGGATTTTTTTGTGTGTCATAACATCCATTCTGTAACAGGCTGGAAAAATCTGCTGGAAAAAAATTCTGATGAGGGAGAAAAGTTAGCTGGCTGGAAAAATGTTACTGAACAAACACACGCTCCTTTTCTAAGCGAGTTCTTGTGCAGATGATATACTGCCCTCAATTGGTACACTTAACTTCTGCTGACAGAAGTCCTGCTGCAGCTTGCTTATAAAACAGTGACAGAAGGCTCAGAGCAGTCTTCCATCTTAACCCTAGTGAGTATGTGATGAAACCCCACCAAATCAGCATGATGTCATTTGATCTGCATTCTCTATTCATTTGTACCTTGGTTCACACAGAGGGAAACGCTTCCAAACCTCTTACGAAAATCTAGACAACAGCTCTTGAAATATGGCTGTGAATGTACTTCACAGGGCTCCATTCCATTCACTGGCTTAGTTTGTGATCTTGTTGTTTGGTTCCCTTTTGAATAAAAGGAAAAAAAATTAATGTTTCCAAACCACCACAAGGTTTAGTCACACAAAAAAATACATTGCCATCAGAAGATAAACACCTCACAGAGCTCACTTCAGGACTCATTAATTTGACATCTAGACAAGCAGCTGAAACCCATGAGATGAGCTGCTGTTTATGCCAGATCTGAAGCTCCTCCTCCCTGCTGTCAGTCTGATCAAGCTTAAGTAATGTTGCATCATGTGTCTTCTGCAGGGGGTGAGGGGTCGGTAAATTGGCTCTTCTTGCACTGGAATACATTTGGTTATGATCTGTTTCGAGCCTTACTCATTTTTGGGAATGGGCCATGAGCAGTTGTAGGTTAGGCAATAATTTGCTGACAGACCGGCTGTCAGAATAATCCGTAATTATGTTTTTCTTGGCCTGACTCTGGTGTCTCAGCAGCTACTGTCAAGACCAGCCTTAGGTAGACAAATCACTGCTGTTGCGCCATTGAAACCATTTCAAGTAACACCACTATTACACCCACAGCCTCCAAATGATGATACTGAGTGTCAGCAGGGAGGGTGGCTAAGGAGGGAATTTGCATTTAGGAGCATTTGGTTGCTGCTTTTCAGGAGAGTCCATCACTATACAGACCCAGGCTCTTCCTGAAACCTGAATACAGTATGTTCACATTGAAAAGTTCATTTAGGAACATTTCAGTGGTCAGATTAACAGGAGCTGTGTTTTTCTTCTACTTTTGCAGTGTGTTTTCTCATCTGGCATTTCTCATAAAAAATCTTTTTCACTCATCCAAATCAAATCTAGAACTAAAGGCAATCCTGCCTTTCACAACCTCAAACCCCAGTGTTAACCTCCTTACTCCCACTGTCCCAGAGTGGGAAGAGTTACCCTATGGATATAGCAGACCATTATTCCAGATATCCCAATCACTCCCACCATGAAAGCTTATGGCAGATAAAGCCAAGAGCTCATCGTGTTGGAAACTAATTTGTTGCCTGCAGGAAAGGGAGTTCAGTGGGAAGAGATCATGATTTAGTTTGATGTGGACAACTAAACTTTCAGAAGGGCAAGGAGAACTTCAGTTCCTCTGGCCCATCAGCCTTGGAGGGAGACAACAAGGTTCCCCTCTTGGTAGCTTCTTTAAGGCATGAAGCAAGATGTACAGCAATGGGGAAAACAATTTTGAATTACTGCCTTAAGAAATACGGATTATGCATCCACATTACACTCCTAATAATTTTACTTACTATGAAATTGGCAGGTTTATATCACGACTGTGTTGTGTTCTCTTACTGAGAAAACACCGATGTTGTGATCAGCCAGTGGTGGTTAGTTCAGTGTGGAAAACTGATTCTTAACATTTGAGCAAATTGTTGTAAAAGAAGTCTACAACTTTTTTTACTATTTTCTTTCTCTTTGCTCGGTATTAGCCTTTGAGGTAAAATCTTGTTCTGATCTGGGGACAGCAATCAGTAATGATGTATAAGCTGGTGCGTACGTAATCTTTCCATTTTGCAGCATAGATCTGCCGTCTTTTCAGTTTGTTTTCTCATCTGACATTTCTCAGAAATGTTGCTTTCTCTCATCTAAATCCAGTCTGGAGCTATTATATGATAGACAGATTACAGTGTTCATGTGCTCCCATACAGAACCAAGCTACAAATGAAAAATAAATCTTGCCTGATCTTGAGATTTGGTGGAAATGTAACTATTTCCAACTGTCTTAAGCCACAACTTTTACTTGTTTTAAGTGTCTTCTCTATCCATTTTGTACCTTCCCACACTATTTGTCTCAAAAACGCAAGGAAGAAAGTGACAATAAGCATGAAATTTGTATGTCGTTCAGTGGGCTCTGGTGCAGCTACCTGCACTGCAGGGCTGTGAATGAGAACTCCCAGCTGGACCCCTCAGCAATTTAGTGCTGTGATGCTCTGCGCCCATATCATGTTACATTCACAAATATCAAGTTGGACCTTGCAGTTTTCAGTTTCTTCTTCTGTTGTCAGGAAGGACATGTTGTTTTTATTTTTGCAGTAGTACTTAATAATCCCCAGCAAGGATTAGAGCTGTGTTGTTTGGCAGAGCACACGAAGACGGTGTCTGCCCCTGAAACCCTACAGTCCAGGATAATGAACAGCATATACCAGACAACAAAAGCAGTCAGTGTGAATAAAAAATTATAGGTGTCTCTTCATTCATAATCACAGTAGGAACCAAAGGCCAATGTTTTACCTTATAATGTGCCCTATACTGATCTTTGTCATCCAACAATAGTGGGGAAAATCAGGTTATGGAACCCAGGAACAGTTTCTCAGTAGTGTGACGCTTACCAGCACGGACTGTAAGGTGACAGGATCAGTCTTGGCAATTCTTGCATGCAGCTCTGTCCCACAGGACCTCCCATTCCTTGGCTGGGCTGGAACCGCATCAGATGCAGTAATTATCACAGTTAATAAAGCAGACCATGATCAAGACTCATACTAAAGTTGCTTTATGCCATTTCAGCATTAACACATATTTCAACCCGCTATCTGTGCGTAGAAGTCCGTAAGTGTCTGAGAAGCCAACTGTTATTAGAAAGCTAAGAATTATAAATATTACTCTTCTCAAATTCAAGAAAATGGACATACTTAAATCTAGTACTTGCTAAATAATAGCTGGTCTAATAGGGTTGTTTCAGCACGACACAAGCACCCTGAGTATTGTCAGCCAAGGAAAGAAGGGAAACACATGAGCTGGGAGAAGTGCCAAGTTCCTCATTCCCAGCGTGGGCCCTCCAGAAAGTTGTCAGATGTGTTTGTGGTCAGTGCAGGAAAGTTTGCCCAGATATCACCTGAGATCCAACTTCATTGTGCCAAAGAATATTTCCCTTGCTTGAGGTGTCTCTTCAGACTGTGGTTTATTGTTATTATTTCTGTAACATCTGCAGGCCTGGCTGTGCTGGGAATTGTAGTAACGAAGGTGGTGGCTCTCACCCTTCTAATCTGCTGTCAGGGACAAGGTAGGGTACACAGGCAGGAAAAATAAAAGCCTGGGCTTGAGGTGGACTGAAGTAGTAAAAATTAGGTGTTTGACTATGCAGTACTTGGCTGTTTATCTGCTAAGCTTTAATAGTTTTAATACATATCAACATATATGTAATGCTATGAAGGCATAGAAAAAAAAGGAAATTCACTCAACTATTATACCTATGAATTTCTGGTAATGTTTCAGAACTGTAAGGATTTTGTAGTGATTGATCAGTATTGCCTGAATGTTTTCGACCTGTGCTGTCGCTGATAGCCACTTGCCAAATGATTTTTATGATGAAGCCTGTGTAATTCAGCTCAGCCATATTTTGAGGCTGCTGTTAATCTGGTCTGGGAAAAAAAAAAAAGTGAGCAGTATTGCTCACTTCTAAAATTAATTTAAAGCTTTCTGAGTGCCCGGATCACAAATGTTCCATATCTAATTACCCGATGCCCTCCTTCAGTGTCATTGTATTACTTTTTTTCCTCTTTTTAATATTATGGAAATGTAAAATAACTTGACCTTGAATAGATACCTTGTGGGGATTCCTTTAATATATGCAGTGAATTAGATGAATGCCCGTTGATAGCTAAAAGAATTTTACCTCTTCTATTTCATAACAGAGGTTTGCACTTCAGAAGCAGCAAGGTTTCTGGTGCTCATTCATTGCATTTTTATTAATTTGTAATATGTCAAATGAATAAGTGATCTCTCTTACTTCTGCTGATTAAAAAGTTCTATTAAGAACATAGATGATAAATATATATGATATGAAATGAACTGAGTTATAAATCCAAAATGTAGACATAATGTAATAAAGCCACCTTTTCTTCAACATCATACCCCATTTTTCTAATGTGTAGACATCTATTGTCAGCTTAATTATTGTAAGGTAAGATCAACCTTAATTAATCAAAGGAGACTAAGACTGTCTTTGTAATAGTTAATTTTTAAAAAGAAGAGGAATAGATGTATCTATAGTTAGCACAGTACACATAAATTCAGATATAAGAACACAAGAGGATATACTAATAAACTGAGCCAGAGTAACCAAGTGTATAGTTGGGGTTAGTGCTCCATTGACACAAAGAGGGATAACTTGTTCTCTTCATGTCAGAAATAAGTATCATTGTGTCAGCTGCCAGATGCACTGAGTAGAAAGCTGGTGTAATGATTGGTGTGCTAGAGAGGCAGAGGAGAGGGATGCACCCTATGCTTTCACAAAAATGGGCAGATGTCAAGCTCATTGCCAATTTTTTGAGTTGTCTAATTCCTGTGTAAAATACCTCTAAGATCATAAGCCAAGCCCAGCCACCATGTTAATCAGTTCAAGCAGTCAAGCATCATCAGGGCATTAGAAGAAATCCAAATCTTGCTTTTAAACAGCTCAGGTTTTGTTTTAAATGTGGTGTTTGGGGTTTGGTTTTTCTTTAGTGGATTCAAACTATGTTTATCCAGGGTCTGCTTCTTGTGAGAGAGAGTTTTTAGGAAATCATTAATTAAGCTACAAGCTGAGATCCATTCCTCCCTATATAGTCATATTGGCTGCTGCTTTGGTTTTTGTGAGATCCATTGGGATCTGAGGTGTTGCACCCCATGCATTTGAAGCTCCTGCTTATTCCTACATGAATTGTCCTGAGGAGAAGCAGGATCCACAGATTATGGCAAGCCTTGGAAGAGAAAGGCAGTGCTGACAGCACCTTCATCCAAAAGCCAGAGGAAGTCCTTTACCTGCTTGATTTGAAAGCCTGGGCAAGGGAAAAGCAAATTCTGCAAAGGAGCCCAGCACTGACTCTGTTCACACCTCCTTAGCTCCCATGTGCGGCCCCATCTGGGACATCAGGTGGGACTGGCAATGTCATCTTTGCGTCGCCCCCCCCTCACTCAAGTGTAGTGTGCTATATAAAGACTTTGGAAATTACATTCCATGCCTAGAAACAAATCAGTTTAAAATCCAGGATTGGTGGGAAAGATCTGATTTTCCCTTTTTCAGTGTGTGTGTATATATTTGGAGGAAAGGGATAAGGAGAAGAGCTGAGGAAATTCAGACCTGAATGTGGTGGGGATTGTTGGGTTGCTGGTGTTCATATGTTGGTGGTGCAGCCCCCGTTTACTTTCACCACAAATCTGGCTGATTCTCTTTTCCTCAGAGTGGAGCTTGATTTATTTTATTTATTATTTTTTCACACAGCTTTAGTGCAGTGTTTTTGCGGCAATTATGCAAATTATATGTCACACCATCGCATATTTTCCGCATCATTTGATTTGACCTTTAAAACTAATAAGAGAATTATCATTTTTATGGGTAATTTGTGTTTCATGGTATGAGACAGCAGGACAGGGACTGATGGGAAGAACATCAGAACGTAGGAGTTATGTTGCAGGATAGTACTGGAGGGCCATAAGTAGGTATCCAGTATACAACTGTGGCTGCTGTGAGCTCCTAAAGAGTAAATTGAAGATATATTCTGCAATAAACTTCCCAGAGGGGAATTTTCTTTCAATAACCTTCAGTGAGCTCTGGGCTAGCCATTGTTCTTTTGGCTCATAATTGTTTCTAATACATGCATTGATATCTTGTACAATCTATATATGGATATGAATATGTATTTCAAGTAATGTAATGCAGGATATTATTCTTTCATTATTCTTTCCATACAAATGTTGATAGTTTATATGTCATGATACATGTGCATGTCTAATCCCACTTAATCACACCAAACCTCCTGCTATATTTTCCTTATTTATTCCATTCTTCTGGTTAAACATACACTGTATAATTTTTCAATTATTTTTGATGCTGCTATAGTCAACTTTTCTATGCATCCACCTGCTAAACTACTATGAAAGGCAAAATGCTAAAAGCAAGGAGAATTATCTATATATTGTCTTCTCCAGCACATACAGAACAAGCATGATTGCTAACAGGTTCATTAACAGCACTGTAATACTCTTCTTTCAGCCTGCTTCTCCCTCAGAAAGACCTGTGGAAAGTTCAAAGTGTCAAGAAAATTGTTGCAGAACTGTGATAAGACATGACATTCGAGCAGTGAGGACTTCCATAACACTGGCTAAATGCCTTATTAATCTAACATGTGTCAGGTAAGATTTTCTGTGTGTTTACGATGATGCCTGGCAGGAGCATAGGATCTTCTGTGTGGGCTGTGGTTTGGGGAGGGGGAGGCAGAATATTCCTCTTCTGACAGAAAATTAGTATTTCATATGCACTCCACTGTCGTGGGAAGAACCTGTGTACAGAGCCCTAGGATGTGGTGGGAAGGGTTCCCAAATGGAATAACATACACCAGTATTTTGACCACACTTAGCACTTCCCAGCTTCCCTCATGACTAACTTTTATGCGATATTTTCTTCTCTTATTGTTTGATTAGCCATCAACAATTTTGTTTGGGTTTTGTTCCCTTTTTGCTCTTTCCCTGTTCTTCAGTTCCTCTCTAGACTTCTTTCTAACAGATGTTTGCTTGTACCACCACATTTCGGGTGGGTGGTCCTGTGTCCCACCACAGCAGAGCCATGTGGAACTTCCAGTACTTGAACATGAGGTTCTGCTCTAGGCTTATCATGCAAAACCAACCTTACAGTGTTAGTGTCAGATCAGAAATCAAACGAAAGTAAAAAATCCCAAGGCATTTTTGGCATTGTGGGAATCCAGAAGGCAGAAAGAACATCCTCTGCCTGTTTTAAATAATTTTAAATAATTTAGCCCCCTGGACAGTGCTGGTTTTGACCTTCGTCCATGGAGAAAACTTCTAACCTTTTCTGTAGAATTAGATAATAGAATATTTTGTAAAGTTATCACAGGGTGAAAATCTAAAGGTTTTGGGTTTATTAATGTAGCAAATAGATAAAGAGCAAAAAACTCCAAAATGGAGGATTGCTGTAGTTTCTAAATTTCTTCTGCTTCTTCTATCCCTCCATGTTCTGCAGTAAAAGCAGTTTCAAAAGATTGGATGAAAAATTCCGCAGTTCTGGTGGGCATTTGTTAAGTATTGGTAGATAAATGAAAATATATTTCATTTTAAGTCCTTATTAGGTAATTTACCTTTAAAAAGGCCGTGTTATCTTGATTCTGCGGACATTCAGTGGACATTTTAAGAACGTTCAGAACTCTCCAGACTCTCTGCTGTACTCCTTGCTCTATTCTTAACTGCTCTGATAAGACTTAATAAACTATCTGTAAGCAGAGAGCGATGGATGTCTCATTAGTATTTGGGATTCCTGGCAAGGATCTCAAATCCTCCCTCATCAGGGGAGGTCTGGTTTAAGGCACAGCAAACCAACAGGTGGAATTCAAAACAGAATCCCACAGGCATAACCTGATTAATTCTGCAGTTGCATAAGACCTGTGAGTATCCTGTAAATACTCTTCTCACCTTGAAAAGAAAATTGCACCTGTTCCTCCTAATCTTGCAATGCATTTGGTTCTTTTCCCACCTTCTGCTTCTTTCCTCCTCTGAGCATGCTTCTTCCTTTCCCTTGACACAGCATATCTCCAGGCTTTTCTTCACGTAAGAAATGTAACAAAAAATATCAAAACCATCTGACTTGAACATGGAGGTACCCAAAAAATTCATGCCAAATTCCAGTTTTTTCAAGACAAATTACAAAAATGCTAAAATCTTAGCAACTATAGCAGCACAAACACCACCACTACAATATGCCACAACAGATTGTTCATATGTCACTATTTTTCCAAAGTTCCTTGGCAAACGTTTCCATCAGTAAACAAGTCAAGTGAAAGAATTGTAAAATGGCCAGCAAAACCCCTCAGATCTTCTCTAGATAGTGAAATAAAATTCTGGTACTTATCACTATTATTCTGTTCCTCAGCCCCTCTTCTTTCACCTGTGCTGACAGACTACAGTTGTTTTGGTTTCTACTTTTACAGTGAGGCTTTTGCCTGTCATGCCACCATCCTCTTTACACTGCAAGTTTATCAAAGCAATGCCATGTCTAAATGTTGGGTCACATTCTCACCTAGGGGGAAACTTACACAGATCCATTAACTGTGTCAGAAAAATGACAAATTACATCAGCTGCTGAGCTGGCACTGCATGTTGCATGTAGCATGGCAAGCACCAGTGGAACTGAAAAACCCATTAATAGTGCCAGTTCACTAACACTAACAGAGACAGAATGACGATTCATTTTTTTCCTATCATCTATTTTTCTTTGCTGCTTAATGGGCTGGTATCATCAGAATTTATTGTTGGATGAAGGGCCTGGGGAATAGGCCAATTTATGCTGCATCTTAATGATGGGCAAATGCTAAAAGTTTGGGAGTTCTTAATTGATTATTACTGGAATAATCTCTTGAAGCTGAAAAATATGTATTTCTACCATGCCAGTACATACAGCATCTGTAAAACTGGAATTGGAAAATCAGTGAGTTTATGGGAAAAGGAATCTGATTTACCAACATTTGAAACACTCGTCCTGGGTTAGAAACGGAGAAGTTTTTCCCTGACTTTTATAACTACCTGTAACTTGAATGTTCCTTTAAGTTAAATAAAATTACAGTAGATTGCACTGTAACATTTGTCTCTTCATATACTGAAATAACCTGAAAAACTGTTATATTCACTGAAAGCAGTAGAAGCTTTGTCATGAGCTTTGAAAAGAATGAATTTAACTTCCAACTCTTAAAGGTTTCACTTAGCACATGAAAAGATGTTCTGGCTGTGCTTTGATTTTGGCATTGGCTGGAGTTCCAAGTTGTAGGGATGGGTGAAAAAAATTGTATAAGAAAAAGAAATATTTCATCAAACACCCAAGCTGATTAAAAAAAAATACAGCGATAAATGTCTAAATATATCTTTTACTAATGAAAGTAAAAAGGAGATCTAACCAGCAACAGATGCAAAATGTTGTGAATGTATCAATAGCATGTATCTTTAATAATAGAAAAAACACAATTTTTAAAAATATCAAGATTATGGGGGCCATACAGGAGAAAGGAAGGAGGAGTATTTTTTTCTTGGCATTTCAGAAAATGAGAAAAGTCTAAGATACTTAGCTATGTTTAATCAAAATGTATAAGCAAGACTTAGGACAGGGACTGTAGCACAACAGCCCTTGCTCCCTCTTTCTGGCCTCCTCAATTCTGAATTCTCCTCTCATGCACCTTCTTGGGACGGGGCAGCGAGTCTCTGTGGAGCTGACTGCCAGGTGAGAAAGGCTTTTAGATTTGGGAGGGTTGCATCCCTTTCCCTCCCCATCCCAAAGTGAGAATTGACTTAGTGTTTCATTCCTCAGGAGGTGGTCTTACAGATACACTGCAGTGTTAAAGAAATGGGCAATGTTGGTGAGAAACAGATCTCCTTGCAAAGCCCAGCTGTAGTTCGTAAAGGGCATGGGGAACTGGACATTCTCATGAGCCATGATGTATATCAAGTTGTGTGCTGAAATAAAATGCATTTTATTTCCTTTCTCTAAAAGAAACGTTCTTTACTCCAGAGTTCACTTCAGCTCTGTCCCCTGGATTAGAAGAGTGAGGGGGCTTGAGGGGGCTCTGTTCCCACTTGGCTGGCCACAGTGTTTTATCATAGCAGTAGCATAAGCAAAAGAAGTCATTAAGTCCAAGTCCCAGGCTGTCCCCCAATCCACTTTTTAGGAATTTAACACATTCATCACTTGTTTTCATGCCACCCATCCTTGACTTAGCAAGCATGATGGACTGCGCAGCGAGGCCTTTTTATCAGAGCTTTCAGAAAGCTGCATCCATACATCAACTTCCCTGTTTATTTCTCTGAGTGCCTTTCGCAGTGCTCATTTCTCTCCGTGCAGCATCACAATAGCTGTGGTAGGTGAGTTGAACTATGGGCTACTTAACTGGTGTCATGACCTCAGACTCCTGCCCTCACTAGCCTGAGTTAATTATGACAACATTAGCAACAGGGCTTGAATCCTAACTTTTGTTCAAGGAACCTACACAATTCACACGTAATTCACATAATGAAATAGTGTTGAACAGCCTTGTTTTCCCTCTTTCCAGCATTTATTCCTGTATATCAAAGCAGTGAGTTCCCAACACGCTTAAAAAGGCAAGCGTACAATACCAACCCATTTGTGACCTTCCTGTTGATTTATTCTCATCAGCCAACAGGTGCGTCATACAGAGTTCAAACTAATAAATGCCGAAAGACAAAACTAACAACCTTACAGTGAAATGTTGTCAGGGACAACTTCTAATCCTCTCTGGTTTTATAGCAGTGAAAAGATGAGAGGGGAAAAAAGAATAGGAAAAAGGGGGGGACAGGAGACAAAGAAGAAAATCCTGAAAGAGTTAGTGCCCCAGAGAGCTGCATAATGATTAATGATTCTTTTTTCAAAAGGTAAGTGATTCCTTCTCAGTCCTGGATGACAATAGAATCATAACTTCATCAAAATTACTTTGAATAGCCTCATTAATGACACACAGTCTTGGTTTGTCCCTGCCTCAATGTCTGATAATATTTTCATACCTGCTATTGAATGTGTGTTTAGCTTTGTCCTCCTCATTTGTACAACACATTCATACATATCAGATCATCCTCTTTTGTTCTTGAATGTTCAACAATTCAATAAAATGTTAGCAATAAAAGGGGGGTAAAAAAGGAGGAGGATAAGATGAAGGTTTCTTTTCAGTGCAAGCTAACTAAACAATGGAAAGGAAAGTGTATTATATCATCTGTAGAAAGCAGCCTACTTCATCCAATTCTAGCTGCAGAGAATATTTATAAAGCACAGGCCTTAAGTATGATTTATTGAAGTACAGTATCGCCTTCGTTGCATAGACTAGAGGCATTTCCTTCTAAAACAGCTGATTAACAGAAGCAGCTCCCTTAAGAACAGCTGCACAGAGTATTCCTGTCAAGGCTCTACCTTGTATAAATATTTTTTAATTAATAGATGCCTTCATCAAATACAAGAAAAAATTAAGCACTAATGCTCACCAGAGACCCTGCTATTAGAGTGATTATTTTAGATTTAGTTTCATTTGCAGATGTCATTAATTTATTTTTAATAGACCACTAATTTAGTTTTATCTATTTCTTGTTCAGTTTGGGTAGATATTAGCAGGCTGTGCTTCCTTCAAAGCGCACCAGCTTTCCCCTCCCTCTTCCTCCAGGCTCTGTACTCTCCATAGTGCATCTGTGTTTAAATTAGCTGGACCACTGCAGGCTGAGATAGCGATTAGTCTGCACATCTGCCACAAGAGAGAATTATATTAATATTAGTATTTTATATTAATTATATTATAATTTATATATTAATATTATAATATATATATATTACAGTTTTACTATACAGGGAAAGTGGTGACTAACTTGGAGAAGTAAAATAAGCCTTTAAGAGAGAAGTTAACAGTCTAGCTGAGGGACTTACAGCAAAAAACAGCGTTACCACTGCAAGTCGTCTGTTCTGTTTGGCAAAGCAGTAGTTGTGTCAGATAAGAGCAGGCTGCCCTTGAAGTATCTTCTGTTGGAGTGAGGGGCAGTGGTATTGTCGCACAGTACATAAACCTCCTTTTGTCAGCTTGCATTAACCACAGAATTGACTTTGAGACATTTGTACTTGGGGAGAGAGAGATGAGCTACGTCCTGCCTGTAACAAAGGAAACATCAGTGCCACAGCACAGAGCAGAGATACCGGAGCTGGTTTCTTGGAAAATTACAGCAGCCTGTTCAAAGTTCTCTGCTTCTGCTCCATAGGTGTTTAAATTGGGGGTGTCTGAGTGAATGGACAGGATGAGGTGACTCCCAGAGCAACATGTCCAACAGCTGCCCTATTCCCAGGAGCTCAAACAACCCTTTACTTAGTGTCAGTCTCAGCAGTTTTAGGTTTGTGCCCATGGGGTTCACTGCACACAAGCACACTTCATTGCTACGGACTGGCTGAGAAAGTTCTGTCCTGGGGCTGTTCAGCCTGCAGAAGAGAAAGTTGTGTGGAGAACTCAGAGCAGCCTTTAAGTATCTGAATGGGGTCTACAAATAAGCCAGACAGGGACTCCACAGGCTCTGTAGTGATGGGACAAGGAGTAATGGGTTCAAATTGAAAGGGGGGATATAGGCTAGATATACAGAAGAAATCCTTTACTGTAAGGGTGCTGAGACCCTGTAACAGGTTTTCAGTGTTCAAGGCCAGGTTGGATGGAGCTCTGAGCCACCTGGTCTAGTGGAAGATGTCCCTGCCCACGGCAGGGGATTGGAACTAGATGACATTTAAGGTCCCTTCCAAACCAAACCATTTTATGATTCTATGTTTCTACAAATATGGTGTTCAGGATGGTAAGAGATGGAGCTAAATCTTCGTTTTCCCTTTTAGACTAGGACTAGAAGACAAGGAACGGGAAGTTTCTTTGCCCTGATTTTGATATGGCAACTCTGACACAGAGGGATGGCATGACTTTTGGGTTTTTTTCACTCACACAGGAACTTTAAGAAAGAGCTATGACATGAATCTAGACCTTCTTTGTCCTAATTCTGTGTTGTTTTATTACATATGGGTGGTGTTTTCTAAAGGGCAGTACCACAGTCTGGTCAGCTCTGCTCCACTGTAGTCAAGATGTACTTTGTCACTGGCTTTAGAATAAGCAGAATACACAGTCAACCATAACAAAACAAGAAACTGCTGATTTTATATTGGTTTAGTGAATAAGTTTCTCCAGCAGTGTGTCTCAGTTTCTAGCTGGGGATATCTCTGGATTTAATTCTAATCAGATCCCTTCTAAAAGGGATTAAAGAATGCTGGTGATGGGGACCATGGAACTTCTTTCTTCTGGAAACATTTTTGTTTTACTTCTGTGGGGATAATTTTGATTCTTACCATTTTTAGGCTTGTCGCAGCGTGACACTGGTTAAAATGCCAGGCACCCATGCAAACCATTCACTCACTCTCCTCTGCTATAGCTGAGCAGAGAAGGGATAAAAAACAAAGGGCTCATGAGTTAAGGACTGGGAGAAAACATTCTAAGGGCAAAACAGGCTCAAATTTAAAGGTATAAAATAAATTAATTATTAACAGAGTCAGAGGAGGATAAATGAGAAGTAAAATACCTTTAAAACACCTTTTCCCCCCCAGTCCCTCCCTCCTTCCCACCAACAGTGCAGGGAGACAGGGCGAGGGGGTGTTTTCAGTTCATCACTCGAGATGTTTCTTCAGTCTGCTTAGGGACAGGAGTCTCTCTTCTGCTGTGCCATGGGGTCTTTCCCATGGGAGACAGTTCTCTGTAAACTTCTCCAGTGTGGTTCTAATTTCATGAGTAGCAGTCCTGCCCAACCTGCTGTAACATGAGTCCCTCCCACAGGCAAAACAGTCTTCCCAAAACTGCCATGGCATGGGTCACTAGTCCATGGGGTGTAGTCTTTTAAGGATAAGCTGCTCTAGTTTGGAAGCAAGGGCTCTCTCTCTCTGTTCGGCTCTTCCACTGGATTACAGCTTTTTTTACCATCCACCCGCTCCAGCGTGAACACCATTTCCCATGGGCTGTGATTGGGCTCTGCATCCCCCCCAATGGACTTTATGGATTACAGGGAGACAGTTTGTTTAATTATAGTCCCCACCACGGCTTGCAGAGAAATCTCAACTCCAATGCATGGAGCATTTCCTCCCCCTCTTTCTTTACACTGATCTTGGTGCCACCGTGTTGTCTTTCTCCATATGTCCTCACTTCCTCCTCTTTCTCCAACCAAAGGGAAAAAACTGCTGCTCATGAGTACCACTGCCAACAAATTCCACCAGTTCAAAGATTTCTGCAGGATCTGGCAGCGCTGAGAAGTTGATCTTATCTAGGTTCTGCGTTGGGGAATCGCTCGCCATGTTTCTGCTGTTGGCAGTGCTGGCCACCGCGGCACCGGCACCATTCAATGCCTCTCATCATGTGGGGTGCCAGAAAGGAGAAGCTGCCACCCCTGCCCTTCTGCCCACAGCGCACCTGGCTAAGGGCAGCCAGGCAGGCAAAGCTCACCGCAGGCCACGCCGAAATGGTGGCGGCCGCATGGCCGCGTGCAACGCCGGGCTCGCCCCTGGCATTGGCACCTCAGCACCCCTTGGAAAAAGCTGCTGCGTGCGCTGTTGTGATTTCCTTATTAAATACGTCATCACAGATGTGCTACCAACCTCTCTAATTGGGCCATAGCACGTCCATCTTCAGAGCCATCAGAGATTGGCTCTGCCGGACTGGTGGAAGCTTCTAGCAGCTTCTCACAGAAGCCACTCTTGTGGTCCTTCCCTGCTACTAAAAACTAGGCTGTGCCATATCAGCACAAGGCTGAAAATGCACCAGCACCTGTTAGATTTAAGTGTGTTTGCTTGTCAGTTTGCTGTCTCAGTCAGGGAACTGAGAATGTTCATTCATAAACTTTTCCAGTTAAGTGGCCAGATGGAGACAGGTATTCATAATCATTTTTAAAGACATGCTATTAGTAAGCATGTTTTAGTAAAAGAAGACAGATATTTATGAAAAAGAAGAAGGAAATTATGATTATTGTCTCCAACCTCAAGATAATACTGGAATATTTTCTGTCATGTGTGTGATTTTTTTTTCCTTCCATACCATTTTTCTCTTTTTTTTTTTTAAGTGTATGGAAGGTTTGGGTTTTTTTAATATCAGTCTCATTCCATGATGTATGACTTGCTTAAAGCTATTTTTGTGAACATACTCCATTTAGAAAAACAGGATGTTTTCTCCAGCTGTGTTGTTACTTCTGTAAGTGGTTCCTCCAGGATAAATATTTTCCTCTCCTGAAGAATATGAAAACAGAGATCCAGAATGGTTCCCCTGTTTAAGGAAGGGTAAGTGTTTCATGACATTAACCTAACTGGGTGTAGATCTGTGTGATCTTCCTGCATCTTTAAATTACCTCTTTCCTGTGGCAACTGTTATTAGCTCTTTCACACAGACCCTCTGCGACACAATTTCTCTAATAACCTATGCAGTCTTCATCCATTTAGGTATTGCTGAAGACCTACTGGATTGTGGGCACCATGAGAATCTTCCAAGACCATTTTTTACCTAAGAACGAGATTCCTGTGGTTTGCCAGTTAATCTGAAATAGCCGAGCATAAGTACATGTAGAGAAAAATCTGTTCATAGCAACCTAATCTTATCAACAGTCCTAAAATGAGCATAGGGATAAGTGTGCAGACATGAAGTCAAAGCATAGTTGCCCTTTTGTGTCTTTTAAGTCAGCTCCAGTGACACTGGGCTGCTGATGCAGCTAAATCATGATGAGGAGGTCAAGGAATACAGTCTGTGCATACCCTACATCAGAAACTGTGAAAAATTTCCTAATAGGAAAGCTAATTCCTGGGCAGGGCTGTGAGTGACTGCAGAAACTCAAGAGCTCTGGGTGTGAGGAGCACTGTCGTGAAGACTTTGCCAGGGGTTGAGATGTTCTGTCCATATCTAGAAATGCGGTGCTAGTCTGTTCACTTGCAGGCCAGCAGGTCTCACTAGCTTCAACCCAGAAACATAAAAAGTTACAGTATTCTGAAGCAGAAGGGAATTTGGTAAAAGAAGGGAGTGAGACACCAGAGAAGAGTGGCAAGTTTTAGTTAAAGTGATGTGAAAGCAAATTAAAGTAACAAGAAAAGGTTTGGTAGCTCCATTATGAATGCATTAGCTGTAAATATGAAATGCAGCCTGCTTAGCAGAAGCTGTTGATAATGTCCATCAAGACTGGACTGAAAAGGAACTAATATTGATAGGGGTCTTGGTAATATTCACGGTGCCTTCTCCAATACACTGACAGGGAAGACTTACAGGATGTTACTCTTCTCTACTGCCAATGCCACAAGTTATTTTTGTCTGCTAGGGATTTTAAGTTTCATCTAGATGTCAAGGTAACCTTGGAATATCTTAAGGAGACCTGGCTGTGGTTGCTCCTCTGTGGGTGATAACTCAGCTTCTGAGGAGACACTGTCAATCTCTCTATCAGCCACACATGGAGATGAGTGTAAAGAAGTTGTGCAGCTTCAGCAGAACCCAGCAATCTGGACAATTCCCAGCACCTTGGCTACGGAAAGCTCTCTTCTGTTTAAATAAATAACATCCCACAAGAAAGAGCACGTTGTATGCAAGATAATCTATCTGCTGTACACAAGGTAATGAGACCATGGATTTTAAGAGTTGCTGAGAGTCTGAAAAGAAATTGGTTCTCAGCAGAGATGGTGTTGCTGTTTGCTTGGTGAGTCCCCACTGTGTAAACCATAAAACTTTCACTTGGACTGCGAGCTGTGTCAGCTACTAGGCCAGGAACAATTTACCTGTAGTTGTTCACTGCACAGATATACTGCTCTTTAATACATTCTGCTGTCATATAAATGTGGGCTACATATTTTTCAGAAAAAACGCCCCGGCCATTGTTTTCCTTTTAATGCTACACACAAAAATACGTGCTCTTTGATTACTGCAGACTAAAAACCTGCTGTGCAGTATATGCTTTCCAAAAATACACCACACTAAAGACAAGATTGTGTTCACGTGCAGAAGAAATGTGAGTTTCTTATTCACTCTCCTGTGTCCAAGCGTCGTTGCAGGATGGAGTGTCAGGGTGGATGGAACAAAAAAGACCCCAGGAGTATCATGACTGTAATAGGTGTCACATCCCTGGTGTTCCGCCTGTTCTTGTTCACCAGCATGTGAATGTACTCATCATCATCCTCACAATCTTTGGCAACTTCAGGAGGCTGGGCTCTGGTAAAAGACTCCACACAAAGACATTCTACAAAATCATCATCTGTCTCTTCCTCTGATTCTGAACTCATGTTCATGTTTGACCTCTGCCATGTCAAAAAAGAACCCTTCCCAAGACACAGGGAAAAGGCAAGATGAGGATTTGATACCATGTGAACTCTCCCCAGAGTAAGTAACTGTAGATATTTTTTTTCTGTTAAGACAGAAAATAAATCTATTGCTTAACCATCATTGCTCTCTTTCCTCTGGTAGCCCAGTTTTGTAAGCCCAGCAACTGCATACTAAGGAATAGTGTGTTAAGGGAAGTAAGGAACAGCAGAAATTGTATTTGGCAAGTTTAACTTTTCCTCTCTCTTTTGACATTAGCAGTGGTGTTTTTCCAAGCATATTAGTTTAGAATGATTACCTGAGCAACGCTGAGCTATAAATTCCTTTCAACATCTGTTCAGAGGAGTTAATAATTTATTTGATGTGTTAGTTATGTGATAGAGTTTCTGTTCTCTTAATGGCTGAGCCATAAACAGTTTTATCAAGATTCTAGATTTTATCCTAAAATATTCACTCTGAAAATGGTGATTTATTGTAAATCTTTAAGTCCATTATAGACTAGAAGTGTTCAAATTTATTCTCGATGAACTACTGAACTGACTAATCTTTTTTTATTTTCTTCCGTTCCTGAGCTGATCAGGTTTTTCTATGAATGTGTTAATTGCTCAAAAATTCTTCTAATTTGTTGCCACTTAAGAAAAAAAGTAATTGTTACAAAGGCTTTTTATGAATCCCCTGCTACTAGTTCTTTAAGAATCTGGTAATTTTTTTCAGGCATTTGATTTGTCTGCTTACTCAAGTCTTCTGTTTCTACACTATGATTAGATAATTTAGTCTTAAAATGAAAAAATCACCCAAAAGATCTAACCCATAATGACTTGCAATATTACTTTTCAACATGAATAATTATTCACTGACTATTTGTGAAGTATTTAGTATTCATAAACATCTTCAGGGCAAAAAAACATTTGTCATGCAGATACGCATATGCAGTTGTTAATAATAAGCCACAAATAATAACTGAAAGAGCTGACAGTGCTTATGACAAAATTATTCACTATTTTTCGTGGTATTCAGCCAAGTCTGCCTAGGCTTTATAAATAACTGCTGACTTAGAGAATCTGAAGGCCAGGCAGAACTACTGGGTCATTTTTCTGATTCCCTAGGTAATATTGATCAGGTACTCTTTTCTAGTTATGCTGGATGATGATTATATCCATGTGCATTTATTGTTTTAATTCTGCTGAATATAGATAGACTGAAAAGGTTTAAATAAAAGTAGAAACAAAAGTCTGGCATAGTAATAGATGAGGCCTAATTAGAAAAAAGGAATGTTTAGTACAGCAGTCACATATTTAAACTGTGCAGCACTCAAGTCATCATTAAAATTTTCTCCATATACAAGGTGGAATGGTTTAGAGACTTTCTTATTCCTTCTTTTTTGCAAAACCGTGTAGAATCCTAGTGGGAAATAAATTCCAGAGAACAGTGACAGTTGTTTTTCTGCAGCAAATGTGATTGTTAATGGAAAGAAATGCAAGACAGCCATCTGTTGGCTTGTGCAGAAACCTGTTCGGTTCCCAGTCCCAGGGCAGGCTGCCTGCAGCCAGGCAGGAACGAGTGCAGTGCTCACTGCGAGGGCAGATGGATTTTGCGGACAGTTTAAATTCAGGCTGAGCAGCAGTCCACTAAGAAGGAAATGTGTGCCTGTGAAAATGGGTCCTGGGAGTGCTGCAGACATTTGGGATGCAGGCAGGGCTTTGTCATCAGCACGTTACGGGTTGGACAGGGGATTTCTGCATCTTTTCCCAAGCAACAATTCCGTGCTGCAGGACTGTGTAGCCAGGTGCTATCAAAGGTGATGGATTCGGCACTGATCCACTGCTTGGGGAGAGCAAAACGCACAGCTGATCTCTAAATGCATGGCAGTGTAGTACAGGAGACTTGCTTGTCCCTGGGCTTGTGTGACACCTTCAGGTCTACATTGTAAAAAACATACAAGTGAAGATAAATTATTATCTTTAAATACTTGGGGTTAGGGTGAAGTTTGAATTAGATAGCTTGGATCTTTTTGTCTTGTAGGCTACTGGCTTTTATTAAAAACCTTTTCCATCATACAGGTCATGAAATGATGCAGTCAGTAACTGGGTCTTTCATTGTCCCACATCTCCGGACACAGATTTACAATTTGATAAACGAGACTAATCACGTATCATTGCCATTTGTGCTGAGGGGCTGACCAGCGCATCTTCTTTCCCATCTGAGATACTCTGCTAGGCTTCTGTTTTGAACTGATTTTGTACCTTTCCAGGACCTGGGACCATTTAGGTAGGTTCAATTCCCAGTAAAAAAGAGGTAACTTCACTCTGCTGTCTGTCTCCAGATTTTTTTATTAGATAGAGACAAAACAGTGGATATACTGGCTCTCCCTCTTACCACAGTGTAATGATTGAGCACGTTATCTCTCTTTGAAGTGACAATAACACGGAGGAGAGCTCTTGATATGGTACTGTGGCGCTGTGTGTTCGGGCAGGGATTTTGTGAGCCTCTCACATATTGCTGCTGTCACCAGCCAATAGAGCTGCATGCTGGTACTCAGGATTAAGCTCCAAACCACAGCAATTTCAATGGAAATTTTATCAGTGTTCTTATCTGCCACAAACTGCAATTTTCTAGAGGTCCCTCTCTTGCTTCCTTTTTTGTCCCTGCTGAGGGCAATTACACTTAAAGCTAGAAAATAATCGAGCCACTGTTAAAAATCACACCCTATACATTTCTGAGTACAGACTGAATTGCAATAAAAATTAGAGTGAAATAAATGGTCACTTGTTAATTCTAATGTAATTTTAAATGGGTGTCAATTAATTTGGGGTTTTTTCTCTAAGTTCTCCCCATATCCTTTTGTAGATCAGTGAAATCACAAGAAGGGAAAACAACCACTGGCTGCAAAAGTTAAGGCCGAGGAGCAAGGGTGTCTGAACCATAGAAAGGTACCCAAACAGATGATTATGCTAAATAATGGAGCAGAAGTCTGTAGTGGTTGAACTGCACTAATGATCTGTTTGCTGTATTTCGTGGCACACATCCTTTGTGAACATTTGACACCTGTGATTGTTTTGGTGGAGATATGCAAATTGTTTGCAAACACCAAGGATTCGACCACTGCATTCCCTGTGATAATCTTGTCTCGTATTGTGGATTCCTGTGCTGTTTCCCACCCCTCACACCCCCCTTCAATAATTTGACTTAGATTGTGACAGCTTCTGGTTGTGATGCATTTATCCCACGTTTTCATCAGGAGATTAATATTCTCTTTTAAATTAAGTTCAGGTTCTGCCGAACTGATAGAGCTGGAAGGATAAGGGCACCACCCGAGGGAGGCCAGCTTGTTAACATCCCTACAGATCTCACTGCAAGTTGAATGCTGTCATTCAGGTCGTAACTCTATGAGAGTTTAAAGTTGGATAGGGAAAATTTATTAATTATGAATTCTCCAGCCCCTAGCAGAAGTTTAAAATTATTCTTTAATGTGACAATATACCCTTAATGCACAAAAATATTCTCAGTATGTACAGGAGGTAAATCTTGTGGTCTCAGTCCAAACTCAATGGACAGTTTGGTTGGAAAGGCATTCCAGTCTCTGTGTGTGCAACTATTAGAACAGGAATAATCCTCACATCCCACTTGGTAATAGAGTCCTCTTACCTGAGCACAAGGCCCCTGAAAGGAAGGAAGAAAAAGGTTATACAGTTTCAGGGGAGATGCCTGACAGATTATGTGCCGGGTTTGAGAAGCTGGTCTTTCTGCTAGGTAAGGTTTTACTCTTGCTTCATCAGCAAATTGTGACAAAAAAGGTCTAGACTGGTTCTGAATTCATTATATTGAATATGAATTTCATGACTTTGCCTCAATTTTAATCTGTAAAGTCTGGATTTTTCCCTTTAAATAACCTGGTTTTGAAATTGCTGACTGCTGCTCCTTGGGGGTATTCACTTCCAGAAGCTTCTGGGGAAGAAGGACTGATCCTTAATGTCAGAGGAAGGTACAACTTTTATTCTGCATAAATAACTACATTCTCAGAGTAGTCTGGAGGGGGATTTGGGAATTGATATATTGGTTTGTGTTGAAGGCAAGGGAAAGGTGAAACAGCTTCGACAGGCATGGTGATGGGTGCTTTATGTTTACTGAAAGCTAAAGAAAAACCCTTAGAAATTTGGGAGCAAAACCAAACCAATTTCTTTAATAGAATGGAATGGTTTCCCAGGAATTCAGAATATGTTTGATTCTGTTAATAATCTTCTCCAAGCTTTGCCTTTGACCCCAAAACCAAGATAAGAAGGTTTTACCTTTGTTGCTCAAGACAGATGAAGTTGTTAGAGCAAGCTAACAAGTATGGATTATGTCACTACAAATACAGAAGGGGAAGGTGACACTTCAGGTGCTTGCCTCTGGCTAGGTATGTGAGGCCAGTGCTGTATTCCTATCTAGGCACAGCCTTTCTGCTTACCTTACGATAAATTAAACTGACTACTTGTCGCTGGGGCTGAAGCAGCTTTTTTTTTTCCTTTCTTCCTTTCTTTTACCTCAGGGTAACTAATACACCTTTGTTTTCCTGTGGTAAAGCATAGTGAAAGCAAGACACTTCATTTTATAAGATCAGTGCTATGCATCTGCCATGGGTTGACGTATCTAACAGTGAAACGGAAGTATTCTGACATTGCTGCTTTTTGTTTGTTTGTTTTGTTTAAAAAAAGAACCCTACAACCTTGTGTGTGCTAATTACCCCAGCTAATCACAGCATCTTGAGCAATGAATTCATTGTTTTAGCTGCAGCATTCCTAAGTTATGCTGGTATGGAGATCCCAATGCTGATAGTAGAATTTCTGTCTTGGAAGTAATTTATCTCCTCCCATAGGCAAGCAGTGTTCCTTCATTTCCTGGTTGTTACTCACTTGCAAATTTCAATTTGATTCACTCATCTGACATTCTGCTGTTCTCCTTCCCAGATGGACCTGCTCAGATTTAGTCACTTCTAAAGTGCTTACCCAGCTGTGAACTTCCTGTGTCACTCTCACCTGCTCTCCACTGAAGCAGATGTGATTTACTCAGGACCAGTGTTTGGTATCTCTGCACAATTTACCCTTCCACCTCAGTGGCAGAGTGAGATTTGCTGGTTTCCTGCACTTAAATAGGCAAACACCATTTCCCATAATTCTTATTTAATTGTTTCTCTTCTCTGAATTAATAGGTGAGGATTTTGACCCTATCCCTGTGCCATTCAACTTCTTCATTTCACTGTACGAAGGAAAAAAGTCTGTATATCAATGTAAAAAAAAATGATTTTTTTCATTCCCACTGCACCCAGAATTACCTGACTATACTCTTAGACTCTGGGTTATTTTAGATACTTTCCAGCACATAGTCTCACTCTTCAAAGTTGCTGTCTATAAGACTCCTTGAAAGGAGGGGCAAAGGATAAAGCTCTAGAAATCCTCAGAGTTTGCCTCAGGGACAAACACAAGGGAAAAATCTTGTCAGAATAAAGTTGGCTTCTCCCTTGCCCTTACCCTTTTTGGTGGCCCAGGTGGGCCTATGCCAAAGATCACAAGGCAGTTTCTAGCATACTGACAGTGATTTAAGTACAAATGTTTCTCCTGACTTAGCATCCCTGGCAATTGGATCTTCTCTAGTGTATTGTGAACCCAGCAGCCACGGAAATTGTGACAGTGGTTTTTTTCATGCTCACGTGTTTTTGTTTCCTGCCTTATAAAATCATTTATAAAGAAGAAATAAGGTGGACAATTGTTTTCAGAAAACCTTCTTGTGAAATTTCCAAACAGCTGAGAGACAGAAAAACCAACTGCCCACTGAAAATAACTTCTTTTTTTTTTTTTTTGCAAACATTTGGTAATACATTTTCATCATGCTTTCAAAAGAGAACGATGATGCAAAGCAAAAATAATCCCAGGATTCCCTTATAAATCACTTGGTTTCCACCTCAAAAATGCTTCCTTCTTGTCATGTCGACATTATTTTGATTAGAGCTCTGAAGCTCCTAAGGAAGCACAATTAATTGCTGGGCTGTGTTTCATACACATTCCCAGCCATCGGAGGTCAGTACAAGTTCGTTCATCCAAGCGGCTTTAAGGTCCTTTATTCCTCCAGTTTTACATAGCAAGTTTTGCTAACCATGAAAATGACCCTTCACATCTATAACATCTTACTAGGTAGGAAGGTTCTCGGGAACAGTAAGAAGCTGATGAACACAAAATGCATGCTTAGGCAAATGTCTTGACTCCATGCGGTGTCCCAGGAAAAGCACCACTTACTGTTTGTTCTCATTTTGGAGGTCTAACTCACCAGTTGACAAAGGACTGGAATGGGTGGAATAGCTATACCCAGTGCTCTTCCAGATTCTGGTTAATGCTCGTGCCTCCCTGAGCTCTGTTCGACATTAATCCTGCTGGTTATGAAGCTTCAGCTGCTAAGAGTGAGCCCCAGGACAGCTACAGCAAAGAGCCCACACCTTGCAATGTTTTATTTCAATGGCTCGTTTGAGTCCAGTATTAATGGATCACAGTGAAGTGCACTCAAAAAAAATATCAAAATACTCTTCAGCTAAACAACATACAGGTTTGAAGGCTACATTCTGTGGATTTATAAGTGATTTTAAATTATATTTATTTTAAAAGAAACAAAACCAAAAAAAAGCCCATGCTACGAACTGCTAAAAATTGAAAGCTCTGAGGTAGAAAAATATTCAGGAAGTTCTGACTTTATTTTTCCAAACTCGTACTTATTTCTGTACCCTTCTACATCTGTTTCACTGAAAAATTTTCCCTAAAGGAACCTGAATAAAATTTTATTTGGCTATAGGGTGGGAGAGTGAAAGAAAGGCAGTGAATTTGGTGGTTTAAGTCCCTGGTGCAGAAAGGGGCTGAGAACCTCTGTTAGCAATCTGGCAGAGAACGAATTTGAACTTCTGTCTCCCACTATGAAAATGGTCTATCAGTTATGGGATCTTTGCCCTCTAGAGACAAATTGAAAAGGTAAAAAAGAAAAAAAGGCAACTAGAATGGGTTTAAGAGTTTAGGAAAAACTTGCTTTTGGGTTTGACCCAAAAGAAATATTGAAACACAGGAAAAAAATCTATGAAATATGATTATTCATTCCCTGGTCAGCAGAAATAATAATGTGAATGCTTCTTATCTGTAACTAAGCTCTGAAAATAAAATTCAAGTGCAGAAGGTCAGCTGAAAATTAAAAATGCAGTTTATTAACTTGATTTTATTGGAAGAAACACTGAAACTCGGTCTCGGAGGACAGTAAAAATTACAAAATGCTGCACAGCCAGAATTACCAAGGCTTCAGGTTCAACATGGGTCTCACTACATTGGTTGTTTATCTTGAAGCCTAGTTCCCACAGCTATTTATCATCTCAGCTTTCATTAAGACACCATGGTTTTGTCTGTGTGCTTGTAGAGGACCATGTGAAAGTGGAAAAAGTACTGAACTGAAGTGTTCCTCTACTGTCATTAAAAAAAAAAAAAAAAAAAAAAAAAAAGAATAAAAAGAAAATCTCAAAAAG
>VXAZ01007727.1:665483-786723 GCA_013399875.1 Gymnorhina tibicen
AAAAAAAAGGATAAAAAGCTAATCTCACAAAGTCCCATTGCTCCAGGAGCTGGGGCTACAGGAGAAAGCATTCGATGCTGTTAGACTATTGATGAAACTGTGCCAGCTGGAATGCGGAGTATGGGAAGAGAATCCTCTCCCAGTGTCTAGCTCAAATGTGAGTCCAGTGAATACTTATTAAGAGAACCAGCTTTGAACTGACTAGAAAGCCTTCATAGCCCTAGTGAATGATTTGGGACATAGTAGTATCTGATAAAATACAGATCAAACATTATCATATATGCTGTGAGGTCTGAATAGAACTAAACAAGGCAGTATCCTGACTTTTGTTGCCATATCAGCTACTGTTAACCCAAAAGTCTTTGCTTTTTACAGGTGTTGACTCAGTAATAATTACCTGTCTCATAGCATTAGAAGATTGCAAAATAACTTGTATTTTATGGATGCTGAGCAACAGAGGTACACCGTGAGGTCTTAGGAAGGCCATGACAACCCTGGAAAGAAAACTCCTTAGAATCCAAACTGTAACCACTTTTAATAATCATGATCTGAGAAATGTTATAAGAAGGGTCAGGAATTTGCTGTATTTTAGAAACAATTATTCTCAGCCTTAACTTTACACTGTGAATAGCTGTATTGATTTGATTGGAAATGTCCAAAGTATACATGGAACGGTAGGAAGGCAAGGATGTCTGCAGGAAAAGCTTTGGTGTTCTGGGACTGACTAGTTTGTTAAAAAGACTTAAGTTAAAGGTGTTCTGTGTTATCAAAAGGTCGTGAAAGTGAACAGTGGTTTGAATTTTTGTGAAGTCCACTTATAGTTCTAATTGGGGTGGGATAATTATGTGGGAAAGAGGAAATGTGTGGATGATTTTCTTGCTGTTCTATACTATATGAAATCTGGTATTTATCTTTAATTACACTGCTTCCTGAAGTTAATCGAAGTATTTCCCTAAGCATCATGTGAAAGGTGAGTTTGGTCTGAAACTTCTTGTGCTTGGTGTCAGGGTGGATATCTTAAGTTTCTCGTCAAGTTTCAGTAAGATAGTGAATTAAGCTAGTAAGAATATAAGCAAATATAAACCAGGCCTAGACAGACCCAGGTATAAATCTTAATCTGGAGAGAGTGTGTGAAGTCAGCAAAGCCCTGTAGAGGCACGTGTGTCTTCTTAAGGAGAAGGCTATGATTCACTGCAGAGTGATCACGGCATTTTTTGGTTTCCTCTCTAGATTTTGTTTTTATACAGAACTAATGATTAGAGTGTGTGTGTGTGTGTGTGTGTGTGTGTGTGTGTGTGTGTTTGTTCCTTTGTCTTAAACATCAAAGTCTGGTCCTGGGTAATTCTGACCATGTCCTGGGTAATTCTGACCATGTTGCAAAGGTGTTACGTTTCCTACTGTTGAGCAATTCTAGTTACATCAGAGAATTTTTCTGAGAGATCCTTTAGTCAAACTCAGATCACTAATAGAACACCAGGCTTTAGTCTAGGAGAGTGCTACACTGTCTGAGTAAAACTGTACTAATCTTGAATTTAATTATTCTGATCTTGAATCTAATGATTGGCAGTGTCTCCTGGCCTCAGAAATCTAGTGATAAAGAGGTAATCTACACACTGTTTTAAAAGGCTAAAAACAGCATCATAATTCCGAAATTCTTCCATGACAAGGAGTAGCACGTCCTGTACCCACCTGTTGATGTCAGGTGGCTCCCAGGGCTGTAGAAACTGGCCCCCATGAACAAATGCTTCTGCCAGCTCTGTTCCACCCCTGCCTTACATGTTAGACAAAAGAGCCAGCCATCCAGGGCAGCTAGAGCAGTCAAAGGGCCATGGCTCAGCTGTCTCCATTACCAGGACCAGAAATCTTAGCAGCTAAATTGGCTGCTAGGACGGCAAAGGTTGGAGTTTGAAGCATGGCAGTTGCTGTGGGAAGGAAAGGAGGAGTAAGGGCTTTTTCCTGGTATTCCTTTCACAGACGTACAATAGTAAACCTCCATCTTGAGAATTTCTCCCGACAGTTCTCAAACCCTGCTCCACTCCTTTCCTCTATGCACCTGTTTGCAGTGAAAACAGTCTGTTAAACCTTCGCCCACCCTGCCGGGAGTGATGCTCATCTGTACTGCACAGACTGGCAGGAGTACAACAGCCAGGCCCCATGGCAAAGGGAATGAGCTGAAGCTCTGGACCACGAACCAGGTGAAGACCTTCCACCAGCACTGTTTTTGCCACGGTGAATGCATGGCACCGTGGAGAGGCTGGGGTGGGGGATCCAGCCAGCCCCCCCAGGGCTGTGGCATGGTCCAAGGGGCTGAGGTGGTACCAGGAATAGGTTTATCCCGTGGATGAGCATAAGCGGGTAACCAGCTCAGGCAGTGGAAACCTTAGCAGAGCCCCTGCTGCTGAGTATTTAGTTTTTGCCTATCTCAGTCACGAGCCATGAGTCACCTCTGTTCCATTTTTAGCAGATAAAAAGAAGACAAGGGAACCTTATGCAAAGAAACTGTAATGATGTGGTAACTCTTATGACATCAGCTGCTGTTTGCCAGCACGGTGCATAGCAGGTGAGGAAAGGAGCTACTCCAGGTAAGAGACTGTTTCTGATGTCTGTTAGCTACAGTGAGAGTGCTGGAGCTGAAGGACACGCACTACTCTCAGAGCAAGCCGTAGCTGATCACTTAATGGCTTGAAATTTTAGCAGCGTTGAAAAAAGCAGCACAGGACCTCTATCCTGGGCTGATCTTGTGTAGAAAAGGTTGCTTTGAAATCCGCTGCAAGCAGTACATTGCTAAGTGTAGCTGCAATAGTTGCCTCCCCAGCTAAGGAAGGAACAGCTGGAGAGTGGAATGACACCTGTCTAAAAGTACTCTAAGGCCCAACTTGCCCAGCTCTTCTCCAATGACATGAAATATGCTGCTTTTTTTTGAATTCGGATTTGTTTCAAAAGAGAACTGTAGAGACTGGAAAATGTTAACATTTTATTCCAATTCTTTACTGAGGTCTGACAAGCTTACTGTGCATAATATTAGAGATTACATGGAATATAAAAACAAATATCACAGGAAAGAAACTTTAGTTTTCTGGTATCTTGGCAGGAGGGTTAAAAGACTCCAATCCTAAACTTGAGTGGGTTTAAGGAAAATCTTTTGTGACTGAAATTGTGTTGAATAGGACCTGCTGCTCTGGGAAACTTTCAATTCATTTTATTTTCTGATATATATACCAGCTTTGAACTGAACTCTTGGAGTTGTAGCTCCTGAAACATGGCACTGTTTTTGGAATAGCAGAGTGTGCTCCTAAAGCTTCTGTAACAAATGCTGGATGTTTCAGACTTCTGCACTGAACCTTTAATACAAATAACTTCAAGAAAGGAATAACATTTTATTTTGTTGTCAAAATGATAAATATAAGTCTTAAACTAGCTTCAAAAAACACCTGTCTCAGAACTTCACGGATTTAAAAAAAACTCTTGGGATAATTTTGTAATGTTGCCCTTGTTGCATTTGGCAACAATTTCTAGAATGAATTTCTCAATTCTCATTCCCCCTTTCAGTCTCCCATCTGACACTTGGTGCCTCTTCAGAACTCCACTGAGTCCAGTGAGGCATGAAATTGAGAAAGAATTGCAGTTAAGTCAGCTTAAAACAGAATTGCAGCTATTTATGCCAAGCCGTAGGGAGAGCAAAACTCTCAATAGTCAAAAGAAATTCTGCAAAAGTGAAAATAGAAAAAAAAATGGATCTGACAAAGCTTTTGAAAGTTTATAGTAAGTAGGTAAAGTGAAAAAGATTTTGGTTTCTTCCATCTGTTTGACAGCGTATGGTAAAAATAAATGATGTCAGCCATAGAAAAGTATCATGAGGCAACTGAATGAAAAATATTAAGTTTTTATAAGGCAACCCAGCTACACTTCTTTACCATAACTGGCAAACACAGGTTTTCGAATTTTGTTTGGGTTTTTGTCTCTCTCAACCTGTACTTCCCTAGGAGATTGGATAAACAAAACTGCAATGATGAATAACAAAACTGTAGGTAGTGACAAGAGGAAATAAGTCTACAGAGAGAGCCCATGTATGGAGTCACATGTAACACAAAAATCTAATTCTGGGGCATGTCTTGAAATGATTTGTTCACTGGCAATGGGGAAGGCAAATAATCTACTGTATCATGTCACTAAGTTTAGTAATGCTAATAAAAAGGTTTTCAAGCGTAACTACTACTTGCATGAGTAGGGCTGTTGACCTCACTGTGTCTAATTCAATGGAGTGCTTCACTGAATGAGTAAGAATTGCAAAACAGAGCCACTTGTTAGATTAAAAAACGGGGTATTTTGCAATCCTACTTTTTTTCCCCAACTGAGTAGCATTACTAGTTCGCATCTAGGCCTGCATAAATCTCATGCTTCTAGAAGCATTGAAAAATTACATTACATGAGCAATAAGCAATAACTTCTAACTTCTGTGTGAAATCACTTCATAATTTCCTGTTCAGAGACTGACATTTCATCATTAAACATAGGTTAAAGCTATGCCTGGTTTTGTTCAGTTTTATTATTATTAATAATAATAATGAGATTTGTCTACCTGGTTAAGTATCAGTTGTCTCAATGTTCCAGGTGTTTGTAGTGGAGAATGACTTGTCTGAGGCAAAGTGGTGATGACACAGAGAAGAAACAGATGGCACAGAGCTGCCCCTGCTCCGTTCATCATGTCCAGTGGAGACAATGACAATACCACACCGGCTCTCAGCAAATTACGGAGCTCAGCAAACAAATCAGCCTGACTGGCAGAGGTCTTGGGAAAGTAAACTGAAATCTGCCTTGCACGGCTCTAGAGGTTACATGGCTACGGATCTCACAGCTACGGCTGGAGGAGGTCAGTAGAGAAATGTCCCAGGAAAGAGATTTTGCCTCTACCTGGTGCTTGTAAAGTGGGGGTTTTTTAGCCTTTGGCTTGGCTGGGTAGTTCTATTGGCTTCACTGGGTCTAGCTATCTGAGTTAAGTCTTTTTTATTTAAGGAGTAAGAATTGCAGATTCAACTTTATGAGAAATTTCCAGATAAGAGTATAGTAATGGCATCAGGCTTGTAATTGGAAGAAGATAGAGCAGAAGGTACGCTGGGCTCACTTGTGCTTGCTGCTCGATTTCTGCAGCAGGCTTTTAGTTGCTTTGTGATTATTCTTTTTGTCTTGGTGTGATTTTTTGCATTAATGTTGGTTTTGTCTGATCATGACATTCTAGTCAGATTTATTTTATTTTTGTATCATAAGATAAAGACAGAACTGTATCAACTGTGCAACTTATGAAGCCTTAATCCTTGCAAGGAGATAAAAGTCACAGGTGCTACAAATATCCTCAGGTTAGGTACAGATTCCTAATTGGATTTGTGTATCATATGTCAATCAGATTTATGTATCAGACAGAAAATCCCAACAATTTCCCAATGCTATGAGTACTCAAAGCTTATTGACATCTGGATGCGGTCAGAAAACTGATTCTGGTAATATTGCCTAAGAAACCAGGCTGACAGCATCTTTATATGCTTAAGGCTTTCAACCATTGTCTTGTCATCTTACTGTGCACCGTGAAGAACAAGGTGGTGCAGAGGTGTCAAGAGGCAGCTGTGCCAGCCCCAGGACTCTGCAGGGGCTGCGTGGACCTGCCAGACATGGAGGAGCCCTGCCTGTTGTACCATGCCCTGCCCTGTTGCAACACTGGTTGCGTGCATCCACCTGTGCCATGGTTCTGAGTTGCTCTAGATTATTCCTTGACCAATATCAAGCCATTTTGTATGTCCTTCAAGTTGTGCAAGGGCACTTGAGGGGATATTTCTGCATTAGTGTGCAGTTTTACTCCCAGGTGTAGTGGCATATCCCTACTCATTCCCATGTATGTATTGCTAGATAGGGTGTAAAGAAGCAAACGTAGATATGGGGTTCTTCCATGTGAACATTTAGGAAATTTAGTCTATAGCCAGTGCTGGTGAAATGAGGATGACTCAAAAGACACCCATGGGGGTGACTGACCAGCTGATGGCTGGTACTTGCTGTTGCTTTGTTGTTATGGTGTCTCCCTATCTATTCATGAAGTCATCTGTCTATCCGAGGCAGGAATCGCTTCCAACATCCATGTGTCCACATACATCAAATATGAATATAAGTCATCAATGGCACAGAGAATTTATGAGATTGATTTCTTATGTAAGAGAAATTATTGTGAGAGCAAAAAGGATTTTTTTACTGTGTACTCCACTGCCGGCATGCTCTGCTGCCTGTTAGAATCTTGGATTTTAACAGAGGAATGGGCTTGGGTTCCCAGTTTCTTCAGCTCCTGTTTGACATTGGTGTTTGTCCACTCAAGCATAAAGCTACCTGGTGTCTTTGTTTAGATCCTTATTGTTTCATGTGGTATGTAAATGTGAATCTGTCATGAACTCAAATTATCAAGGTCTTGCAATCTAATTGCAAGACCATTTCACAACTGTGCTGTAAGTAACTGTACTCTGGGATGAGCAGGAATCCTACGAAATCCTTCTGGCTTATGACATGAGAGTTTTCTGGGATGAGCTCTCATGCTTTCTTGCAACATTTACGTTTTTTTATTGGTAGGTAATCCAGTACTGCTATTATAAATGGGGACACGGTGAATCCAGTATGGTTATTTTAAATGGGGACATTGTGACCACTCCAATGATGCTACATGTCTGACTGAGCCAAAAGTCTAAATGGGAGGTTAGATGTTTTTGTCCCCATTTCTTGGGTGCATCAGCAGAGTTCAGCCTTTTAACCTGTCCTATGTAACAACGGGAGTGCATACCAGAAAAGTGATTTTCTTCAAGTACGGGGAGACTACTTAGACAGAGCCCTACCCCTCCCTGTTCTCTCTACTCTGTTGTTAAACCTTGGCTAATTAACTGTGGATATTTTACTTCAATTTGCACCATACTCCTCAGCAATTTGTCTCAGAGCATTTAAAAAGGGCTTAAACACTTTTATCCTGATTTCAATGTGAGTTAGCGAAAATCCAATGGCATTAACAGGATGATGACAAAGCAAGAAATAAAACCTAGAACCTGGGAGTTCATTGATGGTTTTCCTACAGATATATAGTAATTGTAGTCATGTCTTGCAAACTTTACTAGCATTTTTGTAGAACGTGGTGTGTGGTCTGCTGGTAATCTTAGAAATTCACCATCTTCTTGCCAATGTACAAAGGGTGACCAGTACCCAAGCCACTATAGAGAAGTGCACATATAATCTTAGTAGGATCAGTGTCCCCTGAAGTTAAATACACACAGTTCTTGTACAGTCAACAGAGCAAATTTTTTCCTCCCACTTGCCAGAATGATAAAAATAGGGTATTGCTAGTGGTGGTTTTGGTATTGCTAAGTAGACAGTTACTGAGTCCTTCCTCCAGTGCCCAGGCAGCACAGATCCTCATACCTTTGAGTAATAGATTTAGGTGCAGATAACTGGTAACATGATAGATATGTATATAGAAGGCTGAGTAACAGATGAGATGGCTTTGAGTAAGATGGAGTTCTGAAGGACAGAATTCTTTTTTTGGTTTTTTTGTTGGTTGGGTTTGGGTTTTCTGTTTGGTTGGTTTTTTGGCTTTGGCTTGGTTTTTTTGTTGTTTGTTTAATTGGTTGGTTTGGTTTTTTGGGTGGGTTTTTTTTGTTGTTGTTATTGGGGGTTTTTTGTTTTTTTTACTGCAGGAGAAATACCACATTTTGTTTACAGATCATTTTTGTGTATTTGGCCAGACTCATCCCTTCTATATATCTTTTGCTCTGAATAGGATCAGGGCAGGAATTTTAGTCATCTTCTAGTGGTATTTCTTTTGTGAGCACTGGCTTTCAGATCATGATTAACAGATATCTGAATGGACAGCTCTTCTCTGAGTTTTTTAATAGCTCATTTAAACTCATATTTAAATGTGGGGTTTTTTTGAAGTTCTATTCGTTTGTTTTCTTAAACATTATAGACATTGAAAACTGAAATTACATAAATAACATTAAATGACATATTTAATTCACTATCATATTCATGTAAGGACACCGGTATTTCATGGTTCTTGAAAGAGATAACAAGTGTAGACCTAGAGCCTGGAACTAGCAACAGAATTTGCATTATCTGAACTGTTATCTGATTGGAGATTCCACCTCCCTCGTGAACCTAATTGGGGGAAAAAAAAAAGACACATGTGAGATGTTAATTTTGTTGCTTTGTGCCACCCTGGAAGGTGCGGAGCCTGTTGGGAAGAGCAGCTGGCAGAGGTGCTAGTTGGGACACGGGAAGCTGGTAAGGGGAACAACACTACTCTGGTAAGTGTTCTCGTCTTTATCACAGTAGGGGGAAGACGGTCAGATCATCTGACTGAGCAGATGCCATGTTTTACGGGTGTTTGATTTGCTGTGACAATCGAGGACATAATTTGCAAATGAAGAAAGCTTCTTGGTGCAAGGGGGTTGCCGGTGCGTTACCTTGTTCCATTTATCAGCAGCCCAGAGGTGACAGGTAGGCAGGAGGTATTACCAACCATTCTTCCTGCAGGCTCATCCTCATCTCAGTCTCCTCTTTTCTTTGCAAATATGAACTCTTAGCACTTAAGACCAACAATTTATTTTGCCACTATTATTCACATTACTATGTTCACAATACATTTGTTATTGAGTTATTTTACAGATGCCTTAATGAAGCCTAAACAAGACTGATTCATACAGAAATGAGGTATTCTTGCCTAGGAAAAGCACTAAAAAGATAAAACTTTAAAAATCTGATTTCTGATGGTGAATCTTGTGTAATTGTGAAGCAAAACATTTTGGTGTTTTGCTGCTTCTGTGTCATTTTAGTCAGTTAAGGAGTTATTTTCTCAACTCAACATACTGCCGTCTTATTAATTTAAGTTTAGATCTCTCTTGAGCAGGACCCAAAAGTTTTCCAGCACATTGAAGATATCTCACTTTGCAAACCACTTTAAAGAAGAAAATACATTTTAGCAATTTAATATGTGTCTAAGATAAATTTTCAAAACCAACACACTGTGTTCCCCTGTGTATTTTCACAGTGGTTCATGTAACATTTCATCTCCTGCATTCCACATACTCAAGTTCTAGGCTGCTCTTTCTGTATATTACTTATATTTCATTGCCAGGATGGCATAGCAATTTTTTCTAATTAAAGAACTTCAAGTATTTTTATTCTCCCAGCCTTTCATCCTAACTGTTTTTCAAAACTGATATTATAACACAGCTTTCCTTTAATCTGTCTCTACACTAATTTTAATTATTTTGGTATAAAGGGATTCTATTAAATGCTACCAGAGATGCTTCTACCTTTACTTTTTGTCACTAAAATCTGAAGCATGAGAATTTGATTCAGCAAAGACCATATATGCATTTTCACAATTAAAAATCTTTTTTCTTAAAAGAAAGAATGTATGTTAGTCCTCCTTAGTAGTTTCACATGTGATTAAAGCCTGACTTGTTTTAAAACTAAATTAATCAACTTTATAAAACTCCATTTCTCATTCATTGTAATAGCATACCATTTCTCCTACTGCTGGCCAAACTGAGTTTAAAGGCACAGTTCACTCTACTGAATACTTGGTGCACGTGTCTGTAGGATCAAGCTCTAGATAAATTTTCATTCTAGACCTAAAATGCTTTCCATTTCTTTGCAGGGTTAATGTTGTGTCTGTCATGCTACTTATATAAGAAGAGATTAAAAGAAATTTTAAAAAGTGTTTCTGCTTTACTCAGGGCAATACTACTTGTTTTCAGTTGCTATCCTTCTTAGCAAGATGAACCATGTAATTGTACAGATTACTCTGTTAAAATTTTCACAACGTTTTGGCAGTTTCTATGGAGTGACGTCGCTCTACATTGAGTGCAATTCGGAGAAAAGAAACAAGGTTTCTCCCTGGGAGGTATTTAAGAGGTAGTATATCTTTAAGTGTCTCCGCCTCTGAATCCACCCACTTCTTGATAGCTGCAGCAGTCTTGTTGACTCACAGAAGCCGTGTTCATGCAAGAGCCAGCAATGAGCAGTATTTTTCAGAGATTTTAAGAGCACACCTCCTGCTATGTATTTCACACTCTAGCTTGCTGGGGTTGAAGCTGTATGGAAGAAAGTTTTACGTTTCGAAGATATTGCAAAAGATAGTTCCTCCTCTCATCCTGGAAAATCCTGACAGACCAGTTGGATACCTTTCGGGCCTTAACCAAGAACTTTATCTTCTGATCCCACTGTCTTTTTTACAGTAGAGAGACCTGAGACACCCTTAAGAACTGAGAATCTGACTAATTTAAACAGATGGCTAATCCCAGTGCTGTCTGCAATGGACATCTACATCATCATCATCATCAGAAACAGAATAACCTCTTAAAAAGTGGAATATCTAAGAAAAATGGAATCACTAAAGGAATGAAGGTAAGGTTTAACTGTTTACCCTAATTGCCTCAATATTGAAAACAAATAGGTAGTTGCAACATTACTTATTAAGCTAGTTTTATGGCTGTCTTAGTATACATTGAACAGCTTGTATGGATTAGGCTTGTGTTTAAGTTTTGTAATCATGGGACCTAAAGCTGCTTTTGTCTCTCCTAAACTGCAAGAGAGAGTTGGGAATGCTCATGCAAATGCTGTTCCATGGACTGACTTGGCCTCTAGTTCATATCAAACACAACAAACACATGTAGTAGCTTCCTTCTAAAGCTTAACCAGCGGTGGAATTGACTTTGCAATGTATTAATCACTAGTGGAAGGCTGTTTGGTCAACTTCAAGTGTGTGTGGAGTAATTTTTAAAGTGCAATTTGTTGCTGTACAAGTATAACAACAAAAATATGTAGGCAGGGGAAGCTGTCTTTTCTTGGTGTTTACATTTCTGCAGGGTTGGTTTAGCTGATCCCTGAACTTTACTGATGCCTGCTCTCCAACCTTGCACTTGCTTAAAATCCAAGTCAGTTTACTTTCTATTTTCTCAAGCTGTTCTCTTTGAAGCAGCACTTCTCACATACGTGAACATTTTGTAGAACTGTTGGCATGTAACATCCTAAAGAATGAACGACAAATCTAAAAGTATACTTTTACCAAAAGAGCCCAAATCTTAAAGGTTGTCTGTCTGCGATACCTGTTCTGACTGGGAGCTTACTGTCTGTCTTGCAGTGTCCTAATTCTGGATCTTGATGTGATCATTAGGAGAAAGTCTTGTAGTGACAAGAAGAAGGCTGGCTTTACAGCATGGTGTGGTGGTGAAAGAAGGAAGGAGGAGGTTGCTTGTGGAGCCTGAGCGCTCACCTGACAGACAAGGACTGTGGCAAGGGCTCCACTGTTTTACAAATAAGCTGCTATCTTTTATCTTTCTCTAAATGGGGCGCTCACACACCTTAGCACTCTAATGAAGGCACGCCCAGTGTCACACTTAATGGTTGTCTGGCTTTAGGTGTCTCCCCTGGTATGTTTCCCAATCACTGGCTTGTGTTGGGTGAGGAAAAAGTCTTGTGCAATGATTGAAAAAAGCCTTTCTTGGATTCGCTTCCAGAAACCTAATAAAGTATCCTTTTATGTATCACATACACCTCCTCATCATTTTATACATTAGCTATTTGCCACAATGGTGTTCTAAATCTTTGCTTTCCGTTTTTTCCAGATTTCAAGGGCTAAGCTTTGCCATGTTAACATGCTGCAAATGAGTGATATCGAAATCCCAGGAGGGCATTATTAGGATTTCCTCCTTAATAAAAAAGAGAAGTAAAGTAAACAGATAGAGAAGTAATGAATAATATTACTGAGGATGAGCAAAAAAAAGAAATAAATATTGGCCTGAAAGGGATGGCAAAGAAATGAAGGAAATACTTGTAGATGCACCTTCAAGATTAGTGAGGTCTTCCGAGCACCACATGGTTGGAGGAGAAGGTGTGTTACCCTGCTGTGTGACACCTGACAGTAGCACTGAGACACTTGTAAATACCATCCATGGCTGAGGGAAGTGGTGAGGAAGTGAAGACTTAGAAAGTTCAGGAGGCTTATCAAAGGCAGATTTGGTAAGCCCCGGTCGAGCACTGTGCTCTGAATTACACACCATTTCCCCTTTCTTTCTGCTCCAAACACAGATTGGGAAAGAGGGAAACAATAACAGACAAGAGTCCTGAATGAACCAGGAATCTCATTCCTGGCAGGAATCTCCCCATTCCTGTCTGGTCTGTTTCCCCGCCCCAGCTGCCTCACCCTGTTCAGTGCTTATGCTTGATGCTATTTTACAGGAGCAGATACTGTTCCTTCCTCCCTGCGCTGTTTATGAGCCCCACTGCTGGAGGTGCGCGACTCCACTCAGCCCTCCGTGCGTTTGTGTTTGCAGCCCCTTGCTGGGGTGTCCTTCCTGCTTTACAAGCTGGGATCTGAGAAGCAGGGAATATGGCAGCTGGGTGCACAGGGAAGCCTGTACAAGAGCCAGACACAGGTTTCTCTTAATTCCAGTCATTCTCCCTTCTTCCTCTTTTGCTCTTTAGCCACCTTGCCCCTATTTCCCCTAACACTCTGCCACACACAGTTATGTACTTTACTGCCCATGCAGCAAATTAATTGACCATTAAACACCTTATATAGCAGAAATATAGTGCTAGTATATTCAGGGGATGTGACTGATGATGCTGGTTCTAGAACCTAAGACTTGTGATAGTTCCAAAACTCTTGGGCTTAGTTACAACTGTGCTGCTTTGCAAGGAGGGGAAGAGGGACAGATGCTGTTGTTTGAGAGAGGCAACTAGTGCAGAGACTGCAGCAAGAGAATGGCACAGTGAAGGCTTCTAAGCCTATAGCAATAGTTTTGCACAATTGACTAACTGGAACATCAGGCTTTGCAGAAATCAGCGCTATAAACCTTTTTATTCCAGGGGAGCCCACAGGAAGCACTGGCTTCAGGAAATGCTGGCTTTGGAAACATTGCTTTTGAAAACACTCGCTCAAGAATAATGTGTTTTGCATCTTGATGTAAGAACATTTTGTGTGTCTGTGCGTGCTTGACAGAAATAGAGAAGCAATTCTGATACCACAAACCCCCCTCGGGTTTCTAAAAAAAGGATTCTGTTTAATGGGTTGGGAAAGGTAATTAGGGATGATCAAACGTGGGGGAGCAGGGAGGCTCTCTTTGCTTCCAGCAACCTGTGGCATACCAAGGACAGAAAGGAGGTAGCTGAGTGATAAAGAAGCAGTGAAGCATACTACCAGAAGAGAAGCTGTTGCTCTTGGGGAAGTGCTAGACTGCTTTGGGGTGGGACTGCTTGTTCGGATAGCTTCTGTGATTATTTTAAGTCTGATCCACTCAATTCTAGCTGATAGCACAGACTCTCCATGTACTAATGGACATTAGGCTTAACCATGTGCCCACAGCCATGCTGCCAGATAGTCTTTGGAAGTTGGGCCACAGTAAGACCTAAACTTTGGGAGGTGGGTTGCAGACCATGTCTTCGACTTTGTTAGTGCTTCTAACAGAGGCAGATGCTTTGTGTTCTTCCAGAATCCATAGTCTGGACTTGCCTTTACCCAAAGCACAATTTGGTAGCTAACCTATTTATTTATGTAACTGTACTGGCCAGGAGAAGGTATTTTCCTAGTGATGGTTTTTTTGCTGTTTTATTGCTGTTGATTGGGTACCAATAATAGGGGACATTGAATTTTTAAAACAATAAATGTGTTTGTCCAGTGGAAGCATTTTCCCTATAAAACACATGCAACAGTTCCATTTCTTCGGTAGATTATTTCCTTGGATGCCTTAGCCTTCAAGACATTATAAAGCTATTTGCAAACTCATTATTTTGATGTTCTGCACTGAGAATGGCAGTGGCTTGGAAGAAACGTGTAGTCAACAAGACTATAACCTTTTCCAGCTCCTGTCTGAAAGCAAAAAAGAGCCTGGGATGAGATCAAACCCAGTAACACCTGCCCCACTTATCTGATGGCCCAAAAATGTGATAGTCTCCAACGTCTGGGGGCTCTAAAAATCAGAAACTGTTTAACCTCTGTCCCATGACATCTGAACCTCCTCCTAGCTGTTCTGCTTAGCTATTTGGGTCAATATTCCAGCATCCAGTCTCAGTCCCTTCCATGCTTTGGCTCCTCCGGTTTTCTTCCTCTCCTTTCTGCTCTACAATGTCATCTGTTCCCTAATAGGGATCTTAAAGAAAACATTGATTGTTTAGAAAGAGAGGAATGGAATATGCCATGCAACTGTTCTCATAGGAGTAACTTTCTTGTATGTTGTAAAGGCCGCCTGTAATTTCTTTGCTCTGTCCTCACAAATACAGACAGCACTTCAAGTTTTTTTGCAGAACCTGGTGTTAAGTGGGGCATTTTAGGTGCATACTCAATATAAATGTTAAAGAATCCTGGAGGAAAAAAAAATAAACTAATTCCCACAATCAGAGTCAAACAATAAGGCTTATTAATAAGGGAAGAGGGTTAAGAGAGGGTTAACAAGAGAGGGTTAAGGCTGCTCAGACCTCTCCAGCTGTTTGCAGCATCAGTTGTGCAGCCATAATGATCTACCAACATAATCGTTTTTTTCTGAAATATCTTCATATTTTGATATTGGTTTGGGTAAAAACAAACTGAAAGGGAACTTCATTGGGCCCAGCCTGTTTCACTTGCAGCAGCTCAGGATTTTGGACATTTTCCATTGTGCATGTGTTCATGGAAAATGCAATTCCCGTTTGCCCTCTGGGTTTCATAGCTGTAGTGACAACAGGAAAAAAATTGAGATTTGATTTTCAGTCTAATTCTCTGCCAATTACTGTACCTGTTGCTTCAGCTGCACCACAGATATGACCTCCTCATCCTCAGTTCCTGCGTTCTTTTCTCCTTGGTTTCAAGGCTGAGAGAAGTGTTGCTTTGCACCTGCACTCTCAGCTAATAATCACAGGTCTCGGATCCACGCCCTTGTTTCTGTCATCTGCCCTGCTATGTGATGAGCTCAATGCATTGGCAGCAGGAAACACTGGGGACATCTTTCTGCAGCCGAGGTGTCACCACTGTGTGGGCACATGTAACAGTCTCGGACTCTTGTAGCAATGCTGTGAGTGTGTTGCATGAGACTTTGCATGCAAGGCTGAGATTGTTCACACAGCTCAATATGTAAGGTTGGTCTGGAGTCATTACCCTCTTAACACCTGGAAATCTCTAAGTTCAGGTAATTAAATTTTGGAAGGTAAAGCCCTGACAGAAATAGCAGATAGTAATTTACTTTGGCTTGAAAGATTCAGCATGGCAGGTCTTTAAGGTCAGCCTCCTTTTAGCAGAGTAACAGTTCATCTTTCTAGTCATGAAAGCAAGTAAATGTATTGGGAGACTTGTTTAGCTACACACATAACCCATGACTGAGCTCTAGTGCAAAAATAAGCAGTATACAAGAGATAGAAACAGGAATGGCCTTTGAAAGAGGAATTTTGAAACATTCTGAGGGCATGTAGGGATGGCATTAGGAAAGCCAAAGATCTCCTGGAGTCAACATTTGCCGCTGTGCGGCCTGGCTGGTGGAGGAAGCTGTTGCTTTTCCCTAAGAATTCCTGGCTCAGGAACTCCTGGCGGTGTCCGGGCACCTCGCATACAGCTTCTCCCTGACCCGTGCGATGGAGGCACGCGGCCAAGCCCACACAGAGCTTGCTAGCTCGAGCGGTATCAGAAGTAAAGAGTCCAGAGATGGCCCTTGCGAGGGATCCGATGTTTATTCTGACCAGCACGCAGGCTGGCCAGGTAGCCAGAGGACGGGCCCCGCCCGCCATGTTCCTTATCAAGGGACACAGACAGGGGAGGGACAACAGCTGAGGGCCAATGTGGTGTGACCCAAGGTTAGAGTGACTGACTGGCTGCTGACCAACCAGGGGGATCCTCCTCACACAGGTCACAAGACCAGGTGAGGGGATCCTGGCCAGCTGTCTTGTGAGTGGTGTTAGATCTCTGAATTCACCCACCACTGAGCTGCTGAGCCCCCTAGTTCTCCAGCCATCCCAGCTGGTGGCTCGGGGACTACAACAAACATTTGCAAGGAATATCAAGGGAAGCAAGAACAGCTTTTACTGCTACATTAGTAGTAGATGAATAAACAAGGAAAACGTGTCCCATCAACAAATGGGGTGGATGACTTAGTGACCACAGATGCAGGTAAGGTGTTCTCTGTGCTTTCTTTGCCTCACTTTTCACCATCAAAGTCTTCCAAGCCTCTGTCTTGTCAAACTACCAGCAGTGAAAGAAGGTTAAGTCATGGATCTCTTGAGAAATTGCAACCCATACAAGGGCGTGGGATCAGGAGGGAAGCACTCACATGTGCTGGCTGATACCATAGTGATATCACACACTATCAGCTTTGAAAGCTCCCAGGTGTCAAAGATCCCTGATAACTTAAGACAAATGTTGCACCTGTCTTCAAAAGACAGATCATTTCTAGCAAAGGTTGCTTCTGGGAGCATAGAGAGAAAGGTGATTTGTAACACCAAGCATAGATGTACCAGAGATAAATGATGTTTCACTGACCATCTTCTATGCTGAGGTGACTAGATTTGTGTATTAGAGGTGAGTGATGGATGTCACCTATCTTGATGTTGGCCACACCACCCTCACGTGCTACTTGGGACATTACGGTCTCGATGGGCAGACTACTATATGGGTTAATAACTGTCTGGATCACTGGGCTCAAAGGGTGGTGGTGAATGGTTCATTCTTTGCCTGCAGGCTGGAGAGGTTTCATGTATGTACAGGGGGAGTGGGAATCAAGGTGTGGGTAACAGCAGTGGGACATATGGAGCCTTTCAGGGCTCAGCTGGGCAAAACCCTGGGCACCCTGCTGGGAATTTGGTGTTGAGCTGCCTTTAAATATGAAGATGAAACAGAAGCCATCCAGTCAAAGTGAGTCTGTGACCTTTCAGTGCAAGGAGGCAGCATTTCTGTGGTGAGTCAGCAGCAGTGATCCAAAAATGGATAGAACTGAAGCAGAACCCCAGTCAGGCTTCTATGAGTAGTTATCTGGCAAGCAGCTTATTCGTGCTCAATAGAGGTAATTAGTAATAGAAAGCCGTGGCATGGCCAGTCCCATTGCCTGCCTATTTACATCCCTTCAACATGAGAATTAATTACCTGTGCAAGCTGTAAGTGGCGGTCTGCCTTTCAGAAACAAGGAAGGTAAAACACGTCTTCTACCTGCAACGTCAGGGAGCGATGTAGCTGGATGTGTTCCACTGCACAAGCAAGTTCAGGAATAATAATTAGCAGAATGATAAGATAATGACTGCTTAGGGCCTGTTTGGGTCTCTGTGTGAGCTGGCATGTATGGGACCCAGGGATGACCACAGAACACTGAATCAAATGAAAAGAGTTAATTTATTTTCATTACTTTGTCAAACTAGGGATCCCCAAAGCAGCACCTGGGCAGAGCCACATGAGCAGGGACACCACAGAGCTCAGTTCTTGCTTGGTCCGTGCTAGAGGATCTCTGAACCTGCTGTTTTCACCTGTATTTAAGGGGTTCTCACAGATGTGGATTACCTCCCTGCTTCGATCTTTCCCACAGCAGGGAAGGAATCTCAAGCATGTTCAAGAGAGTGCCTGTAAGTCTGTCTCAGGCCTGTGTTATTGAAACACAGACACTTAATTTATCCAACACACAAAGCTAAGCACCAATTGGTATGATATATGTGTTTTTCTACACCTCAGCTGCAATCACTTCAGCATGTTCATAATACTCCTCAAAAATCTTCTGTTATGCTCCCACAGTTTCTATAAAATCTGACTTTTCACCAGAAAAATGTTTGGCATCGTGCTGCCTCTCTCACAGCTTTCTCTTTGCATGTGTGCGGTGGTGTTTCAAATCCTGGTTTATAGGGTACAAGACAACCGTAAAGATCCTAATTTATCATGATATGCAGGTCTGTTTCTTCTGCCAGCATAGACATATGAACTCTCTCATGGATTACTGGCTTTTTACTTCCCTTTTAAAGAAAAGTAACTTTTGTTGTGGCTAGGACTGTGGCATTAACCAGCAAAGCAGGAAATTAAATTTCTCTACAATGACCAGTGGCTCAGCCAGAGAATTCCTGCCATTCCTGGCAGCTAATTTTTCCACAGAAAATACTTTAAGAAAGCAACCCAGCCAGGAACTTTGTGAGGTTATTGTCTGAGAGTTGTCATTGTGGGATGAATATTGAATTGGGAAGAAAAACATCATTTAAGGAGAAGAGCAGGCAGCAGGACTGGCAATGTTGTGTGCCAGACTGAAGAGGAACTGGAGTGTTTTGCACTTAAAGATACATGAATTTAGACAGATGACTAGAACATTCTGCGAGATACCTTTAGTATAAAACTGCGAGATGAAGAGCTGAATTTCCAGGGTAAATGCCATCTATGTATACCCATGTCTTCAGAACAAAGTAATATTTAACCTGTTCTGGCCACGTGTCTTTCTCTCACCTAAAGTATTTTGAGTTTCTAGAACATCCAGTGTAGATGTAACACAGCAATGCCTTATCTGTTCTACTGATCATCTCAGGGCTTTTTTGGAAGTCATTCAGCTGTACCCTTGCCTTCATTCATTTGATCAAGCACAAGCATGTGCTCTGTCATTTCCCCCTCTTCCAAAAAATTTGGTCTTCTCCATCAGCCTACCCAGACGTGAGGATTTCTTCACCTACAAACAGAAATATGGAAAGACAAATTCGAGATGCAGAGCTGAGACTCGTAGCCATTTCAGCTGAGATAATGCTGGACTCTGCTTCCTCCTGGAATTTCCATTTGAGTTTCCACTTCCCTGTTGCTGCTGCTGATTCATACAGGCTGAAGAGCTGCCATGCATCTCTACCTGTGAGTCACATGTAGCTATCTGAGACTTAAGCCTGGCTAATCTCACAGTCCAAAGCTGTCAGCCTACATCTGAAATCACAGCAGCCAATTTGTATGTTCTTGAGCTTCCCGGCGCTGTTCTGCAGGAGAATGCCTCAGTCTAGCTCAGAATTTCCATTTCCTGCCCATTCCTTGTGTTTCCACAGAACTTTGTCTGTCTTCTTAAAGGGACATTTCTTCCCCTGTCGTCACCAGGTTGCACTTCCTGCAGGTAGAGGTAAGCTGCAGCCAAGTTATTAGGCACACTGTTGGTGGAAGAGATCTGTAAAGATCAGCCGCACTGCTGCCTGGAGAGGGCAGGACACAGATGTTTCCACCCAGTCCTAGCAGCCATGTGTCAGTGAGTGTAGTGATTTACATGAGACCTTGGAGGTCAGGGAATATAACTTGAGAAATAAATTTAAGACCACCTGTGGCTGTCACACTGTACCTCAGCTGTTTCCTGAAAGAATCCCAGCCCCATGATCCAATCAAATATATCTCCTGCTGACCAAACTCAAAACTTCAGGTGCTGCACAGATCCCAACACCAAACTACGAAACAATTCAAAGTGAACGGGATTTTTTGAAGGCATTTCATGGTCCAAGAAACATGGTTTGAGAAATCATGCTTTCCCTGCTTTTTGAGATCATATTCATGCAAGTTTCTCAGTTTGAGCTTTTGAACTTCCAGCAATCTCTTGACATCAGTCATGCTCACAGGGAACGTTTTACTTTCTCTGCCACACAAATGTGTGTCTGCAAGTCTCTTGAAGTCATGTCTTCTTTATAAAAGACTCTTTATAAATTGCTCCCCTGTGCAATACTTGCCTTGCATCACTGTTATATAAACAGGTTTGTGTGCACATGTGGGTGGTAAGATTGTCTGGGAGGTTCTAGCAGATATCAGGACGTGTTAATCTTGAAGGGGGAAATCTTCTTGGCTTTTGGTTGCTCTATTTTGATCAGAAAGGAAACAAAACTCTGTTCAAACTGTTTTGATGAAGTCTCCGTCCCTTTTCCTCTCTTCTAATCACAATCACTTTCCCCTGTGGGCCTTATCCTTGGTTTCTTTCCACTTGCTTTAGGTTACAAAAAAACTCTTGGTGAAGTAAGCCTTTAAGTATTGGATTGGTGCACCTGTGGGTAAATAAATAGTTAAGGGGTGTTTCAAAGCAGATTCTCATTTCTCTCTGTGTACAGCCTGGTTTTCCCCAGGTTAGCAAATAAGAAATTACTTTATCAAATGATCTGGGAAGAATCCCTTGTGGGCGAAACTTGCCTATTATTACTTTTGGTTCTCTATACATATTTTAACACTGTCTTTTCAAGTTGAACTCAGAATGTTTGCTTCTTAAATCTATTTCTTACCCATAACCAAGCAGGAAGTACAGATTCTGAAACAAAATGCGCGTTCGCCAAAATCTACATCTTTTAAAGAAAAAAGTTAGTATTTTTGGTTTTCATTCTGTGGCAAGTATGTTGTTTATATATGCCAAGTCTAATTGTTTTTTCTTAAAATCTGTTTTAAAGGGATCGAAAATGTATCAATTCCGTAATTTGTGTCTATTTTCAGATGCATGTAATGGAACTGGTATGTTGATGTGCATAGTGTGAAATGCTGGATGTTCTGTGAGCACTAGCAAGACTAGGCAAAATAATTACGATGTTGTGTCCTGAGACAGGAGACTTGTGCTTTGGGAACTGAGGAGCAGCTTTAATAAAATCTGGTTTCACCTTGGGTTGAACCTTTTGTCCAAGAAGAGGTGTAATTTATTACCTTCCTGAAGAGGAACTAATTGACCTCCTTGCATCTCTTGCACACAGGTGAAAGGTAAAGAAAGAAAATTGTGCACATGATGACTGTGTTGAGCCAGAGATATTCAGGATCAAGAAGGGCTTCAGGGAGGCTATTTTTTCTCCATGTGTCTATTGTAAGGATGAGGAGCTGAGCAGGCTGGCCCCTTGGTCCTCTAGCAGAGGATGTGGTGTTACAGCAGCAGTTTTCAGCATGAAGCAACGTCTGCAAGATCATTCCACCTCCCTCCGTGTACAATGTCTTCCCAAGCACACAAGTTCACCTGTCCCTTTCCAACAAGCTGTTCTCTGCCTTTCATTAGCGTCTTGGCTCTTGCTAAATTTCTGTTGTGATGAGAGAAAACTCTTCTCTTTACTGTCTTTCTCTACAAATGAAGCCCTGTCATCATCTCTTTGATTAGATAAAGAAATCACTGTGGGTTTTGCATTAGAGATCCATCTCTGGAGGTTATGCAAGAATGAAAGTCAACAGACACTCTGCTAGTCATAAAAACGACAGCATTACCAAGCATGACAGAACAAAAATGGACCTCTGTCAGCTTCTATCTCATCCCCAACCCAAAGTATCCATTCATTTATGCTTTTGAAAATCTTGTATTAACTTCCTTATGCTTTCACCACAGCATAATTAAATCAAGCCAGTTGGAAGGTAAAAATCAGCTTTACCTATCAATAGGTAGAAAACATTTTAAAATTTGCAGAAATAAGGTATCATTAGCAGGTTTTTATATCTGTGATTCAGTATAACTGAAGACCTTTAGAATACTTGCATGTGGGCTGAGAATCACGTGGGTAAACTGAAGCATGATTTCAGTCTGGGGTTTTGGTATCATTATCAGAGACTTGGGCTTTTTTGACTTTCAGTGTGTACCTGCTGAGAAACAGTGTTGTAAGCTTGTGATTTTGTTATAAAGATGTTAACATCTACAGGAAACAAAATTTCAATCAGTGGCAAGTTATGCGGATTGTTAAAACATCAGGCAGGCATATTTGGTATTATTCCCCACTGAACACTTTATAGGTGTCCAAAATGTGTGTGACTGGGGAACAGGAGCGTTATGTGAGGGGAAAAAAACCCACCTACATAGTTTGAGCTTTCAGCATGGTAGCATTATAAAATCTTGGCTGGTTTCCTAAAGAAACAAAACTTATTTAGTGATACTATCTGTCTGTCAACTCCTTAGCTTGTGAACTCGTGAACCATTTTCATATCATCCGCTCTTTCCTTTAAGTAGGCTTTTGGACACAGGAGAAAGGCCCGGCACCTTCCCTGCTGAAATAAGAGAAGCTGGAGTGTGAACTCATTCCTCCAGTGACCTGGACAGTCTGCAGAAAGGAGATTTGACCTATGCTCCAAATAAGAAAGAAGTTTATGTCAGAGTGTTCCTTTATTTGACACCAAAGTCAGCCAACATGAGACGCATCTAAAAAATCCCAGAATTTATTATTCCCTGAGCTCACACTGCTCTGTTTACTTCTGCTCCAACTCATTTCTGCGTGGTGTGTATCTTACCATTGCATTTCTCTGGAATTTGTTTAGTCCGTAAACTTTCTGAGATAAAAGCCATTTTATTTTGTTCTCTACTTGTAAAATACTCAGTACACATGGGATCCGTGTCTATTAAGGGTACCTTTATTCACAGGGATTTTTATCAAAGTCTCCCACTTTTTCAAATATCAGTGATTTGTCATCAGTATTGTGTAAAGCAGCTGCCCTGTCTCTTGTTCTAGTTGATGCTACTAAGTCAGGATGGAGAAGTGTGTCTTGGTGTCATCTCTCATGGGACATTTCTGTTCTACCAGTCTATCTACAGATGAAACTTGAGTTCATGTTAAATGTTATTGTTTTTCTGTAATTCAGTTCTAACTCAGGCATCAGTTCTTCATCTTTAGAGCAGTCTGACCCAAAGGGGAGCAGTTCCAAACTCATCGTTGTCTCTGCCTGGTGTTTCTACTGTTCACAAGAGCCATGTGATTTCAGTTCACCTCCTGTTGATCAAGTATCTCACCCACTCAGCAAAGGCATTCTAGTTGGAGCTGTATTTCAGGACATCAGCTTAAAGACAGAAATGCAAACCTCTCACTCTGTGACAGGTAATTTGTGTAAACTCGGGTTGGAGGTTGGTGGACAGGCATTTTAGAGGACTTTGAACACTTCTGCCTTGAGATTAACATGAATATGATGAGATTCTTTTATTTTTCAGGGCTACACACAGAATTACTTGAATAGTGTGGAAAGACTTTGAGTAGCTTTTAACCAGATATCCAGGAAAGCTTGTGCCTTTAAAATATAGCCTAAAAAGACTGGCAGAGGATAGTTTGAGGGTTCTTTAGTTTACTTTTTATATTGAGAGATTTTTTGCTGGAGAAGCTAATCAAAACATGTCTGCACTCTGACACTTCTCAATAAGTAACCACCGTGGTTGACTGACAATAATTTGTTTGCAGACTCCACTGTTTGCTGCTTATTCCTATATTTCTTTTTTCCAGCCCTGTACATCTTCCTGGTTTATGGCTACATTTAATCACTGTTGCACAGTGTGTGGCATTCTTGGCTGTGCTACATCCCCACTTCGATGCGTGGCCAAAAAAAAAGACATTTTCCACAGGATTCATGCAGGGTTTGCAACGCAGTATTTCAGCGGAGGTAACAGAGATGGGCATGGATCATCTGTAACAAATCATATTTGACAACTATACCTTCTTGGAATAGGAAGCAGCTTTATCTATGAGATTATGGTGATAAAAAGATTTACCAAGTCTGGTAATAAATCTTCTGACACAATTCCTTGAAACCTGTGGTAGTGGCAATTGAACTAGTGTTACTTTCTGTGCTATGGGTAAAAGGAATATTTTTCTTAACTTGAAGCAGATGCTGGAGGCTTGCTTCTTTATTAGCCTCATTTAGCCATGGTTAAAACAAGCAGACACACCTGTGCTTTGTCTATTCACATTTTCTGACAGATCATTGCAAAACTGAATAGGAGGTTGTGATTTTTGGAGGGTTTTTTCAGTCCATATTGTTCAACATGTAAGATTTAGCAGAGCTCATGAACAACAGTGTTTAAACAGTTGAGTAGGTAAGAACTTTAGCAATGCATTGAAACATTCTGAGTTTTGAAAAGAGAATTCACTTGGGTGGGGGAGATGGAAGGAATAAAAAAATGTATACACATGCAAGGCTTTGAAAGGGAAGGATGTCTCGAAAGCTGCCAGAAATTGGTCTTTATGTATGGATACTGGTCACTTTTGCATTAGGAAAACTAATTCTCAAGCTACCTGATACATAATTTACCTAATACTGGTTAGTTTCATATTAAGGGTGATCATTAGCTGGATACAAAGCTGCTTGTGTCATAAGCCAAGCAGGTTACAACTATAAACAAACATTTTGGTTTAGGACCCACTTTCATATCTGAGAAAAACATACTTGGAAACGAGACGTTCATGTCTGCAACAGTTTGTAATTATTCAGGTGTCAATATCAGGGACAAGGAGTCACAGCTGAACTGCTGTAACTCCTCCTCACTTTCAGGCCCGGCTCGGTGAGATCTGTGTCAGTGCAGGGACGAAGAGCTCTCTCCCGAGTGACGGCTGGCCAGGCGGGGTGGAAATGAGGGAGCGAGATAAAGCAGTGGTTGGACTGGAGAGTCTGGCTCGCTTGGTTGTGCCGAGCTGCTTTCAGCAGTGCTCAGCACTGCGGTGGCGCTCGGGTGGAGCGGGGTGGAGCTGCCCGAGGGAGCAAAATGGGCTGTGAGAACTGGGTCAGGGGCGTGCCGGGTGCGTTTGGGGTGCCGGCGTAGCCCGCGGCTACGGAAGGAAAGCCAAGAGGAGGTGAAAGGTGGATGGGTTGAGTCTGCGGCAGGTGATCTCCGTCAGGATGACGGCGAGGAACCAAAGGGAAGGGATGGTGCAAGGAGGGGAAGATGGAGATCTGTAAGCAACTGCAGTCGTGAAGGGAGTTGATTTTCTTTTTTCTTTCTTTTTTCATAAACACCAAAGAAATAAGACTAGAAAGTGGGTAGCTGCAGAATCACGAATAATTTCACAGCTAACGTGTATTGACTAGCGTGTAGTACTCGGAAATGAAATACTTTAATGTTGACTGAATGTTTAGTTAAAACAGAAGCAGCAGAAGTGGCTGCTACTGCCAGCTCTATTCCATACTTCCATTAGGAAAATTCTAGCACAAGCTCTTTTGTAACTGCTTACAACACCTTTCTTCTGTTTGTCTGAGTCTGTAAGAGTGCTTTAATGCATTCTTCAAGGATATATTTAATTTTTAAAAAATTTTCTTTCTAGCTCCAAAATTGTAGTGTTTCTGGGGAAATGTGGGGTCCTCTGCAGCATGTCTCGTAAGATACTAAAAGCAGATTTGAGGGCTGTGTGGGACTGAGATGGACCTTAGGAAATGAGGATAGAATTGCAGGGGTTTGCGTAGGAATGCAAGACTTCCACATTATTCTACTGAGATTTGTAACACAGGAAAAGTTATTAGCACTTAACTCTAGTTCACTACAGAGACAAAGGGACATAAATGGAATTTCAAAATACTTCCACTAGGCTTCACAAACTAAGTGGTCAGATTTTTGGAACGGCTCCCACAGAAAATAAAAATACTTCAAAATTCTGTGGTCTGTGATCTTTTCTCCTGATGGTGCAGGAATGCGTGTGTCAAATATTTTCCATTCCTGGCATGGATTTATTCCCCTGGAGGGTATGTTCTGTTTTAATGTAAATAATCTGTATGGTGTGATGCACCTGAGTGAAGATACTTTAAAGATTTTACATTCCATTCCAGTCAAGACCTATGTGGTAATCCGACCCTTAAGCATAATTGTCTTTCCTTTCTGTGTCTTCCTGTATATCTTCACTGCACTGTCTGTTGCATTTTCAATTCTCTTGCTGTAGGAGCCAATCTTCCTCCTTGGCTGATAGAATCCCAGTTTGGATACTCCACTGGTCAGGGTTTTTTTAATGAAATTCTAATCTATTTTGTTCATTAACAAATGACAGGATACTGGATTTTACCCTGTGCTTTGGCTTATAGTGATTCTGTGAGAATAAAGCAGAAATGCATTGGTCAAGGCAGACCTGTAAGTAAACTACTCATACAGAATCTCTGTTTTAAAATATTTGACGTGACATGATATCATCTCCCTGCATGCATTTCTCTGGCTCTTCCAAATCTGGCATAACATTTTTCTGGTACCTTTTAGGGTCTCAGGGAAGCCAGTGCCTTTCAGGGGACATTTCTATATCATTTTCACACAACAGCTCCAGTGGACATGGCTGTCCTGAGCGCTTGGCTTAGTCTGAACTGCCTTCATCCAAAAGGGATTTCATTCATTTCTCTCTTGCCTTAAAGCTAGAGCTGATAGTGCACTTCAGGGATTAGGCTCTAGAACGGGACAGGGACATGAACTGTCATCTCCTCCTGTGCGGATGCAGGCAAGGCTCACACCTGCCCACCCCTCTGACTGAGCTGACTGGCTTCCAGAGCCGCTGCCTCTCGCAGAGGGAAGGTACTGCCAGGGTGTCCTGCATTCGTAAAACAGCGTCGGGCAGCAGTTCACAAACCTGCCCGCTCCTGGCCAGGCTGGGAGCCAGGAGCCCCTGCGTGTCACTGAGGCAAGACCTTGCCTCCAGGCACTGCAGGCAGCAGCTGCCACACGGACTGACTGTCAAACAAAGAGTGCAGCTGGGCAACACAGGGCACTGAGTGTGATCTCCTGCAGCCTGGATGGGAGCACTGCTGCTTAAAGGGAAGAGTAAAAGGCATGGTTGGGACTATCCGGTCCTCCCATACTCAAGCAATTATTTAAACAGGTAATTCTAGCTAATTACATAGTTTAGCCTTAACAGCTGACAGTTCTGTTTTTCTGGAAGGAAGATTCATCTTTTTTCAAAGTTTCTCTAGACCTTGTGCTGGTGCCCACAGCTGTCGAGCTTTCTTCGGAGCTCACCGTGCCTTATCTGCATGCCCCACTGAGGGACCCCGAATTGTGCCTCGTGAGTCCCTGCTGGGGGGCAGCTCTACCTGAGTTTTGTTCAAGGGCTTCCACTTTCTTCCTCCTAAGCAGAATGCAGACAAAACAATTATGGCGTAGGAATTGCAAATAGTATTTTACTGTACTTATTATCTTCCAGCAGCTTTAAGAGATTAGCTTTGATCCATGAAAATAAAGAAAAAAGAGGGATGGAAAAAGAGACGACAATACTATCTAGTATGAATTTGGTCCTCAGAGGGGGATATTCTTGAATTATGATGGTTGTTCTGCATGTCCTTCTTGCCATTCTTGATTTTGTATCAACTGATATTTTTTAGACAGACTGATGTTATTCCATTAGTCCACAAGGGAGCTGTCAGGATGGGCACATAAAATTTCTTAATTATGATTAATTTTGTATTGAGTATGAGGGGAGTGCACCATTTTCCCTGTGGACTGGTAAAGAAAGTAAAAGAAGGAGTTATCAGAGTATACTAATATTGTTTCAGAATTCACTGTAAAGCATTATGTTGGAAACATCTAAATGCTTACTTACAGGAGTGTCTCCATAGACAGATTTTGCTGGGAGTTTCTGTCATGGGACCTCAGGTAGTTTGTTGGGGGTTTTGTCCCTATTGTAGCTGAACTTTATTTATTCTTTAACTGATTTAACTGATTTCTACCATGGGACCTCCTAGATCAAAAATGGGGTCATTTTGCACATGTGGACATCTTTCAGAAGTAAATTGTGTTTTTCTCTGCTGGATGGTAGGCTGTAAGTATGTAGTTCATCCTCTCAGGGGAGTTCCTGGGTGAACTAAAGTTGTCAGAACAAATTTGAGATCTCTCTCCACTGCAGTTGGGAGAGACACTGGCACCTTTTGTCATTGCTCATTATTTGCCTCATTGCAGAAATACAGTTGTAGCAGCCATTATAGAAGGGCACAACATTTCTTTTATGCTCAGGTTTGTATTTTTGGGTTTGGTTTTTCTGGGGTTTTTTTTGTTTTTTTTTTTCAGATGTGGAAGGGTAGAGGTGAAACATGAGGTCTTCTGAAAAAGGTTTATTTATCTTCTGTGCGAAGTTTTACTGTTATTTGCTTATCGTGTATAAGTTTAAACAGTAACTTCTTTTTTTCAGAAGTAGGAAACTACTAGTGTTTTAAAATCTTTACATTTTAATGGGCTTTAAAAGTATGTTCCTTTTACATGAGCCTTCCTTTTGGATTGCACTGACAAGAAGTCAGACTGGTGTCTAGGCATCTTCTGTTGCTCTGGAAACATATCAGGTAGCTCAGGAGAGCGTGTTCTTGATCAGAGCTTCAACACATCCTTCTAGGTGACCCTGCCTAGCCTTTGCTGTGCCAGCTACTGTTGCTCTGATTCTGTACTTCTCAAATTTAGGAGCACAGGCACAGATGTGTGTACCAAAGTGTTATCCTAAGGAAAAGTCAAAGAAACATTATCATATCTTTCAGAGGATTGATATACTAGAATGGTGATATGTAAAGATGTTTATGAGGTAAAGATTACGGCGGGGGTGTTTGTCCACAAAAGCGGGGAAAAAATGTCTATATGGACGTTTTGTTACACAGATTTGTGAGGTGTGCTGAGCAGTTTTAAGTTCCCCAAACACTGACAGCTGCCTAGAGCCAGAGTAATACTAATTTTATTTTAATTTTAAGCAGAAAGTCTGTATTCCTTCTTCTAGCACCTGTGATTCAGAGGTTCTCTCTATCTGCTTACATTTCACACTCTGAAGATATGTTTCAGCTGGTTTTGCAGTTCTCGGTCATTTCTCTTCCACATTTCATGTCATAGTGAGGTTTAGGAACATCAGGTAAGTCGGAAAATAGGACATGAGACTTAAAAGTATTTTGAGATGTCATCTAGTCCATTTCTGCAAGTCAGTTTTATCCAGGGCTGGCTTTCTGCTGGCATATCTTGAAGGCTATTCTGGAGCCTCTTAGCTCCTAAGATGTGCCACTCTGTTTTGGGGTTTTATTAAGACTGACAGCCCTGCTTTCTGCTGCCTTCTGCTAGACAGTGTTAGCTTTGACTTTACATTAAATGTCTCTACCGGAAATTTATGTCCATCTTGAACACCTCCACTGCTCTAGATTCACATTTGACTGATTTTGTCAGTACAAAGTTCTTTCAAATGTCTGATTTAGATCACTTTGGCTGTAATTTAAGTGTATTGATGCTTAATAGAGCATAGAGTACTCTCTTTTGCAGTTATCTTTTACATGTTTGAAGACTCTTAGGCTGCCAGTCACTAGGGTTCTCTCTTCTCTTTAAACTAGACAATTCAAATTTGTTCATTCTTTCCTCATGATTTACTTGACCAGACTTTATGCTTCTTTTCCCAGTTCTCTCCATCTGGTTCACCTCTTCTTTCTCAAAGAGCAGTGTCTGAAGCTAGATGGACACTTCAGCTGAGACCTGCATTAGTACCGCATAGTAGCTCTAGAATGGTTTGTGCTTTTGCCCTTAACATGAGTTTCTTAAGAGGTGACTGTTTTTTCTCTAACTCCTTTTACTTCTAGTATTGCTTCCTCTAGCAATACCTGCTACTTCTGAGTACAGTCGTGCTCTTCTGAAATCTATGATTCTGCTGTTCCATTTCCTGGTTTTCCTAAGTCCCTTGATATCTACCATTTTATGATCAGTATAAATTAAAACTTTGAGTTGATACACAATAATGTCTCCTGAAATTACTTCCAAAGTGCAGCAATGTTTTGAGTATTGTCTTCCAGTTTGCCCCATGGCAATATGGGAAGAAATAATAACAGAGGTAAGGGAAAGACTTGTGAAATGCCTGTAAGTATTTTTTCCCACAAGCAGTGATTTCTTGTTGTTACATATCCAACATCTTCTACCACCTCAGAACATCCCAGCTTGCCTACCACATCCTTGCTTTCCGGATGGGCAAGAGGCAGAATGTGCTGAACCTTGTTCAGACTGAAATAGATGATGGTTCATGGGTTATTACAATTGTGCTTGTGTAATTCACTCCAAGAATGGCTAAAGAGCCAAGTTATTGCTTTCTGTCCTTCAGTTCAGGGATTTGGATCCCTTTGCGTTATCAAGGTCACATTTTCCTGAAGCTTTTAGAAAAGTTGATATCATGAAGGCCTCATCAGATTTGATTGAAATTGCTCTGCAAGCTCGAAAGGGGATAATTCAATTGACTTTTTGCTTTTTGCTGTGCATTTGAAAAGGTGTCTTCCTTTGCTGAAACAACAAAACACTTCAGTCATCTCTTTCCCTCAGTATTCTTACACCTGATTTTTGTCTCTTGAATTTCTCATGTGCTTCTTTTTCCTAACCCTTGTCTTTCCAGCGAGAACCACAGGCTCTAGATGCTTACCTCTCGGTAGACATCGATCCACTGGTGAAAATCAGTACATGGTGGGGTGAGGACTTCCCTTTCTGTCTGTACCTAGACTGCCATAAAATCTGAGGAGAGCTTTATTTAAGGGTGTTTCTGCAAACCTGGATAGTTGCTGAAGGTTCAGATGAGAGAAAGCCAACAGTTCTCATGTTCAGTGTTATGACTTAGATAATTACTGGAACAACTTATAAAGAGCATTTCAATGTATAATGCGCTTTTTAAAAAAGCATCAATTTATTTCTAGATTCTTTTTTATTGATCTTCAAGCAATTGAAGTAAAATGAAATTTTTTTTGAACTCTGATTGAATTAGTCGATTTAATAATAGTTAATGAATATCATAACAATTAAATCACCATTAAGAAGTCATATAGGCCAAGATCTTCTTTTCCAGTTGTACAAGGAAGAAATTGAAATTGGTGGGAAGAGGAGAGAGCCTCTTGCAGAACTATTGTTCCTGAGGCATGTGACTGTGAGTTTCTCATAGGTATAGGTGTGGGCACTACTTAATCGTAACAGAAACTGCCTTTTCTTGATAGTTTTCAAACAAAAAAAAAAATAGCTAGAGAAGGATGTTACCGCTTTTGTAGATTTTGAGGTGAAAAAAAAAAAAATTGGTTGTCATTGGTTAAACAATGCAGCTTTTCTGCATTAGGGCACAAGTTGGTGAATCTGGGTTACTCTAGACTGGGGTTCTCTGAAGCCACTTTGATGATAGGTGGGTTGCAGCCCTCGTCATGTTGTTGAATTAAATGGTGCAGTGATTTGGTCACATGTACCAGTTCCTGGCTTTGGTATAGGGCAACTGACTTTCATTAGCCGTGGTCACTGCTGCCAAGTTGTCTAACGATTGGCTGAATGAATTTTTGTCTTCTTGCTCAAAACAGCTTCTATTGTGTTTGAAGGTGTCAAGCTATTCATTTTCTTGACACGTTCATAGGATGGGTATCTCCTTCACCTTCTTCAAAATCTTCTGTCCTACAAACCTATATGCTATGCCTTAGCTGAATTTATTCTGATTTTTTTTCACCCTAGGGCTCTCTTTTGATGATGAATTCTTATCCTAGCTCAGAGGTGGACCTTGTCTACCCAGATGGTCATCTGCCTACTGAGTTTTTAATTCCCCTATCTGTCAAACTAGCAGCACAAATCTGATTGCCTCTTTCTCAGCTGTTCATGAGAGGTTCTGCTTTCCATGTTGGGGTTTTTTGTTATGGGATTTCTTATCTCTCTCTTTCCTCTCCATCTGTGGTATGCCAAGGTATTTGTATTTAAATATTGTTTTAAAGTAGTTAATTACCTCGGAGGAGGTAGCATAAATCCAGCTAAACTGATTTCATCAACAAAATTGGCAACGACTTTCTCTTTCATCACCTTTTTGAAATAATCTAAGTTACTCCTTGCAATAATAGCAATGTCTTGGAAGGCACACAGTTTCCACTTAACTTGTGCATAACTCTCAGAATCATTAAAATAATGTGCAAATTATCCTAATGCTATTCAATTTTCAGGTAGGAAGTGTGAATACATTTGTCCTCCTGTAACAAGGGATGTATTATGACTTCCAGAAGTCTTTCTCCAAACTGGTGCTGCAATCTCAGGAACCAAGGATGGCCTGAGTCTGCTTCTGAAGATTTAACACCTTAAGATTTAAGCTTGCAGTGTATTTGGCATGATCCAGCATCCATGGCCACATCCATTCTGACAGGGAATGTGTGTCTCATTATTAAACTCATAATTAAATCTATTCAAAATCCTGGCCCTGTTTGAAGCTGTTGTGCCATATAATGGGGAAAGGTCTGGGATCCAATGAGGATTCATTATGCTAGTTAGTGCAGAAGATGAAGCATTTTCTTCACAAGGGAATTTTGTATGGAGAGGAATTCAATGGCTAATTAAAACATTTTCTGGTGCAAAGTCACTGTGTAGGGAATATGTGGGAGTTGGTGGATTGCTTCATGTGGATATTAACTCAGAATCCACACTGAGCAAAATCCCTAGCAATCTGGTTTGCACATTTTGAGAATCTTTGTGTTCAGTTACAGTCTTCATCCCAACAAACAGTTTCCTATCAAAAATGTGTATGAGATCCATAGGATTAATTTCTAAATGCTAGATCACTTCTGGAAATAGTTTCCCATATTAGCAGATCATCACCAGTGATGTGCAGAAACTGGCAGCCTTTGAAGTGATACCACTTCATCATCATCTTGTTCATTTATTTTTAAAGCCAAAGCCATAGGATTTGGATGATCAGGAGATACTCTGATGTGGCCAAGCAGTGTGAATCCTGTAACTTACCCTAAGCTTTGGAAATCATAGCAAACACTTGCTGCAACTTGACACCACGAACTATGTTGGGATTGCTGTAACCCAGGTGTTTCATCCGCTTCTCTCTGATCCTACATGCCTGGCTTTCTGCTCTGTAATTGCTGTAAGGTTAGGAAACACCTTCTGGTGTTTGTAAGCATCTCTCTGGGTAGTGAACTTCATTCTTTTGTCTTGAATAGTTTGAAATTATTAAGCTCCATATTTGCCCTCGTGCCTTCCTATTTATGTTGAGTCACTTAGAAGTTTCTGGGAGTAATAGCAGAATAACAGCTGTATAAGACAATCATGTTACTCTTTCTTTCTGTTGTTTCTTTCTATTGCTTGAAATGTGTAAATGTAAAGCCATTGGGAAAAGAGTTTGCTATGCAGTATTTTTCATCTCCCATGTACTGTTTGATGTAAGTGCCTTAGTTATTTGCTATTGGGCAGTAGCTGTTGTGGTTTATATTGCAGTTTATGAACCTTCAAGTTCAGAAGTGTTTTCTACGATTTTTCTCCCCTTCATCAGATTGCATTTTCATGGTGTGCTACTGGGATTTGTCCTGAGTCTGTGTGCGATAGTTTAAGCTTCTGTGCTATAAAGAGTTGTATGTGGCTTTTCTTTTGACAAACATGGTGGTGTGACCATTCTGCAATGTGCAGTTCTACCTGCTGGACTAAATTAATGCAAGGTAAAAACACGTGCTGATGTTTTCTGTAGGTTTTGCAAAAATTGCAGAAAGTAGACAGTTTCTGAATAGTTGAAATTAAACATTTGTTGATGCTGGAGTGCACGTTGCTTGTAGTGTGTGCAGGGCTAGAATTTCTGATATATCAGTTAAGACACTTCTTAAATTAATATAAATATATTAACAAAAACCTACAAAACTAAGATAAAATGTGTACTTTCTGAGATCATATTTCTTCTTGTTTGGAACTCTTGCCACTGTTGAATGTTCTTCCTGAATGTTATTTATGAATAAGTCTTCTGTATCCTCCCAACCTCCTATGTTGTACTCAAAAGTATCATTTTAGCATCAGAGTAAAGTGTTAGTCTGAAAATTATATAGTATGGGTATTGTTTTCCTCATTACATAACAGTATTTCACAGTATGTTTCTAATGTGTTTGTCATTCACATCTGTGTTTTCATATTAGTGTCATTGCAGGACTTGTTTAGTTGATGCCAAAAGAATTGCTGCAAGATGAATATGTTGTAGTTTAACTTGTGTTCAGCTGAAAAGCTTATGTGAGTCTGGAAGGTGAAGATCCTGTCTTTTCATACCGTTGTGGTGTTTGCCTGCAGTATGCTGTCTTGAAGAAAGGCTTCGTGTTTTTAGTCAGCAATTAGATGTCAGTTGATTAACAAATGAAAAGCCATTTCCTGGTGCTGGTGAAAAGTGTGGTGAAGACCCAATCTTCAAACAAACCTCAAGCAGCAGAACAAGCAGCGTTTAATACTGTTTACAGGGAGTGAACTTTATAAAGTTTCTGAATTGTTAAATCCTAAATCTCTGGCAAGTTCAAGAGTACATGGTTTCCTAAGTTATTTTGAGGGTGTCTTATATTTCCTAAACCTTCTGGACAATCTTGGAGATTTTACTCTTAGTCCTTTCTGATTGTATTACTACCAGGTCTATATTTTTTCTTGAAACTTCAGTAGAAATCAATAATCAGTGTAAACAAGGATTCTGCAGGCACACTGCTAAGAGCTAAAGCTTTTTCGGCTTGGTTGCTACTTGCAGTTTGTGTTGTAGCCACTTTCTTGTGGCTTTGTCACATTGCAAGAGGCAATGACCTTCATTTAACACCTTCTAGACTTACAAGTTTCATAACTATTTTTAATTTAAGTCTTGTCTTTATAGCTCAGTAATCTATGAATTCCCCAAGTAGCCATTTTTGGCTTATGGTTTAGAAACTTGAGCCTCTAAGATCTGAAATGTGTTGTTACAGAAAAGAAATTACACATTTAAAGTGAAGGATAAAATTGCCAGTAAGTGGGGAGATTTATGAAGTAATCTAAATTGGTGTCAATAGTATATTTATAACAGGGAACCTCTGCTTTCATAATTTCAATTTCCTTATTTCTTCTCTTGGGAACTGCATTCAATCACCCAGATTCCTCCAGTGTCTAATGGATTCCTAAGTGATTTTGGGAAAAAGTAGTAATTGTGACAGCCTGGTGGGTTTGCACAGAACCTGACAGTTTTATTCTTTGGCACCCAGCCCTCTGTTGACAATGATCTACAGGAGACAGAATTGCACACCAGACACGTCAAGTTGTGGCTATCCAGTGGCAAGCTCTGAGTGGGATTCAGCTGTGCCATACCCTTCCCTTGGCTGAAATGGAATCCTGTAGTACCCCATCTTCAGCTTCTGCTCCAGAAGGTTACAGGCCTCTGTAGATCCTGTTACTTGTTTATGTCACTATTTATGTAGATACTTATATTCTTCCCCATGTGGCTGTCTCACACATCTTAGGACATCTAAAATCATCTACATTTAGGGTCCTGTCCCAGATGCTCTTCAAATGCTGGGGAAGAAACATCTGTTTAGAACCAAACTGTCTGTAAGCAGTCAGATGTTGCATTAGCAATTATGTCTATTCTCCTATCAGTTTTTTGCTATAAGAACACTCTGTCCTAATTTGCTTAAGATTTCACTGTCATCTTGTAGGCCTGTCAGATATTGAGCAAACATAGCTGTCACTTGGTTCACAGTTTTCAACACCTCTCTCTTCATATCGTATCTGTATGAGAAGTGTTATGGAGATCAGTCAGCTTGCATTGTTTTTTAATAGGTTGTATGCAACAACTTGATAAAATCTGATCCAGAAACACACATAAAGTTTCATCCACTTCTAGATCAGATTTGATTCCTAGCAGGGAACTTATATTTAAACACTTTATTGTTCTCCCAGTAGTTTTATTTCAAGGATATACCTGTCTGCACCTACTGCTGCTATATTGGAAGTGGCCGTAATAGCAGAAGAATATTTAATTAGAGCTTGTCGTTTCTGTAGAACAGGCTTGTGTGAAAACATGAATTCTTGGGTCTCAGTTTCCTTGATACAACTCCATTCACACGGGTTTACTCCTAACTTGTGTCAGCACACGTGGTTACCTCTCTGCTGGGGGGTTAATCAGGGCCAGCACACAGGTTTGGTACTGTGGCACTGTGTCTGTGCTGTTCAATTCTTCGCTCTCCCCTTGATGCAAATCTGGCTCATGCCAATTAGCATGCTAATTAGCCAGTTCCAAGGGCTGCAGGACCTAAATGCAATGAAAAATTATCTCCTAATTTTAATGGTAGTGTGAACAAATATTTAAGTATTATTAATGCTATTGCATAGCTATCCTTTTTTTTTTTCTTTGCTAATGCAAATATATTTTGTAACTATTCCTTGTAAAGGTGTTGCCAGAAGTGTTTAATAGACTTCAAGATGAGTTTACATTATTATTAGAGCAACTTATTTCGATTAACATTGTGTGTCCCTTATATTCAGTATTTTATACTGATGTCCATTCTAATAGCAATCTGAGATTTGTTGTAAGAGTTGATTTCTCCATTTGAAGAACTGAAGGCATTTTAGAAGAGGTTCTTCATTAGGGGAGAGTTTCGAAATACTATGGCTACTTTTAGGAAATGGGAATCTAAGAGGTAGTGTACGTAAAGCTGACTTTGCTGCGTTGCCATCACTCCTGTTGACTTCCTTGGCATCAAAATCTTGCTGCAAGGAATTCTCTTGCTGCAGTATCTTACTAGAAACCAGTTAAGCAGAGGATCAGCACACAAAAGTTGCATACCATGATTGTGCTTGTGTTTCCAAAAAGCTGATGAAATCCTGGACTTGTAAAACTCCTTGGTACAATATCCATTCTCTTTGAATTTCACCTATAGCCTTTCTGTGTTGCATGTCTTTATGTTGCACCAGTAGATTCCCTGCATTTGTGCCTGGAAGGTAAACTTACTGTGTGGAAGGCCACTGAGAAGCTATTTTGATTTGGAATGCCAGAATTTCTAAAACAAGCCAATAAATTGTGGATTAACGTATCACAAGGGGTATTTACTCAAGGTTTTTAAAGGAAGCCAAAGATAAAGCTGCTGAATAACTCTGGGCTGCTGCTTATGTCGGCCTTTTTGCCAGAGAAATTAGGGGTTACAAATAAACAATTTTTGAAAAGGTGACAAGGGAAATGCAGGGAATGGAGTCCCCCAGGGATCGCTCTTTGCACCTGTGCTCTCTCACATTTTCACCAATGATGTGGAAAAAGGGGTGAGGAGAAATAGGGGACAATACGTATCGGCAACACAGAATTCTTCAGGTCGCTGAAAAATTAGGTCTGAACAAGAAACACTGCAGAAGTTTCTCATTGGTAGTGTGTATAATGTTGATATAAGAGCAGAAAAAATTGCAGGTCACTAAATAAAAAACAATTAATTGGAAGCGAAAATGGTCCCAAGAATGCACAAACAGCGGTGTACTCTAAATTTGGTATTTTTGCAACTGAGGAAGGATTTATGTAATCATAAGAGATGAAACTGTGAACTGTGGCAAGAAGGCAAATAGAATGTTAACAGTCTTTAAAAAGCAACAGAAAAGAAGACAAAGCAGCATTTGCAGGGGTATAAATCCATACTGTGCTCTCAAGTGTGGTATGTAATCTTGATTCATATCCTCTGCATCTCAAAAAGGTTTTATTGAACTTTGCAGAGTGAAGAGAAAGCTGAAAATTAAAATACCAGTTTTTTGTTTGTTTTTTTTTCCTGGAGTTTAAGTCCATGTAAGGATGAGGGGACTGGACTAGAATTACATAGATTAAGATTCTTCTAGGCTGGGAAGAGACAAATGGAGAGGCAGAATTTATTTAAGTATGGAAAGTTATGAGTTGTGTAGTTGGCTGAGTCGGAAAGCTGAACAGACAAGAACAGTCAAAGTAAACTGTCATGACACTGTCAGGTAATTTTATTATAAAAAAGGAAACACATTTTTACAGATGAAATGAATTATCAAAAGTCACAATTCATTTCCTCAACATATTTCGGTTCAAAAATGATGAACGCATCCGTAGTTATCCCCTGATGATTATTAAAGGCGATAACACAGTATTAGAGTCCTAAAATCTCAAAGCCACCAGTTGCTGAAGTTGGGAGAATATGTATTTTTTTAGAATCTTTGGCCGATCAATTGCTACAGTTGAAGGTATGGAGTGGAAAATGTACTGTCTGCTGCAGGTGTTATTACAGGTAATGACACTTGTGAGTGCACAATTCAGCAGAGCACCCGCTGGGTGATGGTGCAACTAATGATCTCTGAATCGTTTCAGCCATTTGTAGGAAATCTGCTGTATTTGATTTCAGTGCCAGCCACAGTTGAATTACATCTCCCTTCACTGTATAGCTGCTGTTCTAAATGCACAGTCTCCAAATCCACCTCTTTCTTCTGAGATAAAACTTTATGATAACATAGAAAAAAGTTAACAGTAATGCAGTGCAAAATGATGATTAACCATTCATTCCCTGACCAATTCAGCCAATTTAGACTGGCTGAAATTGAACCTACTCATGATGTTCAGTCAGTCACTCATATACCCCATGCTTGGATCAGAAGTGCTGCACAAAAACAACCCTGCTACCACTCTCCCACTATGCAGAAGCAGCAAATCCACTTGTTTTGGTTATTTTTTCTTGAGACTCTCTCTTTACTATTTAGTGGGACTCTAGGGATGGATTAAATGCTCTTTGGTTTCCTCCCTTTATTTTTTAGACAAATTGTCACTATGTTTTTTGAATTTGCTCTCCCAGCCTTGGACTAACTATTTGAAGACTCTTGGGTTTTGTCCTTCATAACCTGGAGAATGTGGGTCACATCTGACTCCATGTTCTTCGCACTTCACCACTGTCTTTGCTCTTTACTCCCAGCTGTTTGTGTTAAGGACAGTGACAGGGGTTACCTGTTTAAATACGTGTGTCATACTGACTGCATCAAATGGCACCTGCTGAAATGAGAGTTCCACCACAGCAGAGTTTTATTGGGGAAGAAGAGTGTTGCAGTGCAGAAGTCTGATAGGAGCTTTCCTGTTCCTTCACCAATAGGGTTTATAGCAATAAAGTGTTTCTTAATAAAATCGATGAAGAGAAACAGTGTAAGTCTTTCCTCTGGGCTCAGGTGCATTATCACATCATCACAGCTTGATGTCAATTGATTCGAGAGCATCAAGCTACAGTGCCACTTGAATTTCCATGGGTGACCATAAATATGCTCTTAGCCCGTGGCAAATGTAAGGTAATAGGACTCAGCTTAATCCCTTCTGAAATATTTACTTTATCTCATCGCTCTGTGCACACAGCTGTTGTGACTCATGTGAAATTTAACTTGACCACATATTTAATTCATCCTCATAAAATATTTTTCATGGTAAATAGGTTGCCCTAAAAGAGCAATTAGCTTGAGGTAGGAGTGCATGTGTAGCATTGCTTCAAAGGTGTCCCCTCACATGGTGAGAGCCAGCCCTGCTTTCCTTCTCCCTTGCAGGACAATAAGTGTTTCCAAAGTCTAAATGTGCTTCTGTTCAGCCCAACCAGCATTTTTTTCTTTTTTGGGTTTCCTTCACAGCCTTTCTATTTGCTCTTGTGCCAACAAAGCTTTTCTTTTTTTTTAATTTCTTTTTCTCCCAAAAAACCCTTGGGAATCCAGGATTGGACAGCAAGTTACAACAGAAATCTAAATCCTTTGAGGATACAGACATTTTGATGCAATATGAAGATCAATAATACTCTGTCCTTACAAGTATAATGAATTGGCAATTGTTCTTGATATGAATACTCTGTTTCAGCTTGCTACATTATATAACTAGGTAATCTATTTTTTTTAGTTCATCCTTCCCACAGGCAGAAATGTGTTAATGGTATTTCTTCATATGCTGGTAGTTTTGCTTTATAATATGTCAAAGTATATGTCTTGGGTATTTGTTTGGTTGGCTTTGGGGTTTTTTTTAACAGGGCACAATTTTTTTCCAGATTGCAGTTTGTTAATTTTGAATTAGCAAATTGGCTGTTACTAGACAGTAACTGTAAAGACCATCATGTTTTGCAGAAATAAGGGAGTTTCCACTCTTCCAAAGAATAATCTGATGAGCCTAGTGAATATTGCAACTGTAAAACTTAGCTTCTTTAATTTGAAAATTGAAATCTTAATATGTTTTAATGACAAAATATTTTGTCCACACACTGCTGTAAATTTCTAGAATTTACTCACAATGGGATCAGTAATTCCAATGAGCAAGGCTGCATGTGTCTTCTTTCCTTTTTTTTTTTTCTTTTCTTTTGCTCTTCTCTATTTTGTTTTTAAGTACCCTTAGAGTTATGGAAGAGGTCACTGAAAATATGATTAAAAGCATTTGTGAAATCAGAACAGAAATAGAAGTCTGGGATCGTAACTGTTTTGGATGCTTCCTCAGGTCTGGAGAACATCATGGTAAAGCTGTCCTGTTTTAGGCAGGATTTGTTTTATGTAGGTTAGTTGCTGCAATGGATTACACAAGACTTCCAGAAGCAGTCAGGCACAGTGTAGGTGAGTTTTTAATGCTGCCCTTCCCTTTTTATAGCTCTATCTTGCGAGACAGCGTATTGTGGTTCCCATTTAATCACCTTTGAAATAATTGTCCAATTGCACAATAATACATTGCCAATCTTTCATAAGTTTCACATGTTTCAAAATGGACAAGGGAGTGGTGTTGAAGATACCTGCAGCTGAGGACATGAGAGGAGAGAAAATGGAAGATACTTGTAGTGGTCAGTAGCAGCTGCAGTGTTAAAGGTCCTCTTCTTCAGCTGATGTGTGTGAGGTCTAAATGTGTCTCCTAATTAGAAAAAAAGATTTGCCCCAAGTTCAAAGGGTCTAAGCTTTGATGAGATTAAATGTATTAATCACAAGTTTCTGTTCTATTTTTTCAGAAGAATGGAGTATCAAACGGAACTCTCTACAAAAAAACATTTATTGAGCACTTTGAACAGGCACCGATGTATGTTGCAGTTTTTACTTTCGTGGGGTTTGCAGTGGGAACAATATTTGGCTACCTGCGAGATTTTATGAGAGCCTGGGGACTAGAAAAACGTAACATTGCTGCGGAGAGAGAACAACAAAAAGTATGTATGAAAAAGTTATTATGTATCCGGAGTTTTCCCCTGCTTGCAAGTGATTTACAGCAACTTGTGGAAGTAACAAGGCAGAGAGCTTTCACTTTCCAGAACGCTGCTCAGGGGTGAGAGGAGTGACACACCCTGCAGTGGAGTCGCCTGTGTATGATTGTGTACCTACGTTTATGTAAAGTCGTGATTTTTACCCAGGCACACGTTCACCTTGTTCTAAGAGTGCCGTAATACTCTCAGCAAAACAGAATCTCAGTATATTAGGTCAATCCACAGAACAAGAACACTCAGAAGTGCTTTATTGTTAAATATATTATCTTTCCAAATCTCTTAAACCCCGATTTTCCTTTGTCCCATCTGGCTGTCTTACGTTGTCTTTCACAGCGAGGCAGTACTAACTTTGTTAGAATTGCTGGCTTGTTTGCTGAACTGCTGGCCACAGAGCACTAGGGAGTCATGTCCCAGCACTAAGTGAATGTAGTCTGAATTCTTCTAACTCCCGAAATTTTTCATCCCACATAGTTCTAAGTGAAACTTGCACCTTAGCTAGATCAACTGCCTTCCAGCTTTATTTAGAATTCTTGGTTGCTCCTCCTTCTCTGTGTAGTTTGAGTCGTCATTTATGGTAACACCTGGCATAATGAAGGAAAAACATGAAGAGTGTTACTGTTTCCCTTGCAAATAAAATTCCTAAAACTGTTTCATGTTTTAGATTTTCAAAGATGCACGCATAACTTAATGAATATAATTTTCAATTCACTTCCATGGTTTAGCCATTTGTTGATTCCAGTTATGCCACTTCAATTTTTTTGTCCTTCGCTATGGAATGCATGTTTATTTAATTCTCCCACATTTGTTAAATGCATGCCATGTTATTTTATCAGTTTATTGTATGCAGTGCCCAACATGGATATATTGCTGTTTCATATAAAGCTTTGTTTAAATTTCATTTCCAAGTAAAATCCATACATAGACATTAATTCTCAACCAAAAAAATTGTCTTAACTGGATGTTTGCACCTCCAGGTTAGGCCAGTAATGCCCAAATCAGATATATTGGACTAGCTTTAGTCTAATGTATCCAGCATTTCATGAAATGCAGTGAGTTGTTTATCCTACTTTGGCAACCTGCTCCACTCATAGAAAAATGCTCAATTTGAAACAATTGGTTTCTTTAAGTGAAAGAATCTTGATTTTTTTTTCCATTTCCAACTTTCCGAATATACAGGGGGAGTTGGACCAACTTGTGGCTGCTGTAGCTCTCTGTTTACTGATGAATCAGTTTTTCCCTGTTAATAGGAATGGCTTGGGTACAGAAGCAGGTATTTTCCCAGCAACATAACCCTGTGCATGTTTTCAAACCAGGATTTTGTGCCACTTTATCAAGATTTTGAGAACTTTTACACCAGAAACCTCTATTTGAGAATACGGGATAACTGGAATCGTCCAATTTGTAGTGTCCCTGGGCCACAGTTTGACCTCATGGAGCGTGTTACAGATGATTACAACTGGACATTTAGGTGAGTCATCTTATCCTCTGCCACTCTCAGCTTCATAAGCATGCTCCTGATACCTCTGCAAAGCACAGAAGGTTGTGTCTAGATCCTTGTCTAATATCTGTCAGCATGTTTCTTTCTGCAATCACTACCATGTAGACAATCTGATCCTCTTCATCTGAGTATTTGTTTGGAAATGCAGTACGGGCTTCCAACTTGATTGCAAATGGGTTTATAATCCAAAACTTGGACTTGCAAGATTTTGTTTGGCTGTGTCAGCACAAGACTGCTCACACTCCGTTTATAACAGACCTTGACTCAGAACATTGCAACAAAATTTGTTTTATCCATTGGTTAGGTTTTAAATTATAATTTCTTGCATTGCATGAATGTGGCTTCTTGCCTTCATAGTGAGTCTTTGGCAGTGGGTTTTACGCAGATTACAGCTTGAAGGTTTTGGTGTATTGCAGCTGAATTAAGCAGCTATGGAAATTCACAGCATAGACAATATGTAGGTTGGCTATATTTGAGCTTATTGAGAATGTATCATAGTGTTTCCCATATTTTCATCAAGTTTAAGTTCTGTGTGTGTGTGAGAACACCGATGACTTAATGGAAGCAGTTGGCAATTTGCTTGAAAAATTAATGTCTGTAAGTTGTTCCTTAAATAAAGTCGTAGGATTGTTTGTTTATTTAAATCCATAAAAGCAGCCATTCACCATTCAATTTACCAGTATATTGCCATCTACAGTGCGGCTTCTAGAAAGCACTCTGACCAAGAAGCAGTACTTAGTTAGGAAAAGAGAAAGGCTAGAAAAATTTTGGGGCTGTTAGAGTACGAGGATTGTAAATTCCCAAGTAGGAATTTGACACTGGAACAAAGTTTGGTGGGAAAATTTGGGGATTTTTTCTTTTCATGTGGAATTGGAGGGAAAATTGCACTATTGTTCAAAATTTGCTTTAATTATAGGTTTACAGGAAGGACTATCAAGAACGTAATCAATATGGGTTCTTACAACTACCTCGGCTTTGCAGAAACAGATGTTAATGCTTTGAAAACTGTGACCATAGAGTTAGAAAAATACGGGACAGGAGTCTGCAGTACCAGGCAAGAAATGGGTGAGTAAACAGCGAGCTGGCCACCAAGGGTTCTGTAACTATACTGTTTTTCTCACAGATATCGTGAAAGAATTGGATACTTAGAGAACTTAATTCACATCAGCAATTACTCATTTCACGATTAAAAGGAATGCTGTGTTTTATTTGTTCTCACGTGAGGGTTTTTTTCCAAAAGGAAAAATAATACTGATTTTTGGAAAAGCAAAACCAAATGTCATATACTGGCCTGGGATTTTTAATGATGGAAGTAACAGGCTTGTTTTTTAAAAGAACTAAAAAATGCATTGAGATTTCAACAATTGTTCTAGGGCAAATTCAACTGCATCACAGATTTATGTCAGTTACCACACACAGGTTTCAGATTAGTAAAATGATCTTTTACATAATGTTTTTAATCCCACGTTCTAAGAATGTATTGGAATGTTTTATGAGATATTGCTGACACGAAACAGAAATTTCTAGTTTGCCTTTAGCAAATAAATTCAGGAAGGCTCCATCTGACATTCCTGGTTTATATTTCCTTTATGATTTGTCTGCTTTGTTGGTTTGTAGGCTGCATGCAGTGTTACCTTCAGCTTTCTGTTTTTACACAAAGCCTTGCATTCCTTATGGTACAATCATCTTACAGTTCAGAAAAAAAAACTGTTTCAAGCCATAGAAATGCAACGGGAGTTTTCTCTTCAGGCTTTATCTTTCTTGGGAGTTATTAAAAAAAAAAAAAAGGAAAGAAGTAGGCTTACCCTAATGGAGCAGTGTTTTATAGATTTCTTTTTTCAAATCCAGCAACCTGAAATTTTTTGGTCTTCAAAGTAAACTCTGTTCTTCCATAAATCTTACAGAAAAAATACTGTATTTAATTTAGGTTTTTATTTAAAGTCTCCATTTCAGATGAAAAAGTAATGCAAACCTTGTCACCTGCTTCTTATCTTGTCACTGTGGTTTGATTTACCAGTAATAATGATGTCAGTGACACCGCTCAGAGAGGGTTTGCAGATTGACCCTACTTTCCTTTTGTAGGTGACCCATCTGGTGACTGCAATACATTATTTAACCTGAATTGCAGCTTGAAAGTGGTCACCATTGCTAGTCTTTTAAGGTATTGAAGGTAGCTTTCTCTCTTTTTCTCTTGGATTCTATTTTGTCTAAGAACATTTCAAGTTGTTTTGAGTACATCTAAGATTATGGCTGGTGTTCCTTAGTCTGTAGCTTTTGCTGAATTTTTTTAATGGAAGACTTATTCTAAAAAAAAAACCAAACAAACAAACCCAACTTATTAAAAGATTGATTCTGTGTTCAAATATTAAAAATCTTATTAGGTTATTTCATCTAGTCTATTTGAGAGCCGATGTGTAGAGATGTCTAGGATTTTCTCTTCCTCGGAACTCCTGTGCTGCTGTTGTCTTGACTGATTGAGCAAGGTTTTAGATTCATTCTAATTGCCTTCACAACAAACAGTCCCATGAACTGCATCAAGACTATTCACAATGCAAGAATGGGCTACAGATAAAGAACATCCTAAAAGCCATGTGAATCTCAGTCTTTTGGAAATGGATTTTGGACAGCAGCTTGGACATGGACCTACTAAGAAAGGAAAGCAGTGTGTTTAGGCCTGACTTAGCTGGTGTAAATGAGCAGTCACAGCATTTTATCCTGGGCAGGTAACAGAGGGCCTGTGTTTGTATGCTGAGCAGTGGTTACTTCGTTGCTGCTGGCTCTTTGGAGCCTGTCTGTCACCAAGATCTGTATAAACAACCTAAGGAAAATAGCCTCTTATACATAGTGGAGACCCTCTTTCCTTGCTCCTTTACATTCTTGTGCTCCATTCTCATCACAGTCGAACAGAAAAATTCTGAGTTAAATATATCAAAGAGAGAGATAGGGAAGGGTCTGAATGAAAGGTCTTAACTTTTTAAATTATCATTTCTCATCTTCATCTTAGATAAAAAGAACAGGATGAGTTTGTTTCTGACAGATCACATTTCAAAACTTCTGTTGTAACTGTGTGCGGAGCTAAAGTGTTTTGAAGTAAAAGTGCAGTGAGCTGCAAGAGCCAAGGCTGTAAATTGCCTGTGGGGTTCTAATCCAAGAGAGCACTTGAACATATTTATATTTTCAAGCTATTTGACTTTGAAAGTACTGTTCTGCTTGTGTGCATTTAAGTGTCTGGCATGTTTGAGTTTTACCAAGATCTCTCTCTAAGCAGATCTCTCTTTTTGAGAAGGATCATTCCACTACTTTCAGAAGATTTCAGAGAGAGGGTAAAACAAAGAAGACACAAATAAAAGTAATGTGAGTGATGTTTGAAAGAATACATGACAGTAAAACTGTCCTTTGTGGTCTTCTGCCTACACTCCTCCTCTTACAACTGGGCAGACTGTGAAGAGGGTGTACAATGCTGTCATATCAGAATGTTGTTGCAGGTAGTTTCCTCTTAGAACTGATTAAAACTGATGAAAACAGTGGCTGACCTGCCTAGATTTGTCCTCCATAAAAAGATTTAAGGCTTTCACTCCATTTTTAATTCCATGCTCTTTTTAATTATAATAATAATAAATTACTTTCTTAGTATAACGGTGTAGTTTAAGACACGTTTCTGAGGGGTTTGTGGGACTTTGAATGTGAAAGAAAAATACTTTCCTTTTTTTGAGACCAAGCTAGCTATTATCCCTTAGGAGCAAGATCTTGGAGTTGTAAGTGGTACATCCATGGAAGAATTAACTTACTGTTCCATGGTCAGAAAAACACAAATCAAACACTAGAAATTACTAGAAAATACACAGAACGCCAACCATAGAGCTTCAGTATGCTACTGCATAAAGCTGCTGCTTGCTGTTGTCTTGAGTACTCTGTGCAGGTCTGATCAAAAATATTTGGCAAAACTGGAAAGTGTAAGAGAAGGGCCACAGGGATCCTCAAAGGCTTCACGTGGCTTCTGGGTGAAGAACTACTGAGCTTGCTGTGTTCAGCTGTCACAAATGCCTGTCATCTGGCTCAAAAAGAGCCTAAAGGAAGACATTATAAAAGTGTTCAACATAACGTATGATGTGGAATAGTGGTCAGGGTTCACTGTCCACTTAAGTAGTGGACTGGGTTCACTGTCCACTTAAGTAGTGCTTCTCCCAGTACCAGATCTACAGGGCATTGTATGAAGCTGGTAGAAGGTTTTCACCTAAATGCTGGAGGCTGGCAGACCCGAGGAGCTCATCGCTGCAGATGCCAGAACTTCACGCTCCCTCGCGTTCTGAGGGACACTGGCCATGTGTGCAGGGGAGAGATCACTGATAGTTACTAGAAATACCCAAACTGTACCTAATTCGGGGTGTCCTTATCAACTGTGGGAGATGCCAGGGGAGGATACAGAGAGATCTGCACCTACCGTATCTGACAAAATTGACGGTGGGTGTTATTTAAATTACAACAGCTTTTGTCAGCAGCAGTCTCTTCTGTAGGTGCAGGAAAAGGTCATTTTTTAAATTTCTTTGGCTTGTTCATTGTACATCAAGAAACCAACTGGGACATAAAAATAAGTAGGAAGTTTTGGTTTTTAGGAATAAATGTTGGGCCTGAGAAAATAATTCTTGAATGTTGAAGGATTTAAGTAGCCATCCAGTACCTCAAGGTGGCTCCAAGAGAGCTGGAGAGGGATTTTTTTACAAGGGTGTGGAGTGACGGGATAAGAGGGAATGGCTTCAAACTGACAGAGGGCAGGGTCAGATTAGACATCAGGATGAGATTCTTCCCTGTGAGGGTGGTGAGGCACTGGAACAGGTTGTCCAGAGAAGCAGTGGATGCCCATTACCAGAAGTGTTCAAGGACAGGCTGGATGGGGCTTGGAGCAACCTGATCTAGAGAAAGGTGTCCATGTCCAAGGTGGGGGCATTGGAATGAGATGATCTTTAAGGCCCCTTCCAGCACAAACTATTCTGTGATTCATTCCGTGATTCCATAAGTAACTGGACGCCAACCGTTCAACTAATGGAGTGTTTGTAACATTAGGGCATTTCATGTATAGTGCCCCCCAAAAATATCTATACTGTTGTATGTATTTTAATTTTTCTCTCAAAAGTGTTACTTTTTAGCTTAATAAAACTGCCAGCGAATAGGAAGCTAAATAAATATGAAATATCAAGTATTCCCTCCATATAATGAAAAATATGAAAGAATGACAACTTGAATGTAAAGTCCTTTCTCCCATGCAAATCATGGGAAGTATTTTAGTGGCTGGAGAGGGAGTTGGCTGCTGTTGGAGGCAGACTCAAAAGCCTTTTGTCTGAGCCCATCCTGTGGTTCAATGTTTACAGTCAGCCTTTTCTAAGCAATCTGACTGAGAATTATTGAGAAACATGCCAATTAGTTTCTTGCTTGCTGCTTGCAGACGATAATAAAATCAGCAAAGTTACACTTTTTTTAAGATAAGGCAGATTATCGTGCTCTGAGCGCTCCTAGGTTTAGGGCCAGGCTGGTGACAGGGCTGTCACGTGGACAGCCAGTACTCCAGTGCTCTGTTTATCTAGCTCCCCATTATTCCTCATGGAGATGATGTACATGAGTAACCGGAGCAAACCTGTCATTAGTGCTGGTTAAGCAGCCAGGCAGGATTCCTGCCTTTTGAAATCCTTCTTCTGTGATTATGCCTTGGACCAAAAGACAAGATGGAGCCTGCACAGAGCATTGCAGGGTGATTCACTCTGGAGGGCATATTAGGAGATTACCCTTTAACGCCTAACTTGCACTCTGTTTTAGGGCTTTTTCTTTGAGGATTTTTTACACTTGATTGTGATCTCATTTCTAAAAAGCAGATCTGCAAATCTGTGCCAACATTTAACCTACGAAAGTAGCTCAGTCCCATTTACCTCCTTCCATTGGGTTCTAAGGCCTAATATGAATTTCTAGCAGCATTTCAAAAAGATAAAAATAGCTATTTGGCCATTCTTTCTTTTATACTATTTCAAAGCTTTAATTAGGGCCAGGGCTCATTTTAAACATAATACTGCACAAACATGAATAAATGTTTCATTTTTCAGTTAGGAGAAAGAGATAAAGAACTGAATTTTCCATGATTTACAGTTTCTAGGTAGGATCTTAAGGAGAAATAAAGCCACAAAAATGAGAATTTGTGTGCATGTATATATATATATATATATACACTTCATAATCTTAGCTATTTTCTGATAGGGTATGGTATAAATTAGGAAACATTAGAATTCTCTTTTGTCATCTCCTACTAACAGCCTTTTCCTTTTTGTACCTACGCTCTCGTAAATAACTAATCCAACTTACAATCAACTTATGATCACTGGGTCGGGTTTGTTCCTGGTATTTCACCATTGCAAAAGTATGCTTTGCAAAGCAAGATTAATAGTCTGGATAGTCCATCTGCTGGTAGGTGGAATTGAAGGCATCTGTAGGAATTAAGGGTTGTGTGACTTGTTTAATGCCTAAAATATCTCCAATATATAATGTTGTCAGTATGCAAATGTTTAGATACTTAAGATACTGCCATACAGGCTTTAGCATGGAGCAGCTGGATTTAAACTGAAGATTTTAACCTTGTATTTTTCTAAAGGGAAGAAAAGGAAACAAAACCAGAAGATCTAAATTCAGCTGGAATTTTGTCTGAGAATCAGTAAATTACACCTTTTGTCTGAGAATCAGTAAATTACACAGGTACATTATCAGATCTATGACACCCACGGCGTCTTTGTGGTATGAAAGCCCTGTCAGTTGGTAGCAATGTTAAGAAAACATCTCCTTTCTATCAAATGATTCATCAAAACCCCCTTATTTTGGGACTCTTTTCTGCACATGCAGTGTTAAATGAGGCAACTGCATAACATGACTGTGTACTTCTCTCCCTCTCTTTCCAACACGTCTCATTCTACAAGTTGAAGCTTTCCTCTGGTGGTGGCTCTGTAGGACAGTGATACCATCTGCATCATCTACTCTGGTAACATAGTGTAAAGAAATAATATCATTTCTCCAGCTTCTGTTTCTTCATCCGTCTGTTAATAACTCATCCAGTCTTGCTTTTGTAAAAGCATGTATGTGTTTCAATAATACAGATATTCTCATCTCTGACAAGCATTTTACCAGAGTGAGTTTGTGACCTTAAGTTTCAAATGTGACAAGGAAGTTCAGGTCTTTTGTTCTGTTCCCTCCCAAGGATGCTGCTGACAAACCCTCATTTTCATGGTGTAATGGTTCTCATTCACCTTGGTGAGTCACGTCAGGGATGCATAGGGTTCCCAGCTGTTCTTTTTTCTTTCAAGGGCTTGTTGCTTATATCAGTTTACTCTTCCAGCTTTCGTTTAACTTGAGGTGAGCAGGTATTTCCCTGTCCTCTTTGGGTCTTGGAATTCCAGACATAAAATTCCATTACAGGATACTGTTGCCCGTGTTGGCAGTTCAACCAGCCTGTGCCATTGGTGTATAAGAACCTGAAAGAATGTTTTGGGCAGACTAACCAGTAGCATGAACCACCTTGTCCAAGCTGAAAATGTCAAACTAAATAATGACTGTATGGATCACGGGAAGTCCATTTTCCAGCTTTATCTGTCTAGTAGTCTGGCAGTGACTTTCAGCCCAACAGCATGGGTAAGTCTATGAAAAAGCCTGTCAAAACATGGTGTACTTCATGTTCCCTGTCACCAGAGTGCAGTGGCAAGTTAATGGCAGGAACTGGGTCATCAGATTTTGAAAAGGAGGGGGTTTGCTTTGAGAAGTGTGGGAATCTGAGGAGGTGGTTCCCATTGTGAAAGTCCACTTTTGATATGATCTTTAATCTTAATACCTATATAGTCTCAGATCACAGTAATTCCTGCTATACTGTATTACATACAGCTGTTCAGCAGGGAAGAATAACTTTCAAATGGATTTAATTTTGTGTCTTAAAGATGCAGGTACCTTTCTCTTTTTTTTTTTTTCTTCCCTTAAATCTTTCCTAGTGATTTGGTGTACATTATTTAGTTGTGTCCTCATTTGTTGGGTCAAGCCAAGCTGTAGTCAGTCAGCAAGGAAATTCTAATGTCTGCTTATAGGGCAAGCATAGAAAGTATCTGTGTATACAGTGTATTAGAAACAGTATATCTACTATATCACTTTTCATTCATCAGATCACAATGCTGCTCTTGAATCTAGCACAGTACAAAACATTCTCAGGGCCAGGATGACCTCACTTGACATCTCTAAGGTTGTATTTAATGAAGAGCTGTGTAATTACTGCCTTTGTTATGTAGCTTGAGATGCTGAGATGTTTCAGCTTGTGCCAGTTCCTTTGGATCAAATATGCATCTGTCTGGTAGTGCTGCTTCTGCTTGTCGTGGTGGTGGTTGTGACAGCTGGGAATGCTAGTGGACAAGCCTCATCCCAGCAGCACGTCTGAGCCCTTGTTTCTTCCAGTGAAGAGAGGTGATAGAATTGATGCCATTTATACAGTGTCTAAGGACATCCTGTGTGGAGGTATCTTCTGATATTATTAAATAATTGCATAATTATATGCTTTTTCAACTCTGTTCAGTGTATACAGCAGTCAAAAACCTCCCACTGACAGTACTGGTGTGTGTTGGTACTGCTTCTGCAACACCTTACCTACCACCAACAATATTGCCGTGATAATTAGCATGATTCAAAACCAGGGCTCATTTTGCAAATCCTTGTCATTCAGGATTTTGTTTTGCAAACCAATTTCAATTTGTATTCCAAGATTTAGGCAATAGTGATGTACAATATCATCTGCATTCACTCTCTGGATTAGTAAATAGTAAGTAGGAATCAGTCACTTTCAGAATGTCTCATTCTTCACCATGATGAAATCAAAAAAATAGGTCCAAAATGTGCTGTTCCTTTGTGGTCATCTTACAGGAGCTTTAACAGAACAGTCTGTATTCAGTCAGGCTTTTCCTGTTTGTAAAAACAGAAAATATGTGATGCAACCCCAAAAAGCAATTTAACTCCACCCCAGTAGTGTCAGACTTACCCCTGGAATAGTCAGGGACAATTTAGTCATGCCTTAAAATGCCTGCCTTGCAAAGGACACACTGCTTGTTTCTCATGCTTTCACAAACCTTCTAATTCAAGCTGTGACCGTAGTGTGCTTGGCTTCAAGCTTCCATTTCAGACTTCATCTTTTTTGTGTGTGCTGATAGCCCTCGAGTGACAAAATAACTTCTGCAGGGAACACTAAGGCAGCTGATCATGCTGGAACTCCTAGTTGTCAATGAGTGCTGTAACCAGGCTGAAGGCCAATTTGCAAAAATTATGGAACTAACCACAGAAATACGTGCTGAGTCCTGCTGGGCTTACAAGTTAAGACAGATTCTCACCCACATTTCCAGTGAGCAGCTCAGCTCTGAAACACTGTTTCGTGTTTCATGGAGCCTGGGTTCTAAACAGTGGTTGTGTGCAGAGCCAGCTCATATCTTTATGTATTTTGGGATGTACAAATTCAAAGAATAGCCATCCTCAAAGAGCTTCACACAGACTCAGCTCGCACATAGTGGAGTTTCTGCGGAGCCACATTTTCTGTGTCACACTACCTAATTCTCAGAGCACAGAGTCAACCCAGCTCCAGGTATATGCAGTGTGATACAACAAGTGCAGAGACAGTCTTGAAGCTCTGCTGGAGTAGGCTTAGGTCTAGCACAACCCAGGAAGGCTCTGGAAAAGTCTCAGCACTGCTGTTTTTTACTGTCCATGTAATCCAGGTTTTTCAAGAAGCCAAATGATCCTTGCTCCTTGCTCCTTATCTCCCTGATTGTTGGAGAGTTACCTGCCTGCATGATAGATATTTGTCACATTCTATTTCCAAATGGATGTCATTCTTACTTTAGATATTTAATGAGAAAAAATAATGAAAACATTACTTCCGTGTAACCAGCTGACCTAGTGCTGTTGCTGGAACTGTTCTCCTGCCATTTATATTTGATTTTTTTTAATGAGCTCTGCTCCATGATGAAGGTAAGATCATCTTCCTGACTCATCATTCTTGTTGAGACACTCTAGCCAAGCTTCTGCCTTCCTCCTTCCCCTGCCCTTGTCCATCACAGTGAACACAGCTTTCCTGTTCCATCCATTGTCATTGACTTTATATTATTGTGACATCAGTTTGTGCAGTGCAAGTGAGGTAACATATTCACTTGCCTAATATTTTTCTTCTGTTCTCTGATTACAGCCTTATTCATAGGGGAAATGCTGTGTCAGAATCCACAGGCCGCTCTCTTTTCTTCCCCGCAGATCATCCTGTAAGAGTTCCTTCTGCCTTGGTCCCTGCAATGCACAGCCAGGCAACCAAAGAATAGAGAGCTGGCAAGTTGAGATGATTCCTTACTGTTCAAAGCTATCTATCTGTTATCTCAGTCTCCTAATACCACTCCTTTGTTTGTTTACCTTTTGTATTTTGTCATCCTCCACTGTGAGTTGGGCAGGAAGGATACTGCTTTTGTTGGATAGTTGGAGCACCTTACTTGTTTGGAGACTTCAGGCACTAATATTAGATAATTAACATGCAATTAAGAAGGCTCTCTAGTGTCACATTACTGTTTGTTTGCTGTTGAGAGGAAGGAAAGAGGAGAGTTACCATCAGTTATGGGGAGTGGAATAGCTTTTACTTTCCAAAGCAGAAAAATACGGAGAATGCTTTTGTTTGTCTATCCATATAAAATCCTAATTCACAATTTTGTACACATATATAGGCAGGCAACAAAAAAGGAAGAATTTTGTTGTCACCCATTTTTGTTTTCACGTCCGGAGAGAACTCAAGAATGCCTAAAACATTTGTCCCACATTTCTTGCAAAAAGGAGGTTTTTTTGTCCTCATTGCAGGGGAGAGAAGAAGACAAAAGATTAGTCTTCAGAATGAACTATGTCGGAAGTTATTATGGGAAAAGGAAGCCTTTTCCCATAGCAACTGCTTAGCTGCCTTGCCAGCAGCAGTGTTAGCATTAGTCACAGCTGGTTTGCACCTCTTGCATTAGCCCACATGCACAGGATACAAATGGAAAACCTTCATTAGAACTTAATGTCGTATAGCTTAATGACACACTTCTAGCCTGTTCTTTTGTATGTTTTGTGTCTTAATAACTTTCACAGTTTAATGAGGTGTAATATTCCGTGTGCTTATCTCTGCAGGCACCCTAGACAAACATGTAGAACTAGAGAAACTTGTGGCTAAGTTCCTTGGTGTGGAAGATGCTATGGTGTTTGGCATGGGCTTTGCAACTAACTCAATGAATATTCCAGCCCTTGTTGGAAAGGTGAGTACTTCCTTCAGGAACATGTAGAACAATCGTTTATTAATTGTTTTAACTACTGTTGCAGCATTCTGGGCTTTCAGAAAGTGGAAAGGCTTGATTGAGGAACAAACCTTGGTATCAGGAATGTGTGAGTCATAAAGCTGATGACCTTGTGACTTAAAATAGGCTCCTTCATCATCTGTTATCATCATGCTAGCGATGAGTGTTGCTATCACACATACCTAACATCTGTTTAAGGATCAGTGATATGACTGTCTGGCTCCTCTTAGTGAAGTTGCTTCTCCCTAAAAAGTAAGCAAATGTTGAATCCCATGTCCAGGTGTTGTGGGATGAAGTATTTGAGCTACTTGCAGAGATTTTGCCCAGCTGCCTGTGACAAAAGGTGATGATTAGGATATACAATGATTTGAGAAAAGAAAAAGCACAGTGCTTAGCATTCCTGGTGAACAGAGCTCCAGCCAGCCCTGCGAAGAAAGCTGGCAGGAAATGCAAGTCTAAAATTGCAATCACGTTACAAAAGTTGGGTTCTTACTTGGTGCTGAAGGGACCTCATCTCCAGTTTGGAGTACCTAACTCAAAGGCATGGATATCTATCCGTCATCCTGCCACTGATAACTCCGGACATCACAAGCAGATGCACTGTGCTGATAGCTGGGAAGTGGGTAACTCCTCCTTAGCTCGTCCAGCTGTGGAACAGTATGAAGTGTGCCATGCAAGTACAAAACATGACCTCCCTCTCGGTGAAAATGGAATGAACTCAGTTTGTGGTGCATGAGCAAGGCTTCTTCTGAAACACCAGCGCAGAGGTGAAGTCACTTCTTCGCTCACTGTTAAAGATGAATGCAGCTTTTGCAAGAGATCTGTAAAATACGAGTGTACAAGTGTTGGGCAGGGAGAGTTGCTTCAACTGCCCAGAACATGACTTCAGTCTGCAGCAGTGCTGGAGAACCTGTCCAGCAATTTCAAAGGGAACAGATGCAGAGAATTAATGAAGGCAAATTTATGAAATTGCAGGTATACAGTGTGAGATACTTGTCCCTTGCTTAGCTGTATAATAATTTTCCCTCCCTTACCTGACCTCATGTAGAGATTCACGCTTCTGCCAGAGGTGGAATATTTAGATATAAGTGGCACAAACAAAGATATTACTCTATGTATTGTAATTTTTTTTCTTGACAATTCAGTATATATTATTATACAGTATTATTATATATTTTATCTATTACAAATATTATTCAACTACCCTGTGTTTGAGAGATTTACTCCTATGTTTTCCTCTATAATTAAGCCTAGCAGCTACATTTTCTTGTCAAGATGCATCTACACTTACAGTTAGTTCTGCATACCAGTCTCTAGGGAGATTGTGTGAGTATCGCCTCAACCTAGCCGTAATCCATGATTCCAGAATAAGTTTTTACTTAATGATGTGTTGCCCTTTGGGTAATGAAACACAGCAAAACATGTTTATTAGAAAGCAGAGCTAAACAAGGGGTCAAGCTTGAATTTCAACTGTGAGTTCTGCCTCTTGTTAATATAATATACAAATTTACTTCTCCTACATTTCTATTTTTGTTTCTAAAAACAAAATGAGTTTTCAACTGAGTTAATTAATAAAAAATATACAAAGGTCAACTCTACATGCATTTACCAGAGAAAGACTCTGGTTCCTAAACTTCACCCACATCTTAATGGAGGTGGGACTTGGAAGGCATCAGTCTCTCCTGATCTCATTTCTGCAGTCCAAAGTGCTGATGTCAGTCCAGCCTCAGTATTACTCTTCCTTACCCTACTGTCATACAGTCTTTATTTGTGGGATGGTGGCTGCATTTTCCTTACAACTCAAAATGGGCTGTAGACAGGTGATAGAGGAAGCAACATCACCTGATTTTACTATAAAGCAGTCAGTCTTTAATAGGGTTATTTGCTGCTTGCCAGTTACAGGAAATATTTGACCCCTGTGCACCACCTGGGAATGCCCAGGAATCTGATGCCTGAGAATCTGATCCCACTATTTCTGCCTGCCTTTGCAGTGCACCCTGGCACCTTCAGGAAAGTGGCAGAAAATTCATTTCATGTTTTATCCTTACAGCTTAAATTGGTGCAGTGCTCTATCGTAGACACGCGTGTATGCTGGCACACACATGCACACGTGTCAGCAGCCTCCCAGTTCGTGCAGATGCTCACTGTACTCCTTCTCCACAGGGCTGCCTCATTTTAAGTGATGAGTTGAACCACACTTCTCTCGTTCTTGGTGCGAGGCTTTCAGGTGCCACTATTAGAATCTTCAAGCATAATAGTGAGTATTGAAGTTGGAAAAATTTAGAGGCAGAGTTGTTCACACCTCAAAGGCAAGAATGCTTTCTTTCAACGCTTACTTTGCTGTCAGTTCCCAGATGATACTTTAGCCCAGGCAGGAGGATCAACTGTTTAATATTATGAGTGGTTTCTGATGGGAAAAATTAGTAGTGCAATACTGTAATTGCTGTTGTGTCTTTTTGACTTGCTGAATGACTGTGTGCTGTCATAAAAGTTTTATTGTTTTTATCATTGTAGCCCAAACAGTAGAAACATACTTACAAAAACATGCCTCTGTTTCCAGCAGGTTCAGTGAAACCAGAATTACCTTAACATGACATTCCTTTGAAGCAGTTACTCTGAATTCCCAGGGATCTAATAGCAAAGATGCAGATGGTTATATCAAGAGCATCATCCCAAATATTCTTTGAAATAGAATTTTAGCATAGAAATCACACATTCACTTTGCAATTGTATAGTTATCTTCTAAAATGCTCATGCTCTCTAACTTTTATTTAGTTGATGCTGCTGTGGTTGCTGTCAGACGTTGGGACTGCCTTTGATGACAAGACCTTGTTCTTTTCCCTTTATTCCCCATTGCAATTCCCTTTTCCATCCTCACTGCTGCCACCAGGCAGTGATTGCAGTAAAGGTTTAGAAGCTAGAGAAGTGGTGAGAAATCAGAAGAGAGGTCTGATTACCTTTCTTAATAGCTAATACAATCCCTTCTCTTTATTAAGTGTTGTGTTCAGCCCCAAGGGGAGCAAAAATGAATTATGCATATGCTGTAAAAGGCCTAAGGATGAGCTGGAATGAAAAGCACACTATAATTATAAAATAAGATGTTGTTACGATTAATATCTATTCATAATTTGGGCAAAAAGCAATTTCTGAAGATCATTCAAGAATTAAAGACCATCTGAACACGAATATTTTTCCAGAATTAATTATTCATAGATTAACCTGTAGCATACCCCAAATTGGTCCACTTCCACAAATCTGGATATACTAAGCATGGTTGCCACACCAGTCTTTTCTCAGCTTTTCCTTGGTTGTTCAAAGCCTTATCCCCATTCAGTCAGGTTTACATCACATCTTGCAGGTTGACCTCTTACTTCCCAAATCCAAACGTTCTCAGCCTTTCCACCCACCTATGTGGCATGCAGTCCAGCTGGCTCGTGTCACTTCCCACATCATTTCAAATCACGTTCCAGTTTGAGGAGTGTATTACTCTCAGCTGTGCAGATATCACCTGCAGCTGTCATGCTTGCTTTAAGGAATTCAGTCTCTAACCATCCCTGAATATTTCATTCCCCTCCCCAGAACCTGATACCTAACCAGCTTCTGTTGCACTGACAGTAAAGCTGACTCTCTTCTGTATAATGGGTGAACCTAAAAATAATAGTGAGCTATTCAAACAGTGCTAATCCAGCACTGGAAAATGCAGACAGCTCCTTTAAGGATCTTGGCAAACCTCAGTGGAAGCCCATTCACATGGAAAAACTTCAGAAAAACTCATTGGTTTCTAGATTAGAGATCTTATTTGCCAAACACAGTCTTGTATGCCATTGCTGAGACATCACTTTAACTTATTTCCAAAATGAATCTGTGGAAACTTTTGCAAATACTGTTTGGAATTGAGTGACAGCCTTTGTCACAATTTTGTAGTCTTGAGCCTAAGCCACATTTAGAGAGCACTTCGTGTGAGGAAGCTTCTTCACATGCTCGTGCTGTCTCTCAGCCCACTGTGAGTCTCTCAGCTTGTTAGTTCTATGGCTTACGGTGCTGTCTTTTAATATTTCCTTAATCACACCCGTGAGTTACACACCACTAACATCTAAAATCACACGTGCAGAGATGTATGTACGTGCCTTTTGCTTTGGAGGGAATAGGATGTGTACTGGGGAAGACAGCAGTGGAAAGCATAATCCAGCAGGACCTGCCTTTGTACGATTTGTGCTTTCACCCAAAATGAAGCAGACAGCCTTGTTCTCTCTGGGCCTGTCAGGGAGTAGTGCAATACAAGTCAGTACAGCAAATAAATTAAGGACCAAACTGTATTAATTAAGTAACCAAAACTTCCAGCTTGGGTTGGGAGGGTTCTTTTCAGTTAGACAGGTGTTTGTTTTGTTGGATCAGAGCTGTGGTGCTTATGCTCCCAGATTCATTCTTGCTAATGTGTGGGTACATGACATATACAGGCATGCCCAAATTGTCAGGGTGCTCGTGCTGTCATTGTCATGCTTAGGAACAGGGGAATTGAGCCCTGCTGTGTGTCACACTGCTTGATGTGAAAGCAAGGCTCCTTGTGCTGTATTGGCCCTGTGCATGAATAGAAAACTTTGCACTTTAAGTTACTGCTTTAAGATCTTTAATAGGCATTAATTTCACCGTCAGGTTCTAACAAGCGTATAAATCTCTCTCCTCTTTCCTTTCCCTGCTCTGTTATGGAAAAGCTATTTGTCAGAGGAAAGTTATACAAAACTTTTTTCTATGATAAAAATATTTCACAGAAAAGAGAGTGAAATCTACCCTTTTAAACTTGCTATGAAACACCTTCATCTTTCAAAGGCTGTGCTACAGCTAATTCTGTAAAACTGTGTTACTTTATTTCAAAGCATGAAATCTGTAATACTGATTGATTTGTCATCTTTCAAAAGTAAATAATTACTCTTTTATTATTAATAGAGAATTTCATTTGTAAGACAAGAAGGAATCTCTACCTACTACCTTAATTATGTATAATGTAGTTCTTATTCCTACAAAAGTTAATGAAGTTCTATTTCAATAAGTGGGTAGCTCTCTTAGACATTACACTTTCCATAAAAAATCTGAGTGGTTTTTCTAGAACAGACAAAATTCTTAGACCTCTATGCTTTTCCTAGATGAAATAAAAGGAATCCAGATGTCTTTCCTTTTTGACAAAAAACATTGCACAGGTGTATGAGAAGGTTTTCAAGCCTTAAGGTGAATAATAGAACAAAAATGTGCTGTGGACCTCTAAGTCTGTTTTTATTTGGATGTAGGAATGTGCCCTGCATCCTGCCTGCCAGTGAACAATCCCTTCCTCGTAAACAGACAGGAATTTACAGGTCTGGGCTGAGAGAAGGGCACAGGCACACACCTACAGATCATCCATGTGAGGGAAATGTAAGAGAATATTCCATCTTAGCCCCATAACTAAAAACTACTGAACAGGGCCTTCCCTTCCTGTGGGCTCTCATTAGCACTGTCTCTAGTCTTCACCCTGCCAAGGTCATAGCAGGATTGGCACAGGGGTTTTGGCCTTTAAGGGAGTTTTTCTGTGGCAGGCATTTGTGAGGTTTTGTGGGTGCAAGCAGCAAAGTTCAGCTGCCTGGAGCCCCTGCTCTGAGGAACAGGTCTAGGGGATTTTAAATTTTTTTTCAACTTTGATTTAGGGTCTAAGCAGTCCTAAATGTATGCACTAGTGGATTAAAATCATTCTGAACTGCCCATAAAGGACCTGCCTTTTGTCTCCCCTGCTGTGGTGTGGACACCACTCAGGTTACCATTTCCCAGACAGTGATTTCCTTGGGAAGACAGGACAGAGCTGCATGGCTGCACTGGGAATGCAGGCAGCAGCACGGTCCAACAGCCAGTATGCAGTGGGAGAAGGTGGGAGGCTAAGACCTCTCCCTGCCACTGGGGCAGTAGTGGCCTGGCCTTGGTTGGTTTTTTGCCAGAAGGTGTCTGATGTTACCCCTCACCAGCCCTGGGCTCCAGGGAGTCTCTCCCACCTTCCTCAAGTGATAGGCGTGGGGATCCTTCAGCTAAATGGGGGCTAAACTCAGATGGTTTTACTTCCGGGCTCAGGGAGAGATTGACTTATCACCTGTTGGCTTTTAGCATTTTTTTAATTTCTAAGGCAATCTTTTAAGAACATCATACATTTAAAAGCCCTTTTTCAGGACCTCTGACCTTTATCTGGTTAAGTATTAGCCAAAATCCTTGACCCTTCCAATAAAACCTGAAAAGTAAAACCAAATATTTAACCATTAATCAATCAGCCTGTGATTTTATCAAGGGGTTTCTCTCACAGCAATTCTGGGTCTTATACTGGTATCAGGTGTTCCTTCAGTGAACAGATGAGGGTGGTATGGACTAATTATATCCAAGTGAGTTCTGTTCTTAGCAGCCTGTAAAAGAAGGCACCATACAAGGCTTGGGATTTGTTTATTCTTTCTAATTCTACTACATTTTTCCCATGTAGCATCAAGCAACTCAATTGCAGTCCCATTTTCAGGTTTAGATTCGCAATTGCATGAGCAGTCTGCGGGAATGTTGTGACAAGGTACAGAAATCAGGCCGTGGGGAAGAAAATATTTCTGGTTCTCTTCATTGCAAGGGCATTTCACCAAGCAATCAGAACAAGGGATCCTTGTTCCAAGGAGGAAGGCAGGGAATTGCAAAACATAACCAAGCACCTTGGTTAGGTGAAAATCCAGCCTCTAATCTGGCGCTTGAATCCACCAGAAAATGAAAATGAAATGGGAATCAGGGCAATACATTCCTAGCTCCTCCTTATGCACCTTTTCAGTGTTGTTAAAGCAGGAAAGTAGTAAAGGATTTTTTAGTTTCTTACAGATCAAGTGGTTGATGACAAGTGTGTGATGCAGGTGTGAGCTGTCCAGGTTTCCATACAAAATACAGTTTCCAACTTGGACAACAATTGTGAATTTATGTTAATCCAACTCTGGCATTTCTCAGCCTACTCAGTCAAATTACTGCTTTGGAGTTCAGATACAAGTGCCATGAGGACACCTTAAAGGGAAAGCAGAGGTACCTGGAGGGGTTGTAGTTAATACTGAAGGAACTTCTTGGTGGCAGAAGACCTTCATTTTTCAGTGTAAATATATTCTCTGGCTGAAAAGAAGGAAAGAAAAGGAAAAAAACGAAAAGTGGAAAATTAACTGCAACTAATCAAGCAAGCAAATAAAATAGGGGGGAAATGAAAGAGATACATAAACAGGTAAAAATGAGAAAGAGACTTATTTGGTTACAAAGCCCAAAGAGTTTTGTGGTGGCTTAGTACAGGACGATTCCTTAATTTTATTTTTTTATCCAAGTGTGTAGGCAGCCCTTGAATTTCAGAAGGGAGGGCAGTGTTACAGCTGTTACAGAGCAGGATGAAAGGCACATTACCCACTAAAGTTTTGTGCTCCTTGAAGCCTCTGGCCACTATCAGAGACAAGATTATTGCCCAGATAGGTGGACTGCAGCCTAACCCAGCTGGGTGTGTATTTCCCTGTGACACATAGAGACGCTGCCACGGCAAGGAGACTGGTCTGTCCTGCTCCCTGCACGCTGTGTCTGCGTTTGCCCTCTCTGCTTGGAGAAAGCCGCGTCCGACCTGCCAAGGGGGAACTGGGAGCTTTCTTGAGCCAGTGCCCTTTACTTTCAGAGAGCTCGGTATTTATTGAGGGGCAGGGAGGGCAGTCTCAGGCTGTCGCTGTGGCTGCAGCGATCGCCACTCCCACGTTCCAAACAGAGATATTCGTGTGTAGCCACAGGGTCTGCACGAACTTGCGTGAGAGCGCAAATGGGGAGAAACTGAAAATCAGAGTTACAAGCGCAAAGCGAAAAGCAGTATGTGACAAGAGTAGTAGCAGCCTGTTTATTTTAATTAAACAGGATTCAGCTGACATCACGCAGGCAGCTTCCAGCCCACACAGAGGAATGGTGATGACATCCCCAGCATTGCAGTGTAAGGATGAGGGGTGGAGACGCCGTGTCTCCCTGAGCGTGCCGTGCTCCCTCCAGGAGTCTGGTGTCCCACCTGCACTGGAGGCAGCATGACACGCTGCCTGCCCAGGTCCAGACTCGCTCCAGCCCCCTGGCAGTTTGTGTTGTTGGCATTTCTCTTGAAGTAACTCTGAAAGATCCCAAACAAGGATTATGCAAGTCCACCAACCCACTGGTAGATCCACTGTTCCCTCTTAGGAAACTTTATCCTCCATATCTGTACAATATGCTCTAAGGAGAAGGTGGAAAGTGAAACATGGATAGATTTGGCTGTGCTTTGACTGACTGATCAAGTCAAATTCCCAACACCACCTCCTGGGCTGGTGAGCGGTTGTTGGCCATTGCTGCTGCAAACCCTGGGCTGGTGATGGTCAAACAAGGAAGGACTGTTATTTTCTCTATAACTGGTTACTCAAGATGGACTCGTGCAGCTCATCATCTTAATGTCCTAATGTCTCTCAATCTAAGTATATTTAATGGGTAAATAATTTGATATCTGGAAGTCACCTGGGGTTGCACTGTTGTTTTTCCTGTTCAGTATATCCCACTTTCTGAAAAGCCTAAGCACAAGCACAGAGAGCACTTTGTCTTCACTTTGAAGAACAGAAGCAGCCTTTTGTAGGGAATATTTAAGGTTACAGATTTTTTCTTCCTGCCAATTTCCCCTTTGCAAATGAGGCACAGAGTAAATAGGTCAGTAAAATTCATTTGCACTGAACAGATTATGTGTTGACTATTACAGGCTTCAGAAAGGGTCACACATACATGTTTTTCAGAATGAGACATCAAAAAGAAAGTGAGATAGCCCTGACCCTGCAAACAGACATGTTTTTAGCCTGTACTCCAGCAGGACTATATTATATATAAAATCAGGGAATCGTCCCTCGGAGAGGTTCTCCCCAGTCTGTGGTCTAATGTTCCACAGTAGTTTGGACAGAGGACCTGTTCACAGCCGTGTATTTTTGAAAACAGAATTATATACATTTCACCTCATCTCCTCCTTCTTTTTTTTTTTATTGTGAATGTGTGCTAAAACAACTGAATCTTCAAGCCATGCTTTTAGCTCAGAGGCAGAGTGACTTCCCTGAAGTCAAGAGCCAATCTGGACTGACACATAGACAGAACACTGAATTGAAAAACCCCGTGTGATTCAGAAGAGGGTTTCAAAGGTCCCTAAAGGATTTAGATGGCGGTGACATCAGTAGAGAATAATTCCTTGGAGAAAAGGGTGTGTCCAGATTTTACCGTGAGCTCTCTGGCATCCTGAGGGAGCCCTTTAGGAGGAGTTCTAAATATTATCTACTCGAAACAAAAGACAGCGTGAGCAGCTGCAAACGCTCAGCTTGGTTATAACTTTCCTTTACAAAGCACCAAAGAACTTATATTATCTTGATTGCCATCTAGTGGAAAGTGTGCTGTCTGCATTGCATCATTCCTAACAGCATTTCCATCCCGGAGCTCATTGAGCTGTGCAGGCGATTGCACCACTGAAGTAAGGGGCAACTGATATTGGTCATGCCTCTTTTGTGCTTTGTAGAGTACAGCAAGGACTTGCTTGGTCCTTGTGGCAGTGTGGCAGGTGCAGGGCAGCAGTTTTGTCACTGAGAACTACCTGTCACCAACATCACTGAATGTTGCTAGGAAGAGGTGAGGCATGAGGATGTGGAAGGGTTCGGGTCATAACCTGGCCATCTCTCAGGGCACAGGTTACTCACGATGGGCAGTTAATGTGCAAATGACCCCATTCCCCTCGGGCAGAAACCAAAGTATAGGTCAATATTAATATTTCTAAGGTGTATTTTCTGTGCTTGGGACAATTCATTTTACACGTTAACTTTGTGCTGTTGTAGTAGGTTATATCAACTGTGTTAAGATGCGTTGCTGAAGCAAATGGGGTTATATTGTGAAAAAATGCCATTGATTTTCTCAGCCCACAGTTTGAGCTGATCTGTAGTGTTCCTTGGGGTATTATGAGAGTCTGTAGGATGTTCTTGGAAAACATGTTGAAATACCAATCCAAATTCCTGAAAAGTACCAGAATGATTCATTTTGAACAGTATCCATTCATTGGAGACACCAGAATGCTGGTGCCTTGAGAGCCACATTTGGTCTGACCCTGACTTCTGTGGTGGTTTTTCTTGCTTCTTCCATGTTTTTCAAAATTTCAATGGCTTTCCTTCAAGAATTTTTTTAGATGACCCACACTCAGCCCTTAAGAAAGCAGCTAAGGATCATAACCTTGTTCCAGGCCTCCTTATATTGAAGTCCCACGAGCGCCAAGCATTTAGGCACCAAATTAGTGTATCCATGCCATGTGCTTGTATCCACCTGTCTCTTCCTTCCTCATCAGTAACCTTCCACTTGCTTTCCTTCTTGAGAAGGGCAAGGCTTCCCTTGCTGCCATCCTGATGTGCTTCATGCAGCCTTGTCAAAACCTTTGCTGAAGAAATGCTTGTTGTTCGTGAGCCTGTGACTGGAAAGCAACCAAAACTCACTATTGAAGCCTTGATAAATTATGAGTGTCAGCAACCTGTACACAGAACTTCTGGCAGTTAGCCTCAGTACTGAAGTAAAGTGATTCCCTTTTGCCTTTAAATAAAAATGTACGCCAAGGATTTCTAAAAGTTTCCCAGAGCAGGTGCATAACTGGAAGGTTTTTATAACTCTTTTTGTCACTAGATTGCATTCACGCCAATTAAATGAATTTTTGGGTCTTGCCTACTAATAAAGGAAGTTTATCTTTAGGGCACTTTCTTTTTAATGTTGCCTTTCTCTGTATAGGAAAAACAGCACCCAGGAGAAAATTGGAAGTTCTTGAGAAAAATCTTTGTTAATGTTTTTCCTTCCTCCTTTTTCTTATTTTTAAATAAAGATATGCAGAGCCTCGAGAAGTTGCTGAGGGATGCAATAATATATGGACAGCCTCGCACCCACAGAGCATGGAGAAAAATTATCATCCTCGTAGAGGGCATTTACAGGTATGTTTGCATTGTAGAAAGATGAGTATTCTATAATTCCTGAGGACAGGATGATGAATTGAGTGGGGCAAACTCTGACTCTGGGTATCTGAGGGAAATCTTAATGAGGGTAGAAGTTGAAATAACGTTCTGTGATCTCATAAATATGTTGATTTCCATTACGTCAGCCTGAACCTTGGATCCTGTAGCTCCAGTTAGATCCTGCACATTGTTCTGGATGTCAGTTTAGCAAATCACAGTGGAGTGGGAGATGTACTGTGAGAGCCAGACAGATAAGGTGATGTGGGTTGTCACAGATGCGATAAAGTTCATGGAGCTATAGGTGCTGAGGAGTTCTGCTAAGTGAGTAAGCTGAGATTTCTGAAGTTGTTTGTTGCTCATGGGCAGGTCAAAACACAACTACGCAGAATTAATTAAGCTCTGCATGCCCAGTTCTTGCCCAGCTGTTGGAATCTTAAATCTCAAGCTAAACTTAAGTGATAACAGCACCTTTCTAGTAACTAGTGCTAGATCTAATAGACTCACACTTTAACAGGAAAATAAGTGAAAGACTGGTTTTCAAAGAATCATATAGTGGTATTTAATGTAACCCTGGTCCCTGGAGGAATTCAAATGAGAGAAGTGCCTTTGAGAATCCATCTGATAATATCAGCATCAATAATACAATGTAATTATAGAGCATCTCAGTCAGATAGCTCCGGTTCACTCCTGTGGTGCAGCTTACACCCAGCCAGAAAGGCAAACAGTCACTAGAGCTGAGCAGCAAAGCAGTGGCACAAGCCAGGCCCACCATCCTGGGCTTCATCCTGGCAATTGCTCCAATCTGGAGGCAGTCGTTGGCAAGGCAGCCAGAGGGCCCATGGAGGGGGAGCCACTGATGGGCAGGAGTTGGAGAAGAGAAAGGCTGAAGAAAGGGGGTTTGGACAGTAAGAGGGTTTGCAGGGATCTAGGCAAGGCTACTGGGGTGATGACAGGAGATGGGGGAGCAGGAGAGGAGTAGTTTGGGGAGTAGCAAGACCTGCCCCAGGGAGAAGGGAACCAGAACTACTCATTCACAGGACATGACGTGGTTTATAAAAGTGGCATTAAAACTTTATATGTAGGGATTGTATCATGTGTTGCTGAAATACAGCCAGTCTGGATGGGCAGTCACTTAGGCCATTTTACTGCAAAATGCTGGCACAGCTTAGCCAATTAGCTTTTTTTTGTAAGAAATCTTTTATGATCTCATGTCATCACAACTCCGTAGTTGTCAGGGCTTTCTTTTTCCCTAACATTTTCCATCTGCAAAGAGATCAAATCGGTCCTTATCTAAACACCTGTCACTCAGAGGTGAAACAGGTTGGCAGCAGATCAGCTGATCCAAAGCAGGCTGAACGTGTCCTTTCAACCAGAATAAACAGAGCAAAACTACAAATAAACATCACGTGGCACTACTAAAAGAAAGCTCAGATTTAAGGACTTTGATCATGCAGAAATTAAGTGGACCACCAACATTTTACTGACAAATGTTCCCATTGGTCACATGGCTGGCAAAAAAGGCTCCAGCTGCTGAGCTTTGTTCACTTTTAAATCCTTTACCCTGAATATTGACCACTAGGGAGCAAGAAGGTAGACTGGTAACACAGAGGCATAGATCAGTCCAAGCAGTGGGACAAATCCACTGTCAGCTATTTAACTATATTAACTTATAACTGTATTTCCAGATTTATATTTGGTGTAGAGTTTTCTTTTCCTGTAGTTTTGCAGTTCATTCCCAAATGAGGTTTAATTTTCCAAAGTTCAAAGAACCTTCTGTTGGAATGCAAAATAAAAGCATGTTAAACCTCAGAGTACCTACTAAAAGGAACCATAAAGTTCCTTCAGCTCCATAAAGGCTAAGTAATGTTAAGACTGCTCCTGCCTTGAGTGTCTATGCTTCTGAAAAGCATAAAGTAAAAGAAAAACAAAGCTCAGCTCTCTAATAGTCTCTCATTGGAAACTATCCCTAGCAGTAGCTAGGTGCATTGGTTAGTTAGTTGTTTTCACAGTCTAAGCAGAGCAGAAATTGTAGAGCGTGGTTTGGTTGTAAAGCAAATCTGCTGTGACTCGAGGGCAAATGCCGCCCCGCGCCACCGCGCTGCGTCCCTGCCCCTGCTGCCAGCCCGGGACACGCACAGCCAGGCAGCCCCGTGGCACTGCCAGGAGCAGGCTCACAGGCCGGGCAGTCTGAGCCCGTTGGTAGCTAAGAGCACTTCATATGCAAAAAAACAGCTGGAGAAGGACAGAACAGAAATACTCTTACTCTTTTTGTGTGTATGTTCTTTCCTTTCTTGGCCCAGGATTTTTGAAAGACTAACATTTTCCAGCCCCATATTGGCTAATGTTAGTTTTCTTGAAGGTTTGCCAAATGCTAAATTAACATTCATCAAGAGGGTTTAAGAGGAGTTAGAGTGTAGTTAATGTATTCTTCTTACAATAGTTAATACAGCTTTTTATTTTTTTCCTGAAGTTATGCTTCAGGGACAGCAAATATAGAATTTAAATAACTTGGTCAGAGCCATTCTCCAAGTTAAAATATCTTGATTTGCAAGTTTGGCTTGGCAAATTTTTACAGAAATGCTTTTTCCAGAGATGTAAAAGAAAACACTAAGCTTTCCTTCTTTAAAAAAAATATTGTTATATGGGACACCATAGTCTTAGTACGGTGAAGTTTATGGTGTGGAAAGAAATTTGCCTTCTGTTTCCATTAGGAGTATCTTAAAGTGTTTACACTGTGCATAAGCCTAGACTTACCAGCTGGCAAAATTTGAAAAGGGTCATTGTTAGCCAACACGAGCATTTCTGGAAGTCAGACTTGTGTTTGAAACCATAAACCACAGATTTTGCTTGGTTACAACTGAAGGCAGAATTGGCCCCTCGACTTGGGAAGCACTCAAGCTACATGTCAAATAAATAGCATGAAGTATATGTTTGTTTGCTTTTTGATGTCTCTATTATCTTAACAAGAAAAAAAATCATTGAAAGTAAACGTAACTCCTAGTGAAAGCTGCACCAGCCTAGGAGCAAATATATTCCATTTGTGTTCCAAACTGAGGGAGACCATCTAGCCATCAATTTTGACTCCAAAAAGCATTAACAAGTTTTGGCAGTGACCAGGGCACAAGTTAAACTGACTTGCTAAATCATATTTTTATTATTTGAATTCCAGCTAATATTTTCCTTGGCTTCCACCATTTCCAGTTCAGGATTAATCAGTTACTGTGCTCTTACATGGTTTGTGGTAGGCTTCTGCTCTCTTCCATGCATATTTACTTAGGAGTCAGGTAGGCCAAGGCCCAGGGCAGAAGTTATGGGGCATCAGAAACTGATTGAAACAGATTGGTTTTCATTTGTTTTTTTCCTTGCTTTTAATTTAATTTGTGTGTTTTCCCTTCCAGCTAAGAAAATAGCTCTGATCAGTTAGATATTGTCCAATGCCTTTTCATGTGCATTAGAAGTTCCTTGGGATTCAATGCCAGTAGTGTAGGAAATTCATCAGGGTTCTTTTTTACTTCCTGGGATTAAGTGACTGGACTTCCAGAAAAGAATGAGGTAACATTTAATGTCTTTGGCCAAGGACCAGCATTAAAGGTTAACATTTCTATCATTTCAGTGTTGAAATGGAGTTGTATTTGAGGGCAGAGTTGAAAGATTTCCTTAAAATTACTACTCTAAACTACAAAACAGAGATTGTTGCATGAATGTACAAGGTTTATGTAAGAAAACAGTACCTGAAGTAACTTTTAAAGTGGAATGTATATGTCTTGGGAGTAGCAGGCCAGGAAGGGAGGGATTTTGTCAATTACAAACTAGCCTGAAAAGGGAACAGATAAACTCTTCAAATGTTGAAAAGATAGTGGTACTCTAGGGCATGTTTAGAGATGCTGAGTGATCCAGTTATGAAGCAGTTAACAGGTAGAATATTGGTAAATTAGTTTTCCTGACAGAAAAAAAAATGGAAACTGTGGTACCATAGTAGAATGTAGAAACCTTTTTTCCCAAGAAGTTTCAAAACAAACTGGGCAAAAAACCATCAGTATCGTGTCAAGGGTGAGCCTGTGTTCCAAGTGAAGTGACCATCACAAGCACACACCTCCTGTCTCTCAAAGCACCTGAGTCCACAATTCATCAGCTTCATCAGGAGGTGGTTTGATGGGGATTGAATCAAGTTTCAAACTGGAGAGTTCCCATAATTTGGGATTATCTCCTCATACCTGGAAGTACACTCAAACTGAGTGTGTACTAACTCAAGCTTTTGTGCCTGTCCACCAGACAAGGGAGATGAGGGCCAGCTGCAATCTAGAAGTTTTCCATCCCTGCCACCAAGCTAAGAATTCGTGCTACAAGACAGGATGTCATACCATGAAATGGGAACGCCTGGCCTGGGCAGAGCCAGCCTTACCTCATCTGCATCTGGGGGTTTTTTATGTGCCGTGTGTGCTTGAGCAGATCTGGAAACAGATCGATACCTTTGGACACAGTAGCTGTTTGTACACAAAGCTACATGGCACAGCCAGAGTGAGACAGAACCATTACAGTTCACTTCTGGCTTTTTGGTTTAAGCCACTTGACATCAACATTTACTGAAGGATTCAGTAAACTCTCCATTTGGGCTACCCAAGGGATCATGTGAAGTGAACTTTACCTTGAAGCATTTCTAGGCAGAGTGGTGTGCATATCACTAACCATCTCCTAGGGTCAAAAGAGAGACCAAGACCAGAGCAAGGCAGCAAAAGAGTTCTCATCTCTGCATCACGAGGTCTGAGACCTGTTTGAATGACAGCACAGAGTATGTACATTACTCCAGCAGCACTATCTATTCCATGGGCACTTCAACACCACATAGGACCTCTATCAACTACTACATTTATGTCAGCCAGCAACTTTCAAGAGCAGCAACTCAAAACTGAAACTGTATACAAGTGCCCTGTTTTGCTAAACAGCTTAGAGCTCCAAGAGAAACCTCCTACTCATACGAGTAAGAAGAGTTTTCATTAAATCTTCTAAATGGTTAAATCTTGCATCAGCCAAGTACCAGCTCCATGTATTCTGGGATTCAGCACAACTTTCCTTCCAATACACAAATACAAAGCATTTATAATTCGCCATTTCTTACTCCTGTCTTTTTGAAGTTAAATGCTGTTTCTCCTGCCTGAATCCCCTGAGCCACTAAGCCTAATGATGACCATATAAATGTGGAAAAACTATTATTGTCAGTCTGTGCCTAGCTGGTGTGCCCAAGCATTGCTGGAAGGTGGAGGGTGGGATGGCAGTTTGCATCCCTCTGCAGAGGTGCTCCTTGGCTCTCCTGCAGACCGACCAGACACAGTTGAAAGCTGCCAAGCCCAGCACGTACGATGCTGCATGTCCAAGCACACCCGGTGGCTCAGTGTCATTTTAGCTGACTAATGCTTTGACTCTGGGCTATGTGAGGACTGTGGGCTCTGCCCTTGTATTCACTAGGAAAATAGCTGTGGTGGTTTAAGTTGCTTCTCTCACAGCTGCCAAGTGCCATTTGGGAAAAGTGAGAAAGCCCAGTCCTCAGGAGCTTGCAGTACAAGCCCACCCTTCTTTGCTGCAAGGGACCATGGTGCCAACATACAGTCCCACAGCTGCCTCTTTTATGGCTGAGCAAGACAGAAGGGCAAGATTTGCCAGCAGTCACCAACAGCCAAAAATATGCCTCCAGGCACACGCATCCAGCTCTCTGAACCTCCCAGTATGAACAGCACAGGCAACCCTTGTCCGTGGCTACTCCCCCGTGCTGTTACACTAATGGAGACTTGCCTGTGGGCAGGTCTCCTTCAAAACTGGAGACCAAACAGTTCCCAAGCTTACTCAGGAGACCAAAGGATGAAGAAGGACTAAAATTGCCAGAAATTTCCTGAGTGCTAAAAGCACATCGTGCTCCTTTTGTGGTGCCAAACTTCCAGCTGCACAGTACAAGTAGAGTGGCAACAAAGCAGCCCGTGAAAGCCACTGGTCTAGGATCTAAAAATTCCCAAGACACTAGTGATTGCACTGCTCTTTTGTACTTGTTGTTTGGGACCAAAGTCCGTGTTTCTGCTCACCTGAAACTCGTTGAGTTTGCAAGTGGATACACTGTAGCTGTGGGCCTTAGCCATAGAGCCCTGGTTTTCCTGGCACAGGGCACACTGACTCTGTGCTTGATAGAAAGTTTTTAGCTTTTAGAGACCTGCTTACTAGAGCTGCTGGAAGAGAACGCATTTAACTCATTATGAAATAAATACTGAGTGCATCTGATTAAATCCAAGCATAGCTGTTGTCATCTCACAAAGGTTTTCAAGACACAAGTCTTCACAGCAATGCTGTAGATATGTCATCTTTATGGGATCAGAGAGCATTTCTTATTTATCTCCCTGGGCTTTCATTTTGCTGGACACCTCCTCTGTGCCTTCTCATTTACTGACATGACTGCCAACAATGCAAGAGATCTATCATCTTTCTCACTTCTGTAAATCTCAATGCACCATTAATCACAGAATCATGGAGTGGTTGGGGTTGGAAGGGACCTGAAAGTTCATCTTGTTCCAACCCTCCTGCCATGGACAGGGACATCTGCCGCTAAACCTGGTTGCTCAGAGCTCAATCCAGCCTGGCCTAGAACACTGCCATGTATGGGATATCCACAGCTTCTCTGAGCAACCTGTGCCAGTTCAAAATACTTCGTTTTTCTGCGTGGCTGTAAGAAAGTAAAAAGAAAAGGAATGGAAACTTTTTTCCTTTTGATTACTAGGTAGCAGGCTACATTTCCTAAAAAGTACATATTGAGAGCAAAAATTGGCAAGACTGGATTTCAGCTGCCTGTTTTAATCCCTGATTCTGTGAAGACTGGGATTGCTTAGAGTTTATGGCACCAGCTGTGGGTTTCACATGGCCCGTCTCCAGTGTGTGTTGGACCCAGCTCCTCTGCACCAGATGAATTTGCTCTAGAGCTGTTATGCCCAAATATTGCCACAGTAGCTGACGATGAAGTAAGCAAGGACCAGACTGAACTATAGCAGTTCTTTACAATACTTGTTTTGTAGAGATGAACTGTAATGTGCTGCTTTGGGTAAGTATCTCCCCCTTGCTTTACACCTTTACTTCTCTCCTCTGGCATGTTGACAATTTACAAACATTTGAAGACTTTTTTTACTGGTTTTGATTGTTTGAATTCTAAAACTATTTAACTGTTTTATACTCACCTGCAAGTGGGAAAGGGTTGCAAGTTTTCTTTGGCTTGTAAGTAAAAATTGAGATTCCAGAAGAACTTTGGTGGAATAAGGCAATTAATGACTTTATTTTCTGCCAGTATCAGAAAGAGTGCAGGGTTTGTTGTTCATCCCTGATTCTCTCCATGTGCAGCATGGAAGGGTCCATTGTGCGCCTGCCAGAGATAGTCTCCTTGAAGAAGAAATACAAAGCCTACCTCTACTTGGACGAAGCTCACAGCATTGGTGCAGTGGGAGCAACGGGCCGAGGAGTTGTGGAATACTTCGGAATGAGTCCCGATGATGTTGATGTATTAATGGGAACATTCACAAAGAGCTTTGGCGCAGCTGGAGGATACATAGCTGGCAGAAAGGTAAAAGGAAACCATAAACAATTTCACATCCAGGGTGTGAGAACTGCTTTTGTATCATGTATGATATATTTCAGTATTTTTTTTCACGGACTGCTTAACATGAGCACTATGCTAAAGTTAGCATCATTTTTGTCTGGATCCCAAATGCACATCAAACAGTCAGACTTTCTTATTTTTGTCTCATGTTCATATTATGTAATTTGCTTGAGTTGGGTTATTTCTGTGCCACCCTGATGATTGTTGTTTGTGTTGGAAATGTTTGGACATGTTGTGGTTGGCTAAATACACTTCCCTACATTAATTTGCATGCGGATTGCTCATTACTTTGTTTCACATTTGTAAACAGTGTGTGGAGCAATATTGAGAGATTAAAACCACAGTTTCATCCACTGATAATAAAATTCCTAAAAAGTTGTGGATTGACATAGTTGCATTTTTTAGGAGAACGGAGAAAGAAGTTACAGGGGGCCTTTTGCAATAGTAAGTTCTGTGTCCTCAGTTGCTCCGCATACATTAACAAAACAATCTCTTGCCAACAACAGATGTCAACAAAAAGTAAAGCTGAGCTTGCTTTAACTGAGGGTGTAGAAGAGAAAGCATAATCAGCAGCATTGTGAAATGTCATTGGTTTTGTTGCTTGACAGAGAGATCAAATGGTTGCTGATTATTTGCTCTTTTCATACCCAGCTGAATGTATTTTTTAAGCAGTCTGCTGAATGAGTGGGAAGCCTGTTTAGACGGCCCATATGGTTGTTGTCAGGATAACATTAATAAGGGTAGCCCTACGGTAGAATAAAAGGGCTATAAGAAAGTATAAACTGTGTATTTCTTACTGTCTTTTTTGGGTTTGCCCCTGGGAGATCTTAAAACCAAGTGTCATAATACATCAAGAATCAATTTTCTTTGTTTCCTTGGCTTCCTGAATTTGTATCTGTACATTTATTTCTTACCAAGGACAATGTGGCTAATGTAGCTAGAAAGTATAGAAAGATTAGACCTGTGAAAAGTAATCTAATGTAATTTATCCTCTAATCCTTGGAAGTTTTTTTAAGTGAAAACAGGTTGCTCTTTTCACGCCCGTGTGTATCACTAAGCTTTGCCTCAGGCTTCTCAGCCTTGGAAGGCTGCTCACCCATTCACCCACTTAAATTCCTTTCTGCAGCCAAAAACTCTCAGTGGCACTGTTTTTTCTGCATCAGCTGGAGCCCAGAAGCCTTCTTAGCTTTTGACCCAACCCTTAGGAACACAATTGCAATATGGCCATGCATAACCTGTGTAAGGTTGGGTAAACCTTTATCCTCAGCACTGGGATTACTGCATAGACTTACACAGTATTTTGGTAGTGATTTGTGTTACTCTCTCTGGTTTTTTTTTTCTGATGGTATTTTTTTTTATTGAAGTCAATTTTCAAGCAGGCCTCATCCCTTTCTCACTAACATGCACTCAACTTTTAGTGTGGTAACTGTTACTCTGATATTTTGCACTAGGAGATATAAGTTATTATAACAATGATGATCTTAATAAGATCTGAATTCCTACTGCATGCCTGGATTCAGGAGAGTTACCGGTGCTTTAGACATGCCTACAGTATATAAATGGTTTTTCTAAGAGCACAGATTGTGTTCTTAGTTATACCAGGAAACGTTAAAGCAATTAACATGACTGTCTAACATGACTGTCTCTGCCACACTGATTGAAAGTTTTGATTGAAAATTTGTGTGCTTATAGACAAAGATAGATCCCAGTAAGGTTTTTTTTGCTGGGCTAGGCCATGTGGCAGAAGACCTATACTGATGTCATATAGCCTTTGTTTCATTACCAGAGAGGAACTGAGCAGTATTATTTTAAGCACAGCTGTTCATTGGTCTTGAAATTATTTTGGCCTCTTTATAATAAGTCTTAGTACAGAAGTAAACATTATTCTATTCCAGACTTTTGTTTCAGCTGTAATTGCCCCACTTATATGGTAAAGTATTTGCACCTGCCTGATGTTTCTTCAGGCCATGTATCAACAGTGGCAGCCAAGAAAGCAATCCAGTAGCTGGTGAAACGTCCTCTTCCTTTTGCATATTCCCACTCCTGCAGTAGTTAAGAGCGAGATCTGCTGTTTGGCCAGCTCAAAGCTCATTCATGCTTTGTTTTGCTTGTGTAAGGACCTTGTGGACTTTTTACGAACTCATTCTCACAGTGCTGTGTACGCCACATCAATGTGCCCCGCTGTAGCAGAGCAAATCATCAGGGCAATGAAATGTCTCATGGGACTGGACGGGACAACACAAGGTAAGCCTCCTTCCTTCCTCCCTTCCTCCCTCCCTCCGTCCCTCCCTTCCTCCCTTCCTTCCTTGTAGCTGCTGCCAGAGCGTTTCCTGGGCACAAGCAAAATGTCATCCAGCAGCAAAGAAGTATGGCAATGGCAATGCAAAAGAAATCCTTCTTATTGCGAAATTAATACCCAAAATCACCATACTTCTAAGTGCTGTTGACCCTGGGGTTTTTTCCATGCTCATCCACATGCATCAGGGATGGAAATATTTTGAAATTCTGGCTGTACAGTTGCCAGCCCATCCTGCTTTGCAGCAACAAATAGAAATACATGGATTTCCCTTGTAGTATTGTCTGACTTTGTAGTAGTGTTCATAAGGACATGCCTTCATTTATGGGCTAGGTGCTGTCAGTTTAGCTTCTTAATAAGTGCGAACCTTCAAAACGGCAAGCAACTCAAGCATGGTCCAGCATTTCAGAAGAGGTATTGTAAGTTAAATAGTAGTATGAGAAGAAGATTATAGTAATTCCTACCTCACTCAGGCATCAGTTCTGGTGTCCTGAACCTAGTTTTGTACTACATTTTGTCCCAAAAGAATTGACTACTTGGTGTCTTTATGAAAAATTAGGTGTATTTCTATTCATCTCTTGAAGTTGCAGATGCAGCTACTGTCCAATCCTCTGTGTGACATGCTTTATCCTCTGTGTGATGTTTTATCCTCTGTGTAATATGCTTTCTATACAACAAACAACAAAACAATGCAACGTATCTAGCTATTACTGTTTCAAAGCGACACTGATATGTATTTGGTGTTCTAGGACTGAAATCCCAATATGGAGAAAAACGGGTTGAATAAGTGTAGTTTTTTTTCAGGAATGCCTGAGAGTCGTCATATTCTTTAACATGCAGCTGAAGGTACAGATTCTGCTCTGAATTGCAATCTCTTTTATACTAGCAGTGCTATTTTCTCTTACTTTGTCTAAGACTAACAGAATTAATTCTGTATTAGTCCTTCCTGATAGATATGACTGGGATAAGGTGGGAATGGAAGAGATAAAGAGTAGACGAGAGCAGGTGAGATACTGTTCTGCACTGCTGTTGCAGTGCCCTAGAGGGCTGTTTCAAACCGTGATAGATACAAGGCTATTAAGACGTTTATCGCAGCACTTCAATGAGGCCAGCATTTACAAGACCCCAGAGTACAGAAGGAGGGATAGAGAATCCAGTCCCAGTGCCAAATTCTGGTGAGTGCAAGGACAAAAGGCAGCAAAACTCCGGCGCGATGTGCGGACGATGAGGAAGCGATGCTTTTGTCATTTCGGCAGAGAAGCCAGAGCATAAAAACTGCTTCCAGCTTGAAATTTGGAAGGTCACAGCTGCATGTGCTGATGCCTACATATGTTCAGTATAAGACACCATCTCTGACGGCTTTCTTGTACCCTGGGGCCGCGGCGTGCGGGCCGTCGGGCCGGGCGCGCTCCCTGCCCTGGCGCTTGCCGTGAGAGGGCGGTGTGACACTGAGCCTTCCCGGCACTCGCTGACTCGGGCGCGCACAGATGCCGCGTGTGAAACGTGAAACATGAAACATGCGGAGCACTTCCAGGCCTTCAAAGCCTGCTAAAAATGCTCTTCAGCTAGCGTGATTCTGCATGCAGTTTGGTGCAGGATAAGAGGAGAACTGGGTTCAAGATGGAATCTTTTAAGATGTGCGTGTCTGTCTTAGGGCTAAGAGTTTGAAGCATTTTCTCTTCCACAAGCAGTGTTGTTTAATGACACAATGTTTGTTTTTCTGCACAAAATAAGAGCTTTTTAAGTCTCCCGCAAATCCGTTATGAAATGAATTAGCGTTTTGTCAGTTTCTTAAAAATTGTCTTGTAATATGAAATGCAAATGAGTAGAAAAACAAATTAATAAATCATATATCACAACTTAGAGCATTGCACAAAGACTAGCAAGCTGGCTATGATGTGTAAAAATGTTTCTTGTCCTTCTGAGCCAGACTCATTATTTTAGTCTTCTGGGTTTTCTTTCATGTGGGCCTCCCTTCATTAGGCTGTCTTGTGGACTACAAAACAACCCCACAACCCAAAATACAGGAAAAAAATGCTATGCTGGACCACACTACAATGTGTTGCTTTGGCATCAGAGAGAGGAAGGTGGTGGCTTAGAAAGGAGCAAGGAACAGAAGGGAGAAAGCACTGTCTCTCCTTATACATTTTTGATTCCAAGGACAATGACCTTGGCAGAGTTCTTTTGGTCCACTGTCACAGAAAATGGTGAATCCTGCACGCGAGTCGTTCTTGCGAGTGCATGAGCTGTGGAGCAGAGAGGTTTCAAGTAAACTGAAGTTGCTGCAGGGTGGTATCAACCATGCATTCTCTGGAAGCCTCTCAGATCCATAGAAGGAGTTTACTTTGCAATTTATTCTAAATGGCATTCTCTTCCCACCCGATGATTTGGGGAATCCTTTAGAAGATGTCCACCAATGGCTTGTCCTCCAGAGGTCATTTCTCTAGGGGAGTGAGCCTACAAAAATTACTGGGAATGTTTTAGAAAATAATGAAATCAGAGTTTGCTAAAAAGTTCCATGTGAACTAGAAGGTGCTTGTTGGAAAGAGGATGAAGTAAGGGGACAACAAATGTGTTAATCCAGCATGTTCTTACGTCTAAACTTTGTGACTGACTCTTCGGCAGATTAATGGAAAACTAAGCGAAGGAAGATAGATTTGGTCATTTAAGTTGCTGCTTGGAAAAATCTTTATTTTTTAGTCTTCTTTATTTTCCCAGATATGAGACTATTACATTCCCTTCAATTTCTTGCTAGTTATTCTCCACTAATTTGTTAAGCAGCTGATCTAGAAAAGACTAGCACAGATGAAATTATACAGTAGGTGATGCCAGAGCCCAGAAGTGCAACAGTACTGCTTGTGCATCCTGATGTATATCCAACTGATTGATCCTCCATATTTCCTTCCTTTATTTTCAATTAGTAAGAATATGGTTGTTTGGAAAAGGAATCGGGATGTGCATTTCCATGATAGAATGAGTATACTGGATGCATGCCTGCAGGATATGAATAGATGTGTATGGGCCCAGGGGGTACTGCTTCATCACGAGGAAGGAACAGGTTAACACTTCTGTGTGAAACCTAAACTGTTCAGCTGGAAATTACCCACAGCCAGTGTCTGTTTCAGCATAAACATGCACGTATGCCCCATATCAATATTTGTGATGGTTGTGAGACATTATTGTCATGACAATGCGACTGGGAGGACACTGCAGAGCCCACAGCCAGCTGTTACAGTTTTCTTCTTTTGCCATGTTGTCTGTGGTGACTTGAGAAAATGAAGGGCAAGAAATGCTGAATTAGGAGAAGGTAGCAGCTCCCTCAAAACTGATATGCAGCATTGTTCCTGCCTGGGAAAGAGGAATAGGTTGAGGTCAGTATTACCAGTATTTCCTGAGTGACTATATCCAAACAATCAGAAACCGACTACAAAAAATGCAAATGTGAAATCAGATTTTTAGTGGAATAAAAGTCCTGTTTTTCTCAGTGCCATGTTTTACAGAACTCTGAAAATCAATGTATTGTAGAACAAAACACATTTGTTCTTAGTACCGTAACATCATAGACACTTTCATCATTCCTATAATAGAGTTGTTCAAAAGTGTATGAACTTCTGGCAGCTGTATTTCCTCTGCTAATGTCATAATGCAGCAAGTTCCACAGTTCAGCTCATGTAGTCTATTTTAAAAAAAAAGAAATAATTTTATTCCTCTTAAGCCTTTGTGGCCTTTTCATCTCAAATGCATCTCTGCTCATTTATTAGGAAATACGGGAAGCAGAAGTTCCAATGGCATTTACTCTTTATAATTCATAATATAGATGTTCTTTGTGTTTTCCTCATGGCTTCTCATTGCACCACTGGAGATACCTCAGGAAACTCAGCAGCTGCCTTCATGGTTTTATCCCATGATGAGACTGGAGTTGACTCAGAGTGTTTGGACCCCGCACAAATTTGCAAGTACACTTAACTTGCATGCAACACAGCCCCTCCAGCTGTGACCTCAGACCTTTTCTTCCTCCCCCCTTTCTGCAGGAGAATACCAAAAGCATATTTTTACACTTAAATTTGATAGGTATAAAATAGAACCACTAGGCAGACAGAGTTAAGACTGCTGGGAAATCCAAAGCAATTTTTTTGATGACTAATAATGGATTATACTGGTGTAAAAAGCAAATTGCAGCCTTTGTAAAGGAAACATTTTTTCTGTTTAATGCATGGCAAACAATAATTCACCAACAGTAGTGGGCATTTTTCATGTTTTTATGGGATGCTGAAACATTTAAAAGCCTGTCCTCTGGAATCTACTAGTAAAAGATATTTTGTTAAAAGATAATTCCTGAAGTTGTTTAGATTATAAGTGTTTCTTTAAAATGTTCATTTACTTTACCATTTCTGCTGATTGGTTTATCTTTTTGCAACTACTAGTTTTCATTTGTGTTTTTAGCAAAGTCTTCAGTTCTTGCATTTGAGCTCATTCAGATTGTGAGAAGTGGCAGAATGCTGCTTTCTGTTTTGGCTTGGCGTTAAAGACATTGTTTTTTAAAGGTTCCTTTTTAAGGTATTTCCATCGGCCTCAGATTTTTTGTATAAATGGAGGACCAGGTCCTTAAAATCAGTTTCCAGCCTTTTCCTCTGCTATCTGTCCTCATCAGTCTTTTGAAAACATTAGTTTTGCTTTGTCAGGATCCTCTGTAAATTCAGAAACCTTAGTTCCACATCACTATAACCTGGCATAAGCCAACACTGGTGCAAGGAAGGGCAGTCTTGTCCTCAGTTACTCCTCCCCCTGCCTATCCCCTTTCTCATGCCCCTTCTCCCTATGCCAGTGTGAGTGTTCGTGCAGCCATGCGATGAACTGAATCAGAGCACTGATGTAGCTGAAAAGTAACCAACCCTCCCACAAATGGTTAGCCTACACCCAAACTGGTTCCGAGAGCCAGGCTGCCATATGGCTCCGTGAGTCCCGGTGCCAGGACTTGAGCAGCTGGAGCTGAGAGAAACAATCCCTTTTACAGCAAAATAAATCTGTGCCAGACTGGACTGATCATGAAACTATCGCTGTAAGCTTTAAATCTGCAGGTGACTTAGTGATGGACCCCTTGGACCTGCTCAAAACAGCTTGCAGAATCAGTCGTGCTAAAGTGTATCTTTTTCAAATTCTCTTTTTGCTGCTTCGTTCTGAGGGGATTGCTTCTCTTAGGTCCTTAGCAAGCAGAATGCTTGAACCCTTGCTTAATTTTAAGTTAATATTCCCAGTAAGTATGTGGTTACATTTCAAGCCCTTAAGCACATTTATTCCCTGTTTGCACAGCGTTGGCTCCATGACTAGGGCTCCCAGTCACGACAACAGTGAAGATATTAGCGATGATAATATGCTGCCACAACTATTATTTGTCTAAGCTGAATATCACAGATGTTCTCCCAGCAGCAGATGATGAAACAGAGCTAAATTCTGACATCTTTGCTCAAATTGAGTGAGACATGCTGTTCCAGTGGAGGCACCTGCCATGTGATCCACCTGCCACAGGACATCAAATGTGTCCATGGAGGGTCAGTTGATCTGAACAAGCAGTGGCTTTGGACTAACAGTGTTTGCAGTGATTTGCAAGATCTCTGAGGATTAATCGAATTCTACCTCATTTGCAGTCACTTTTTCCCTATTCAAAGTTAAACCGGCGCTGTAGTCCTCTGGCAGACCCTACCCATGGATAGATGCTCCCTGTATCCTGAAATAAGCGTCACCTGCAGGCAGAGGAGGGATGTCAGACTTGGATGTGACCTGTAGCCTGGGAAATCTACGCTTTCCCCGGGCACAGCAGCAGGAGCTCCATGGCACAGTCCCCTTTCCAGGGTGTCTTTGCTGCCGGAAGAGAGTGAGGATCCCTCCTCTGGTGCAGATGCCGCTGGCGCTGCGGTGCCGAGGAATCCGGCGCGGTTCCCAGCGTGCCGAGCACAAAGCAGGGAAGTGCCGTGTCTCGCGGCGTTCGGATCCCTGGCCCTTCAGAAACACCTAATGGGATGCAGATGGAGCGCGCTGTGCGCTGGCTGGCTTTCAGCGGCCGGCCGGCCGGACCCGCTTTGTGATTAATCACCTGAGCTGGGAGTAAACAGGGCTCAGCCGAGGCTGGCTGCTCTGTCCCTGCATTTATATCTGAGTATAGATAAGCTGCTGGGTAGGCAGAGCTGACTCATTCGGGAAATAAGCTAAAAATGACCAAATCTTTACAATTTTTCTCCTTTCTGCTTCAACTGAAATTGCCGTTTTTCTTCCCTTAAACTTCTTTGGAAAGTGTTTTGCAGCAGTTCACAGTTAAAATAAGTCCTTAAGGGCTTATTTAGTAGCTGAATTAAGTTGAAATGACTAGGTTTCTAGTTAGCATTAGACTGTAGAAGTAAATGTCTTCACTTCTCCCCGGTTCATAGCAAAGTTATTTTTTATGAAGATTGTTTTATCTGAGAACATATTTCCTTTAGGCACCCCAGTTTTATAGCATTCTATTTGTGATTTAATGCACGTGGAGGTGCATGTGTGTTACTCTTATAATGGAACCAGAGGAAAAAATTGAAAATCTGTCCATCTGCAATAGTTTAGTGGAAAAGAGCTATTGTTTTCCAATTTTTTTTCAGCCTATGGAAGTTTGCTTTTTCCTATCTAGTTGTTAGTAGAGGAAGGCAGGGAGTTGAGTTCTCCATCCAAGGAACACTGACACTGGTATGTAAAAGCTCAGTTGTTTAATTAATTATCTACAAAGACCCTGTGAAACAACAGCTGGAGAAGATTAAAGCAGGTGGATTTGTGTCTTGAAGAGTCCACCGCGTGCCAAAAACCAGTACAGCGTGGGGTTATCTTTCCTGGAATGGGTTCAGGAAAAATAGCTCTCCTTCACCTCCTACACCTGAGATCTTGATATGAAACGCTACAGGTTGCTTATTCCTGTTTTCAATAGATGGAGTCACAACTTCCAAGGGTAGAAGCCTACAGGGAGAGTTCAAAGGTAGAATGTTTGTGCAGGAATTGAATGCAGGCAGCTTCTCTGCTTAGGAGCATTTTGTGGGAGGCAAAATCAGACATCTCTGGAAGAGGAAAACAAACTTTTTTTATAGAGAGCTGATCGTTTTACTGCCTCTTTCGCTGCCAGGATAAGGTCCTCAGCTGGCATGAACAGCAAAGTTCTATTGAAGTGCCCAGAGCTGTGCCAGGTAAAGCCGGCCTGGGATCAGGCCCTCGGACATGTAGTCAGGATGCCTTCCTGGTGTCAAGTGCCCTGAAAATGTGTGACAAAGCTTCTGCCAAGTCTGTTACTCCAAGTGGCTCTCTTTAAAAGCTTGTTGCTTCAAAGAAATTATGAGCGAGCTACTACATTTTATCATCTCTCTCTCCCTCTCCTTCTTTTTGTATTTTTCTTTCAACTAAACCATCTTAATTTTGAGCTGTAAAGCTTTCTAAAAGCCTGCAGAAATCAATGAGCTAAAGCCAGCAGTATGCAATGATGCGTGTCAAATAAAAATATAATCAGCATTTTTCCCAGAATTGCCGACACCTTAGAACTTTGCAGTAAACCAAATATTTTTAAAGTGGCGCAACCAAATGAAAACTCTAAATTTGCCAGCAGAAGGTGGATTGCTGATGCAGTAAATCTGCTTTTCTTGTACCATCCAGGCAATTAATCCTTTATTTCAGAAAAATCCCCATAAACTGGCTGTGTGTGTTCCCAGCAGCATAAAGATAACTTGTGAAATTTGGGAATTGTTTATCATTCACTTTTCTCTCTTTCTCTCCCTTATTAATTCAGCCAATAAGAAGACGTGGAGCACTTAATAAAGTCGTTCTCAGCCTTAGCTGAATACTCTGGAGCATTAGTGGGCTTAGTTTTAAATAGAGGAGGGTTGGTTTTCCCTCTCCAGGCTGGTTTTTTCCAAACATGTGCTGTGTTGTGGTTCACATATTTTATGGAGTATAACTCTCTGGATAGGCTGCATGCTGTGCTGTAAGCTCTTTGCATAGACTGTAAATCCCCAAGGATTTCACAAAGTAAGAATTTTGTAACACATATATTTACTGTCTAGGGACCTGATCCTGTAATTAGTCCCATGCAGGTAAATTCTTACACTTACATAGATGCAGCCATATTCTTTTAGCTCAAGGGTCTGCTCTGTGGATTTTCACTCAATAAATATTACAGGATGCAACATCACAGCCTCAGGAATCAAAGAAAATACTTTCTAAATGCAGTGTTTTTAGTTAAACAGTCCACAGTGAATTTGGACTAAGACCTGATTCTAAACTGAATTCATCACTCTTAATCTGCAGTGTAGGGGGAAAATCAGGCCAATGAGACGAAAATAAACATTTTTCTCAGATCTACCTCTTTATCTGACATCGGAAGGTCCCGTAAAGGAATGAAAAACAGTGTTGAAATACAGCTACAAATTTTAATGGTTTTATTGTTCTTATTGGGACAGCATATAAGAAGCCTGTGTATATGATGTGTGTCTGTGGTCTTTGACCACAAAACTTAACATGAGAAAGGAAAGTGTTGACATTTGGTAAAGAAATAGGTTCCTCCCAGCCACCCACCCACAATACAGTGTGTGTAGCAATCGTCTCCTAATGTGCTTTTTATCCCTCCAGATATATGGGAGTGCTCTGATCTTTTATTTGGCTCTTTAATGCATCCCTGCAAATGAAATTAGTATTCTGGGATGTTGCTAAAACATTCAAGTGGCTCTTTTGCATCAGCACTGGCTGGCTTGAAATGAGCTCCGTAGGGAGTCTTGAAAGGGGGGCATCTCGCATCACAAACTGCTTGAGGATGTAGAATCAGGAAAGGGAGATTAGAAGAGGAAGAGGTATTTGACTTTTGGGGGGTTGCCTGAACCTCCTCTTTCAGCTCTAAAGTTTCCTTAGCTGGAGTCTAAATTTCTGGCACCAAAACTAAGTAGAGACAAACTGATCATCTCTGGGCCCTGCGCATATGGTTTGATAAATAGCGAACAGCACGGCCTGGAATCTTGCATGGCTCACACTGTGTTTCCAGCTCTGTGGTAAACACATGAATAGAAAGGAGAAGGCAGCAAATCTTAAACTGCACTCGCCAAGAACATCTGCATTTATGAAAAACTTTCCCTAATTGAAAATCTAGTAGTTTCAAATGCTTTCCAACTGAGAGTTTGGAAACTAGCTCAGGGGCTGCTAAGATAGCAAGAAACAGCAGTGGCTTTGAGCCCCCAGTTCAGGTTACTCCCCCACCCTCCTCCTTGTAACTTGGACATTGAGGAGGTGCTAATAACATCTTTACAAATTTCTAACAAGGGAAAAAGTCTCTCTTTAGACTCCAGACACATTATTCTGTAGTTCTCTACCTCCCTTTCCTTACCATCATCTCCCCTCCCGTCCTCCTCCTCCTCAAGATTTCCTCCTGTTTCTTTGAGATCTACTACACCAAAAATATTTTTGGAAATACCACAGACTATTGTTTTTATTAGTGACTGGAAAGCTTTGTAGTAGGATGCTTTTGTGTTTCATTTGTTTTCCTTGCTCTGGCACAGCTGTTTTTGCTTTAGCAGCATTAGAGAGATGGTTAAACTATTTGTGGCCTTTTCTAACCCAGCAGATCTCTTCCACTGAGTGCTTTAAACTGAATGACTGAGACTGTAAGTAACAGGTTGTCTGAGTGGGCCGTTTTGTGCGTAAAGTTACAAATGCACTGTTTTTACGAGATCTTTTAATTTGTTCAAGCAAAACACTGATCACTGTGAAGCAAATCCCAGTTTCCCTATAAATTTCCCAGCCAGAACACTGACAGAACCTTGACTCGGGAGGATACAGAACAGATGAAGTAGTAGATCTCGTTCAAACCTACACGTGTTCAGAAATATTAATGGAAAAGAGGTTCATGTAGGTGTGGTGATCCCCACTTCAGCCAGGAGGGAAAAGGAAGAAAAGCCAGAGCAGATGGTGGGGCAGAATGTGGTCTGAGGACAAACCTGCCGAAGGTGGCATGTAGCTGCTACAAATGCCTTACTGGCCGCTGTGGTTACACAGAGCAAGATGGGGAATTAGGAAACAGGCATCCAGTCAGGGAATGGTGACAGCAGAGAGCAGTAAATGAAGAATGAAGCGAACGAAATGTAAAGCAAAATGAAAACATAAATGGAGAGTGAAAACATAACACATCTGTGCAAAGGCAAAGGGAAAAGCAAAGGGAAAAGAGGAAATGAGTTGCACTGGAGGTTTCAGTGTTCATGTCTGGTGACATAACGTAAGTGATACTGAAAGTATGGGCTGATGAACAGCAGGAAAATGAAAGCTAAGAGTGTAACTGTGTCCTGCTAAATCGCAGTCTTACCACACATTCTCACTACCTCTGCTGGGCAGACACAAGCTGCTGAACAGCGATTAGGTTTAGAGACTCAATCTGCTTGTCAGTTTTGTTTCTGGCGAGGTCAGGCAGATGACAGACCTGGCTCGATTTGCTGTATGGCCGTGTGAACTTGGACTGGCACTGGGCAGGCATGTGGGTATGGAGGAGGTGGCACCGTCCCTGTCAGCACCTCACAGCGGTGGAAAAGCAGCACATAGATCAGCTCACTGATTAAATATAATGCAGGTGGAGTGGTGAAAGGACATACTATATCTCTTACTGCAGTAATGTAGAGAGTGTCTCTTCCCTCTTTATGCAATAGGTTGGGAAGCAGTTGCACTTGTCAGAAACCACCTCCTTGGTGGCACTGCAAAAGAAATGGCTGAAATGCATTTTCAAGCACATTTTTTTCTCTGCTGTTTTTTGTCTCTTTCCTTCACTAAAAATAACTGTTTTCAACTCTTCTGTCAGTTTTCCTGGGGGGTCACATCTGTGAATCCATGACTAAATGAGGCCAGGGACAATGCAGAGATAATAGTCAATTACACTGAGAAAGAAATTCTCTACTTCCATGTCTGCACTACTTCTCTGTAGGTGTGTGTCATCTAGGAGGCTTTATTTAGCACCACAAAGTCCAGGCAATTGTCCACATGTCTGTCCCCAGACAGGGACTCTTTCTGCTGATGGGAAGGCACCTCACAATCAGAGGAGTATCAGCCGTCCATCCTACAATGCCACAATCATCAGTGTAGTTGCATTTAGCTCCTTCCATGTTTTTCTTCTCAATCAAATAGCAACATTCACATTTCAGCCAGCTGTTACCCCCAGCCCTGACTCTTGCCTGTGACTAGACTCCAGTTATGATCTTTGCACTGACTGTTCTCCTGACTGGCTCATTTCAGGGCTCCAAAGAGTGCGTCAGCTGGAGAAAAACACAAGGTACTTCAGACGAAAACTGCATGAAATGGGCTTCATCATTTACGGCAATGATGATTCTCCTGTTGTTCCCTTGCTCCTTTACATGCCTGGTAAAATAGGGTAAGTGCTGAAAAAAAGTACTTGTTTTGCTGGCAAAACAAGCACTATTCAAGTTCATGGTTATTTGGTATACACTGCAGAAGATGATGTTCTGTGTGGTAGGTGCTTCCCAGGAGAAACGTACAGTTAGTTGAATTCATCATTTAGTTCTGTTTTCTTTTAAATTTGCCCCTAGATTTAATTTTGAGCTGTTCCAGAATTCAGAATTTTTAAATTTTTCTCTTTTCCTTTTTTAATGTGGCCTGGAATAATACTTTTGATAACCTTTTGAATTTGAATTTTTTGGTTTTTAATTTGTAATCATTAGAGGAGATGCATTGCCTTTGATGTATGAATTGGTTTAGATGAATGCCTTTTTTTCCCATCTGATCTTTGAACGGTCTTTGCATGTTTTGCCATTCAGTTCCACTCAAGCAGCACTTGTGCACTGACCTGGGCACACAGACCAGAAGTCAGTAGTAGCATAATGTAAGGGTTGAGCTGTAGGGAGGGTTTGCAAGTAGCCTAGGGTGGCTGTGAGTTCTAGGTCTCATACATAGCACACAAGCCTTCCTAACTGGCAGAGTAATTGTGAGGGCAAATAAACCATCACACAGATTGGCTTATTCCTACTGATGTTCAGGAACCAAGCATTCATACCTTCCACAAACCCAGCCTCTTCCACGTGGTTTGATTTGTACTCAGAGACTTTCACTGACATAAGTGAATTGTCTATCGTGCAGTGCCCTCTCTGCCATCACATTTCTAGTATTTGACACCCACTTGGCTTCATGAGCTGCTAAGCAGCAAAGAATCCTAGCCCTACTGGTAAAATTCTGGCTTTTATGGAAATCAGTGGGAATATTCAATCAACCGAAAACAGGATTTTATCTATTGTTGCATTATATGTGAATGTTTTCTCTCTGTGTTCAGATTACTGGAGATAATTTATTTTTCATTTTTGTCCTTCTACTTTTTCTTTCCTTAGGGCTTTTGCAAGATGCATGTTAGAAAAAAATATCGGGGTGGTCGTGGTTGGGTTTCCAGCTACTCCTATCACAGAATCCAGGGCTCGGTTTTGTGTGTCAGCTGCACATACACGGGAGATGTTAGACACGGTAAGCGCAGCAGATGTCCTGCCCAAATTAACTTCAGGTGCAAAGGAGGCTGGGAGAAGCTGTGCCTCTGTTACTTTGAATCTCAATAATTCATTTTTACATTTGTTTTTCTGGCCTTGCCACTTGATCTTTAAAGGCATTTGAGCCTTATACATTTTATTTTCTAAAATAAATTATTGGACCGTTAACTTCTTATGTTCTTCTATTTCTAATAGTGACCAAATCTGTCATCACTAATAAAAACCTACATGAACAGCACAGCAAGACAAAAGTTAAATGCTACATCAAAACTAGCAGAGTAGGAAACCTGAAATGATATGGAAATAATTGAAAATCAAGTTTTCCATATCCATATTTCCATTCCCTATTTCCACGTGTTTCTTGGATTGCAGAAGTGTATGGGACAGCCTTCGGGGTACAGGTGGAAATTGCAAACAGTATTTGGAACTGCTTTAACCTAATTAAGTTTAATTGGTGCTGTCTGGCCAGTCTCAGTTCTTTATCTTTCTCTGATATCTGAAATACCATTAACAGTATGTTGAGACTTCCATCGTAAACCTCCATTCCAACGCAGTCAGAAATGTGTTTAAAATAAACTCTTTGAAATTTTCCATCTCCCTTTCTTGCCGAAGGTGTTTTTGGCCTGGTTTAAGATACGTTCTTTCATTCTCAGAATAAGCCAACTTAGAAGCATGAAACGCAGAGGCTTAACAATAAATTTCAGGCTTTGTTTTTCCTCTCTTTGCACGAGTGTGATGGTCAAAGCCAAACATCCTTAAACATGGAAAGGCATTTGAGTTAAATATGCCACTGGTTCATGCAGACAAGCACTTGTGCCTGCAGAGAGCTCCTGACTGCTCTCTGAGATGCACATGGATGTGGAGGCTGGAGCCCTGCCCTGCTGACTAGCTCCCATAACAGTGTAGATAGCTTTCAAACAACATCAAAAACCTGCCTGGCATGTGTGCGGTGTAAAACTCCTGCTGCTTTTAAAGGTGCAGTAGTTATTAACAAGGTACAATACCATGAAGGCAGTGAAGAACAGAGCGTAGCTACGTTCTTGTGTTGGTCCTTTCCAGCTTTTGCTGTTTGACTGTGTGGATTTTTGCTTATGTAACTGGTAACAGTCAGTGAAGTTGATCTGAAGATTAATCTCTTGAAGTTGATGCTTTGATTTTCTTCTTTCTTCCCACCCCCAAATGTCAAGCCCACCACATTTTTGGGCCGTCACTGTACAGTCGCTTCCTGCTACCTGCACATTGCTGCTTCCAGGGAAGGTCTGACACTCCCCGGTCATCACTGAACATGCTCTACTTTTGCCACGGTACTTGTGGCACTCTTACAGTGTGGGGGAGTGGAAATGCCCTGAGTTTAATTACTTGCGGATGGAAAGCTTTTAGGACAAAACACTTTGTGACTGTGCCTAAACCCAGGGTAACAACAGGTAACAAGCACAATGAAAACATTTCCCTTTGGCAAAATTTGTTTTGTGTCTCAGCCTGGAACTAAAGAGGAAAGATCCATGAAAGGGCAAACTCCCAAGAATAACTTCCTTAATGACCTGGAAGCTATCTCTCTGCATAAACCATTACTAAATTACTTCTTTTTGTTCTAAATTACTTCTTTTTGTTCATGAGCTTGTTTTAGTGGCTTAACAGAAACAGGCACAAAATCAAAATTGCTGGTTCCTTCTTTGATGCCAAAAAGTTGGCTGCTCTTGAATATGGGTCAGATGCTGCAAAACACTGAGCTGCTTCCCTGTGGTACAGAGTGCCCTGGCTACCTTTTGAATCTACTGAAAGCTGGGGACTCAGCTCAGCAAATTGTGTTACAGTATTAATGAACAAAAATTAATTGTCTCTGTGATATAAATATAAGATAATGGCATTCACTAAAATTATCTGAAACTATTCAGACCATTTATGCTGACTCTGCTCAGCACTGTGGGGTGAGTCCTACCTAAGAAAATGCATTGGCAACTCCAATCTTTGGGAGCTATGGAGAAATACTGAAGTGTAGCCTCACACGTTTCTTTTGCACAGGCAAAGATAATTTTTACCTGGGCTGTTACCTCCCTGTGCTTTTAGGAAAAGTAATTTTTTTCATCTGTGCTCAATTAATTCACTTACTGATAAACCATAACCTACTGAAAGAGCAAATTCCTTTCTCATAGATGCTGTTGTACGTCTACAACTATATTGATGTTCGCTGTTGTAGAATGAATGCAAAATTTGCCTGTTTGTCCTTTAAACTTTCTTTAATTGATGTTTTTTATAATCTTGTTCTGCAATAAAGTAGGAGTTACTAAAACTTAATTGCTTTTCCAATAGAATTGACAAAGTATCATGGTCTTACAGGTTTTGAATGCTCTGGATGAATTGGGTGATTTTCTACATCTGAAATATTCCCGGTATTCCAAGTCATCTCATCCTGAACTGTATGAAGAATCTAGGCTTGAACTTGACGATTAAGTTTTCCACCCATGAAGAGAACATTATGATGCTATGAAAGGGCGGAAAACCTGAAAACTAAACAATACAAATGCATTTCTTCCCTTCTAAGGACAATTTTTATTTCTCAGTTAATTGAAAGGAGGGGAAGCTCGGGTGTTGCATCATGTTGTATCAAATTTCTGTATTCAAGAGACTGAAATATTGATACAGATTTGCCTCCCCAGGAGATCTGTCCTTCTTATGGTATTTTTGATGCAGAATGAATGCATCCATTGATCCAGTTGCTAACGTACAGCTTTTGATATGGCCCCTTTTTATGAAGAGGCTTCAGATAGTCTTAATTGTCACTGAAATAATAAAGTTTAAAAGGTTACTAGATTCCAGTGTAATACAGCTGAGCTTCATCAGTGAGACTGACTTTCATCTGTTAAAGCACGTAAATCAAGATGTCGGTGTGGACTGCTACAAAGGAATGAGCAGAAAGTGACCTCTTTAACTAAGTTGCACTATCATGCATTTCTCCAAGGACAGAAAATGTTAGAAGAAGGCTAATGCTGAGAACAAGAAAAGTAGCCTGATGAGATCATGAATTTCTGACAGCAGGTTATGGGAAAGGGAAAATTCCTCCTCCCCTCCACAGACCTTTTCTCAGCCACTTAAATGCATTCTAAACTTTGAGATGTACAAAAATTTGGGCTTAGACATAAATGCTTTTCTGCCAACACATTTGACCTACAACCTATCACATCTTATCACTACTTGAGTTCTTCAGCAGGCTTGCTCCCTTTTTGTGGAGCAGTAGTAAATAATTTTAATAACCATTTAACTTTCCCGTAAAAACCTTGATCAAAACAGTCAGATACTTGCAGTTCACAAACTGCAGATGACATTTACAGGCCCATTCCTAAGTTTCTTGAACTACTTACAGGCCTAATAAATTCACTAACAAGTACATAATGCTGAAGCTGTTAGTTATACAGAATGTGAAGTTCAAGATACCATAAGTAGTTCTGCCACCTGTTAAGTAGAAAACTCCACCATTTCTGTACATGCTACCGTCATCCATGTAATAACATTTCTTGAAATATTTTTGTCTGTTTTATGCATGTTAGGGGTTGTTCTGTCCCGGGGGTTTTTTGAGTCATTTGTTTTTCAAATAATTATTATATCACCTGAAGAGAAAGATGCCCTTGTCCCCTTGTCCACAGCCTGAGTGACAAATGCTCAAAGCTACCTGAAGGAATTGTTCCAGCCAGCAGTTTCACTGCAATGCCAGCAGAGTCACGGTCAGGCTTGTGTGGGCTCAGTTGCTGGAAGGAGATTGGAGGCTTTTTCCTCTTTTTTTTTTTTTTTTGCAGCATTGAAAAGCAGTTCTGCAGCTTTAAGAATGAACTCCAGACAATTCCACGCTATCAAATGTCATTGTAAACACATCAGATGAGAGATGTTTAGCTTTCTGTTGCACAGATGTACCACACTTTCATGTTCTCTTGAAAGCTGTGGTGTAAACTTAACCCACAGCTGCAATATTAGATTTAAGAAGAGAACAATTAAATTGCGGAGTACCAATTACACTATATTACTCCCTGCTTGTTAAAGCAGCTTTCAGGGTATAACGAGGCTGACTGATTATGAGGGCCCATTTTTTGTTGGATTTTTGTTGTTGTTGTTGTGCAAGTTAATAAAAATCCAGTGGTGCTATAACTTAAAGAATTGATTACAACACATTCTGTAATATCAAATGTCGGCTTTAGGAAATGTGTATCAAGGGCTGGGGGAGGACTAAGTGGTGTGTCATGTGATTCCTCACTGTGGTAGATGGACTTGGAAGAGCGCTGCAGAGGTTCGGGGGAGCTGTGTTTGTGGATGAGAGCGAACTCACTGTATAAATATTTAAACACTCGAGCACAGGACAAGGAGAAATTAGGAATCATGAACTTTGTCTTTGAGTAACCTGGCAGTTTGTGGTGCACAGCTTTGTTACATGCAGGGTGAGTGCGCTTACTGTGAAAGGAGATGGGTTGAGGAATTTCTGCAACCTGTTCCTTGAGGAAAAGTACTGGATTTGATATATTGCTTTTTGATCTCTATTGCTGAACATCTGCGGCCAGATCCTCAGTTGACTTCTGACCTTCCGTCTTGGGGTATACAGCCATAGTTTATATTTCAGCAAACATTATTACACGTGCTGTTGCAGGCAACACACTATTTCCCTCAAAGAGAGGCCTGAGATTGATTAAACTACAGAGTGATCACTTTCTGTACCCCAATAGGGGAACGTTTTCATTCTAAAGCTGAATTCTTCCTGCCCTCAGAACATTACTCTCACTCATATTAAGGAGACAGGACAGCTATTTTTTAGAGACTGTCAGTTGATTTATTATGTGCTCTCTTCTGATTTCTTCCATCCCTTACACACTAGAGAAAGTACAGACTGACTACCCCTGGGCTTGGGGAACACTTAGGGAGAAATCTCTGCTCCACTGGTGCAATAGTAGAACTCCCAGGAACTTCAGTCTTTTAGATTTTGCCCATGAGGCTTATAGTCTGGCACTTGCTTTTCTAGCAGTGTGGAGTGTTTCCTGGTTTACTTCAATTTTAATAGATTTAGAGTTGATCAGCATTTGAAGACTCTATTTTAGCTCGTGTAAGAAAAAATCTGATAGAGTATCCATTAGGGAATTCGCACCTCTAGCACAGGATCACGTATTTCCTAGAATGTGCTCCCCCTTCAGGCACGCCTGTTCTTGGAAAACATAGTTCTCTGTAATTGCTTTAGAAGGTTTTGAAGAACTGCCTTCAATAAATGAAAAAAATGCTCAAGTTGTCATATTTTAATCCAGTGGAAGCGTAAGTATAACTACACTAACTTTTCGTGGGCAAGCTGCATGGTGTTATCTTATGTAAAGTCTTGATTGACCCTTATGGTATGGGAAAACTCAAGAGTTTCTGTTTGACGGAGAAACTGAATTGCTTGCCCTTTCCTGCACCTTTATCCTACCTCATCTTTTAGAAAGTCTTCATCTCCTGAGCTTACCAAACTTGTCAAGGTGGTTCCCTCCTCCACTTCTGTCTTTTTCGATTGTTCTCTGTTCTGCTGGTTTTTGCTGGGGGAAAGCACACATGCAGCTGCAGTGGACCTGAGTGCAGCAGTTGGCTTTTTGGGCATTGCCTCACTGCCTGCTTTTCCTGGTATTCTCATCAGCTCTTGCAGACTTTGATCTTCCCTTTTCAAGTAAAAGTTTTCTGTGGATGCTGCTTAATCTCTACGCTGAACCAAATCTGAACTGCCCAAGCTGTTGAACCAAGAACGGGCTTGTTCTGTCATTTATGCAAGTTGCAGATCAGGTTAAGTCTTGCTTTGAAGTCAATACTGTTGGTTTAAAACTAGTACAATTGTGAGAGGAACCTGTCAGTGTGAGGTGAGCTGCCTGCATTTGTTTCAGAGGGGTTTGAACGCTGGTGTCTCCAGACTGTTTCACAGCTGCTGCTCTTCACAGGGGACCAAGATACGGAGTGGATCTATTTAAGGTAGGATTTCAGCTGGGCTTTATTTTCTTTTTTTTCATGTTTGGTTGAAGGTGTGTTGCATATTTCCCTGGCCTGCTGAGACAGGGAGTAAAGCAGCGATGTAAGAAAAGCAGTCTGTACTAAAGGTGCTTATGTACGTTCTAGCCTGCTTCGAAATCCAATAGAGATTCTTTAATACGTGATCTGCTTTTTATTTGTGCATGAAGTTTAATTGTTCTTCAATTTAAAACACAGATCAGAACCAAATTTTAAAGAAACCACACCGCCAGCTGAGAAATGGCAGATGTCATGCCATTGTCAGCAGCTGAACATTTGAGCCTCCAGATGCCTTCAAAAGCAGCATCTAGGTGTTTCCCTCATTTACTCCCACATCCAGGGTGGTTTGTGTTCCCTGCAGATCAGTCACAGGATAAGGAGAACTCATTTTATCCATTTGGGAGGCAGAGCTTCAGACTTGTCAAGATGGTCCCAAAACCACCACCCACCTGACCACACAAAATAATAGTTCAGCACCATCGGAACAGGAGTCTGGGGTGTGAGTCAGGCTGGTTGCTCAGCACTTACTGAAGAGGGTAGTGTGTTCCCACACATGTAGCATGTCCCTGACAAGTGACATCAGGAAGCAAAGATAAATCCACTTATATCACGTGCTAACCAAATTAGAAGTGTAAGTATAGTGGCACAGGATCTGGAGAGATGTGATAGACCTGGAGACTTGGACTAGATCCAGTTGTGTAACTTTTTGTGTAAGCGTTACGGGAGTTGTTAAATCTTTTTAACCAGCTATGTGGAAAAGTGGAAAACGTGCTCTCTAATATCAAAATAGTGACTTCGAAAGAGGCAAACAGAGACATCCCACCTGCGTTGCCCCAGTTGGTTTATGCAGAGAAGGAAAGGTAGATAGGGTGCCATAGCAGGTGACCCTGATACTTGGTACTTTATTCATAGAACCTTTTCGGGGAGTCACTTCTGCCAGATGCTGTGCTAAGGCCCAAAACTGTTAATTGTTACCAACAGACACAAATTCCACAGCTTGTGCTGCAGGGGTGGCCAGGGTTGCTTGTGCCACCAGCTATAGCAAGCTGTGCTGATGCTGGAAATTACTCTGAGATTGTTTTAGTGACGAGAGCACAGAATCACTGATGGCTTGGATGCCCTTATTGGGCATCACTGCTGGGATGCCACCATTGGGACTGCCTGCGCTGAGGTGACAACTGCCTGTGCTGCTCCGCCAGGCATACCTGATGTGGCTCCAGGACAGGCATGACAGTCTGTTCTCTTCTTTCCAGATGCAGAGGGACTTCAGCTGTAAGTCAGTCCAGCAGATGAGCTTCTTTCTGGCAATTCAGCTCAACCAGAAGATGTAGCCAGGAAAGCAGGACTCTGTAGGAAGTCTAGAAAATCAATTGTCACAAGTCAGTCAAGTACTTGTAGTAACAGAGAAATGCTGGTGTGTGTGACAGAGCAATGGTGCTTTGCTGTCACTTCCATTGAAATTGTCTCAAGGAATTCACTATGGACATGAGCTGACTCTGGTATCCTGTGGGTGAGCCAGCGTATTTGTATTTTCCAGCTCCTGGAGCACAGAACTGATCGCTCATGCCATGATGTGCCATCAAGTTTGTTGCCCTTGTCTTTGGTATCTCTGTCTCACCAGTTCAGGGCACAGCACAGAGTGGCCCGCTGAGCCTGTTGGGGTCTGACATGACCACACATGGTCCATGACACAGCAGTGAGTAAGTGTTTCTTGGCACAGGCTGGCTTTGGTGTGCTGAGATAGCTTCGTCTGAAGTGGGTTCCTTGTCTGTTTACCTCTCAAGCAGCTGTTTTGGAATGCACGGAAGTGATGAAATCAGTGGGGACATTTCAAAAGCATAGCTTCTCCTGAGTGTTTCCTGGAGCCTGCTCTGACACAAGGATTGTGTCCTCTTGTGTCCTACTCTCCCCTTGTTGTTACCACACAAACCTCGTGATGTCTTGGCTCTCTGCTCTGTGCAGAAACTGTTCTGTGCATTGCTGGGGTTCCTGCTTTCATGTGGGAGCTGCTTTTCCAGCAGCCCTCTCACCAAGGACACAGCTACTCTCAGACAGAGTGGCCAGAAGAGGCATGATATTTTTTATAGTTCCAGGACCATCTATTTACACTTTTGGCATTTCCTGATGCGCTGAACATCCTGACACAAACTCTCTGATTCCCACTCCAGTGCCCATATTTTAAAAACTGCTCAGTGAACCACTGTAACCTAAGAATTAGAGCTCTAAACTGGATACAAGACACCCAGTTCTGATCTGCCTCTGTTCTGCTAAGCAATTGCAGATGAGACACGTTAGTGTTCCTTGCCTTCTTTTTATCCCTCTGTAGAACTCTGATAGCAATCCTAATTTGTTTGTAAAACAATAAGTTGAATAAGAAGAGCTACAAGAGCGAATTGTTGCTATTATCTGAGTGATCTTTTAATTTCTACATCTCAGAATGTCTCCATTAATCCTGTAAAAGTCACGAGTACTCTGTTTACCAGACTTAGAGTATGAAACAGTACAATGATGAAGACTAATTATAAATCATAGAAAAAAAATTCTGGAAAACAGATTCCTTTAACATTTCCATTCTGTGCAGGCTTTGTCAGTGTCTTAAAACAATGATGCCAGTTGGATTAGAAAGCTTTTTAAAATGTGAATCTATCTTTTCAAAGATTTGTAGCCAAGCCTTTCCAGTTTGTTAAAATGTAATTAGTGTCTGCTTGTTAATATAATGTTCATTGATTTTTAAAGTACACAGACTTCAAAGCTAGAAATAAATAAATAAAAAGAGAGATAATTCAAACCAGAGTGGAACAGCTCGGACAGTTTTACTCTTTTGCCAGGATCCCAAAGCTGTCGTGTTCAAACAATGCCACAGTTTGAGTAGAAATGTGAAGATTAAATCCAAACCCTGCATGTCAGCTTTTTGTGCAAATTACTATCCAGGATTTCAATAAAATGTCCAACCACAACAGATTATGTTGCAGGGATTTTTATTGCCTAACAGCTTGTGATAGTCTCCTGTTTCTCTAACATGTATTATAAACCAATGCACCTAGCAAAGATATGTGGAATTTTGGTACCAAATTCAGTTAGGCTCTTCTGGAGAATAATTTGAAAGGAACAAAAGAGGAAAGGGTTCACAAGGCAATGGGTTGTTGCAGAATCTCCCAGTTGCACATCAGTGTGGTGTGGCACAAGATGGAAGGTACATAAATATGGAACATAATTTGACCACACTCACGGAGGAAACAATGCCAGTGCTAAAGAGACAAGTGGAGATAACTGGAAATTCAGACAGGAGTTCAAAGATGTGATCGAGGAATACCCTGAGGAGAGAGCAGAAGCAACACAAGTGCACAACTCCTCAATAAGAAGGTGGCCTCGAGAACAAAAAGGTGGAAAGGGATATCCATGGGACAACCCTACCCAAGGGCAGGAGAGAGGATGAAATTAGCTAGTGTGGGAGAGATGAAGCTGAGCAACAAATTTATTCAACTGGAGAAGGAAGACAATTCAGAGGCAAAGAAGAAAGGAAAGGAAACTACCCCCCAAAGACCAAATGACAAGACAGTGGAGACAGCCAGGACTGAGACTCCATGGGGGAGAATGAAGGGGGAAATAAAAGACAGACTGATTTTCACACAAGAAGGAGAGGAGATCCCACCACACCAGTATGACAGGGGTGTCCATGGCAGCAGACAGGTTCCTTGATGGTTTGGAACAAGGGAGGAACAATATGGAGCCAAAAAGCAGAGAGATGCCTTGTTCTTCCGTAAGTATGAGTGTTAGATATGGACCAAGGGTAAAGAAAGTAAGAAAAGCTGGTGGAATTAAGGGTTGTCTTCTATTCAGGACACGTGATACTGTGGAAGCAGGTTAAGAACAACCCCAAAAGAGAGAGGACAATGCTTTAAGTTACAGATGCTCTGGGGTTTTTTCCCACAAAACTCTTCCAGTCCCAATGGAAAACGATAAGCTCATAGAAATGTTTTATTTCCGCAGAACTAGCCCTGTGAAGGAAGCTGCTGAAAGGCGAGCAGCTAAAGCAGATTCTTCTCTGAGGGCAGTCTCCATTTGGCCACCTGTGATACTTGCCTTCCAGGACTGAAAACTGCAGCGAGTAAAGCCAGCTTTCAAGTGTAAAACAGTGAGAAACAGGCACAAGAGCCCTGTCTGATTTTCATGCTGGGTTTTAACACGTGGGAAAAGGAATAGCCTGAGGGTGAATATGGCAAGGGACAATGGACCCCAAAAGAAAAAAGGAATACTGACAACAACATATTCATTCTGTGCTGGTCCCAATACATGAAGATGGGTTTTTTTCTAACGGTTTTGGAATTGCCATTCACTTTATAATTGCAGATTTGCTGTGCAATGCCATCCATGGTGAGCACAGAAGGAGTTCAGCTGTGTGATAACATCTAAGCTTTGTATACAATATAAATGTTCTGGTCACTATCTGTTCTGTAAAAATTAAGAGGCCACCTAAGTTTTTAAATGGCTGCACGGTCATGCCAGACAGTACTGACAGGCGATGTGGTCGGTGAAAACACTTTACCATGTGGTAAAAGAGAAAGTACAAAGGCACGGAGGGGAATCACTGAGTTCAGGATTGCCCAGTTGCTTTAGAAACTGCTGTTTGTAACAGTCTCCTGGTCTGAGTCTTGTCGAGTCATCCCATGAGGCTGCAGACGTGGCTTGGCTTAAGTCATTTCAGTAAGTCTCCATTACCTTGGTTTGCTTTGACTTAACCAAGCTATAGATAAAAGCACCTCTGTAGGCAGACAGAAGATAGATCGTAAATTGCTGCAAAGTTTAGGGGATGGTAACTTTCAAAACAGGGATGATGCTGATGACCACGAGGGAGCAGCAACTGCTTTCTTTGATACTTCTGAAGCCAGCAGGAATATTTGTCCATGGAGTTGCCCATGGTTGCAGCACGCTATGTTTCTCATCTACTTAAGTTTAAATCACCAGCAGCCAAAACCACAGTCACTGAAGAGTGGAGAGCTCAGAAGTTTTGAATGTGGAGTCAGGGTCTTCTCTAAGTCAAATTTTATTTTCAAGATCCTCTCATGGATTTGCATTTCAGTGATGTCACTGGGCGGAGTCCTGGAGGAGTGAGCAGGCAGAATCTTCTTGACCTCACAACTTACATAGTCCTCTCAGTCTGGGATAAGAAGTAAGTTCAGATCTTGTAGGCACAGGACAAGTGGCAAGGAAAAGCAATGCCATGGTAAGAAAGCACCAAGGGAGAGCTCTGAAACATCAGCCTGAGAGAAATGGTGCAAATGAAATGAAAGCAAATTGTAATGGATCTGCTAGCCATAAAAAGAGAAGCAAAAAATTGAGTCATGATTTAGTGAAGTTGGGAGTTTACTGCATATGGCAGCAACAAAATAAAGATTTGGCTATGGATGTGCCCTGAGGAGCCCAGCATGGTGGCAGAAGTGTGATGAAACAGAACCTGCAGCACTGAGATGTACAGAGCAAATGGGTGAGAAACCAGGAAAAATAAAAGGCAATTTTGGAAAGACTGAAAATAATTAGGGGAAGGGAGATAGCCTGGAACAAAACACCCTAAAACTCACGGATACAGGGGAACCAAAGACCTAGAGGAGCAATCAAGATCTTGCTTAGGCAACACACAATGGAAATTTGCCCATGGAAGAGAAGTTGTAGGGTGGGTCACAATCAGTCAGCAAAGGATTAGATAACGCGCTCAGGGGAACAAGGCAGGGATAAAGTGATGCTAGGTGTACGGGGTCGGATTTGAGGACCCACAAGGCCCTGTCCAGCTTAATCATCTACGATTCCATGGAGACAGCAGTGAAAGACCTGCATTGTCTCCCTGAGAACTAATTTCGCCAGGTATGGGCTTAGGTCACGTATTACAAATAGGTCTCTTTTATGTAGGATTCTAGTTTGGAGTTTGCAGTGATTGATGGATTCATTAAAACGTCATCACTGCAAGGGACAAGAATTTTCTGTTTAAAAATAAATAAATGACGACAGAAACAGCAAAAGAGCCTTCTGCTTTTTTTCTGATTCTCCCTGCAGCTTAACATGCTTCAGGAGACTACTTGGTGGGAGAGAGAGGAGACAGGATAAGAAAGGATTAGTAAGGGATATCAGCATTTCACTTGGATCTTTGGCTACCTGGTCGCTCTTGAATTTCACCTCCCAATATCTTTCTCTTTGTTTTTATGAATGTCACGCAAGCATCGTTTTGATGCCTAATAATACTTGCACTGTGATCTCCCATTTGGTCTGGAAAAGGCACTTGGCCAAATTCTCAGGTGGTTATAACTGAACTTTATTGTACAGATGTGAGCAGAGTCGCACTTGAAGATCCAGCCCACTGGATTACTGCTTGTACAGCTGTGCTGTCTTTTTGAAGCCGAATTAGTCTGTATAGAAAGATTTTCTCCACAGAATCTGGCTGTCATCCTTGTGGCAGTATGTTTTATTTTCAAGTAGATCCCATGGGCCAAATTAATTGTAGTGCTCTACTGATGTCAGTCATGTTACCCCAAGTGTGAATTTGGCCCCATTGTTCTAAGGCTAATACAGATTTTTTTTTTTTAATGAAAGTGGATCATAAAATATTCTCAGATTTTCATCTGGTTTTGCTTATTATAATTATCCATTCCCGGAGCTGAGTAGTAAAGAAAATATTCATATTCTCCAATGTCTGGTATAAATTGCAGTGCTTGTTTGCTGCAGCCCAAGACATGGGCTAAGGACAGAAGTTGATGCATTTGCCCGGGTCTGTACGGACACAGAGAAGCCTTTTAAAATTCTCTGGCCTATGTCAATGAAACACATTGATTTCCAGTGGCTTTTTGTACTTTAGAAGAAACTCTTCTGGCAGCAAATGCATCAAGATAACATTAAATTCCACCCTTTGTTATTAATGGAGACAAAAGACATGTTCTTTTTAACAGGTTTCCATCCTTTTGAAATAATATCTGTATGGCTTACAGAATTAATACTGCGGGAGAGAGCCAGCATAATTTTGCTGACGGCTTGCACCCAATTAGGTCAGAGAAGATGTGGAGTGTGATTACATTAAAATTAGCTGAATCAGGCAGTTATTACAGGTGGTTCCTACTCCTGATCTAATAACATACCTGAGGGAAAGTGCAGCTGGCACTCCACTGCTGTCATTTTGGAAAGAGAGGCTGGCTATTCCCACCTGGCCACTGCTGGATTGCACTTGCTGTGTGTCATACCTGGTGCTCCCAAATTTGTGTTGTGTCAAGCCTTTGCTGAAGTGCCAAGAATCAGAGCTGTCTGGTTGAATTACTGCACTACTGTTCAGTCCAGTTCTGAGGAACATCAGTGAAAAAGTTAAGCAGATGTAGGATATGTCCTGAAATGCCATATAAGGATTAGAAGGAACTTTGCAGGGCATAAATTTATTTATAGCAAACCTTAGCAGCTGGAGCTCTCCATCCCTCTCTAAACCACTGGAATGCCTCACATACTCTTGTTCACCGAACCTTGTGGTCAATTTGATATTGCAATGGATAATCACTGAACAGGAGTGCTCCTGATTTACAGAAAGGCCTTGGCGTCCTGAATAAATCTTTAAAGAAATAGGTGTGAAAATGAAGCATGTGGAGCTGGTACTGCCTCTCAGGCTTAGAAATCTGTCTCTGTAAGTGCATTTGAGGCTTCATCTGGGGCAGCCAACCTCCAGAGCCCACAAGAACTGCAAGGAACTATGGATCAAAAGGAGCTCTTTCTCTCTGAGCTCAGCTTTCTCTACCCTAACACATTCCTGCAGGGTATCTGGCCCTCTGGATGTTTAATGAAGAACCAAGACCAGTTCTTCATCAGTAGTGTTGAGAGTAGGAGTTATTCTTGAAAGAGGATTGCTGATATTGGATCAACCCTAAAAGTAGTGGTGAAAGCTCTTCTGTGATTGTGCAATTTTCTTTTCTTCCTGTTGTGAGTAGTGGTGGAAGAAAATGCACAGAGATTGACCCTGTGCCCATGTAAACTGTGCATCTGTGAAGACCATACTTCTTTATGAGAGGAAAATAATATCCTGAGCAAACAGATAGGAGGTACCCTAACAAAAAGTAAACAAAAAAAAAAAGACAAGAGGGATCTCTTAACTCCTAGCAAAGTATGTTTTCTTTTCTTCCCCCCAAAAAAGAATGAGCTAAAGCAGCTGAATCTAGGTGTTTTCTGAAAATCTATGGGGAGTCTCTTAAAGACGAATCTTTAGCCAAAAAGCTCTCTCTTGCTGGATTTGTCCTAATTTGATATAAATGTTTAAGTACCGTTTTTCCTTCAGAGTTTAGGATTTGATTTCAGGTTATTTTAATGTCAAAAACAGGCTCAGTATTCCATAGAATAAATTTCTCTGTGGTGTTATGGGAGAAATGTCAACTGGCCATAGCTGCATGTACTGCTTCAGGCTGTTCTCTGAGCTGTATCTACTGACTGCTGCTCCTAGCTATCTAGGAACTCACTTTTTTGCCATCTGTTTACCTGTCAGGCCTTCAGAGGCACTCTGTGACTTCAGTGCCACTCTGCTGTCCCATTAAAATGGTTCCATGCACAGCCTTAAAACACACAAGTGTGAAATGGGAGACAATTCCTTTTCTGTGGTAGGGAAAAGACTCTGCTGAGCCTTTAAAATTAGGTTGACAAAAAGTTAGAAAAACATGTCTGCTGCCAAAGACTGTCTCCTAGTTATGTCTCCTTGCAGTGGTGTTCTCCTGAAGGATGGATCATTGTCTCCAGTTTTAACAGGCAATGTTCTGGTACCCTTAAAAATGGTTGAAGCTGGAGCAAAGCTTTCCTAATGAAACTCAAAACCAGGTAAAACTGCCTGCTTTAGGAGGTCTCATAAAATCCTGCAATTCAGGTCAGTTGTGCTGCTGTTTGCAAGCTGGGGCACAGTTTAGTAGAAATGCAGGAAATTTACTGTAACAGGTGGAAACCAGGCAGTGCTTGGCAATCCAGCCACATCGTGCTGCTGCTGAAGTCAGCACCACTCAGTAATTTGTCATTGGAGATTTTAGATGGACTTAAATTGCAGAAATTGAGTGTACCTTTAAGGAAGCTGAATACATCAGAATCAAGACCAGGACAGATTAGTAATCCACAGAAACAAATATTTCCCATTTCCATCCTGATCTTGTTGAAGCCAAGTGTTACAACATTGTGTCCGAGCCTCAAGGATGAGATTTTTGTCTCTTGTTTATAGCACGCTCTACTTTATATCAACATCTCTTGGGGACCGTCATAAGGTACTAGGGAAATTCCAGAGAACTGGAACTGAGAAAATGTTTCATTATTTTAGAAGGATGAAGGTGACCCCTTTCTCCCAGCGTCCCCAAGGAAATACAAGCCAGTGAACCTGATGCCAGTTCTGAGGCAACTGCAAGAAAATCAGGTGCACGAAGGAGCTAACATTAAGTTCAGGAGATGGTGACATAAATGACACCAGTTAGTACAGTTTTGATAATAAAAATGGTGGTACAAAGTAATTTTTACATGTCACTCCCCAAGATGTAGCACATACTAGGTGAGTAAATTGTTGTAACAGAAAGGTACCGGGAAGGTATTTTTATCATGGTCCTGCAATGATTTGTTCTTGCCTCCAGGCTATTCATTATTGTTATCAAGGATTTGAAAGAAAATAAATAAATAAATAAATCAGCTGCTGGAAAAGTTTCAGATGTGTCATAGTGGTAAATAAACAAGACGGGTCAAGTCTGCGAGGCAAACTGCAACACTTGGCAAAGTGGCCTCTTCTGAACATGTGTTTTAAACCAGCAAAATGCAAGGTCATACGTTTGAGAACAAAGAGTGCAGATGACAGTTTACATCCTGGAAGCAGTGACTGTGAAAGCCTTGGCCCAGGCACAGGCTGTGGGCTTTGTCAGTGCATACACGAGAACACATTAAATCCAATCTCAGACCTCCTAAAATCTGTTTGTGTTAAATCTCTACAATCAGTTGTTCTCATTAGCCAGACCACTCTGATCTCAGCCACTGTGTAGACTTCAGTGAAAATTTGCCTGCTTAAGGACAATTTTTCCCCATTTCCCCACAAATTGGAAAAAGGCAGAAGCATCTGATTTTGAACTTGAAACTTTGTTTCTTCTCCTTCTGAAATGCCTTATCATCTGTAGTGAATATCCTTGAGGCTGCCAGTTATCACACCAATTATCTGACAAGAGGCCAAGTTTTAGGGCAGCTCTGCCAATTTGAAGAGAAGAAACAAGGCCCTGTGGAAATCAGAGTCAAAACATTGCTAAAGATTTGCTGGATAAATGGTGATGTTTGATTGGAAAGGGTCACTCTCGCATTCTGGAAGCCCATAAACCCTTCAAGACTGAGCGTTCATACTGTTCTTCCTTTTAGGTAAGAAGGTATTTGTCGGGTATTCAAATGGTGAGAAATGCCAGGATTAAGTTATCTGTGCAAACTGAAGCAATTTTCCTTGTGAATGGGGATTAGGATAGCTTCTCATCCCATGACTGCTCTTGATTTTTCCACAGGTCCCCTACCTTAATGATTTGCCATTTGCATTACTAATTAATACAGGCTCCCGAGTTCTATGTGACTTCTGAACATGTAACACGAGCTGTGAATCACTCTTGGGGTGCTCTTGGAAAACATCCCATTGAGTCATCACTGAGCAGGTAAGCTGCCAAAAATGAGCATCAGCCAGCCCCACAGGTGGGGATGTATGACAGGTAGGGAGTCAGAGGGATTTCCTTACCCTCTTGGGCTTCTCTAGAAGCACATTTACCACAGGAGAAGCTGCAACGCTGCACTGGTGGCAATCCAGCCATTTCCATGGAGGTTCTTGCTTGTTGGTACAAACACTGGAAAGATGTATTGCTGAGCTCTAGAAAGAGGCGGTGCACACACACTTGCCCATGTTCCTCTCACTAGGAACGCTCCAAGATTGTTTTTATCTGTTTTCTTCGTATGATTGAAGGTAAAGCAGACACCTACCCCCCATACCCAGAGGAGGGCTGCAGTCTTTGCATTAATCACTGTAAGGGCAATATTTTCTGCTCTGGAAAAGGCTTGTGGCTGGTGATTTACAGCCTTTGCCAGACCATCCTTGTTAAAAGATTCATGTCTGCAACAGTGGTGAATAGCACCCCTTTTCTGAGCTTGTTGGTGAAGCTGGGTTCCCTCTGTAGCCCTAATGCTCTGCATTCCTGCTGTACCCTTCCCTGCCTTCTGTGAGCTACAGCCTGTCCTTCCTTCTGGCCTGATGAGCACAAGTCAGCTGAGATCTGAATAAAAGCACAGCATTTTTGCTGAAGGGACCTCCAAGTTCAACCAAACCTCTCGTAGCTCCTGTGTATGGCAGCAAAGTAAGGACAGAGGCACAAGCTGGCAGAGCAGTCCCGGTTAGATAGCTCAGCACCAGAGCACAGAGCTGACCGTTTGTGATGGTGACACATCCCTTTTTGCCTGGTTGGTTGTTTTTCTTTCTGTTTTGGTGTGTTTGGATTAATGTTAGGGGCTCTGTCAGAAGGGGGCATGTCACAGAGCCTGACTGCTCCTGCCTCTGCCTTGTTTTTCCAATTGCAACCTTCTAGGAGATCCAAGCTATCCTCTTCTACGCAGTGTCCAAGAATTAGAAGTGAATGGGGTTTTTTAATCAAAATGCCTCAATGTGTTCATTCCTCAAGCAAGTGGATTTGGCTTGCTAACGAAACATTGTGATTGTGAGAGCCCTCCCTGCACAGACTTTTTCTTTTACTGTCTTCCAAGCAGATTTGCCCTGCCACAACTCTTGTCTTGCAAAGGCAGGAAGGCTCCTGGATTTCCTGTCTTTACCCAATGAACATCACTTAGCATCCAGCCAGAAGGCTTGGTCAGGATGAAAACAATATTGAATTTTTCAGGTCTCATTTATTTAAGAGAGTAAAATGTCTTTCTTCTCAAAGTGCTTCTCTTTAGCTTTCATTTCCTGTGCACAGAGTAGCTTTGTCTCAGTACAATAATTAAGTTGTTGACCTTCCTTGGAGGTCAAACATAGCTTCCCTTTAGAGAAAGATAAAAACAAGCAATAATAGATACTTTGACTGGTTTAAGATACTTGGTCTGCATATCTGTGATGTTGCTGTAATTTCTGCTGGATATTTTTCTCAAGATAATTCAGGGTGACATGCTGTTGATTCATTTATTTTAGTAGGAACATAGTATTTACTGGAGTTGCATTTTCCCCATTCTTTAGGAGAAAAAAAATTCCATTGTAACTTCATCAAAGAGCATGAGGTAGCATGCATATGGTCTAATGAGAATGTTTCACGGGATCTTTAAATGGCATTTTTACTCTGTATTAATGGGTTTTTTCTCTAATAGTCTGAGAATGTTTTTTCAAGATCAAAAATAACAATGGAGAAGCCCAGACATTTTCATGCATTATACAAGGCAAATTGCCATTCTTTTCATACTGCTCTTTTTTTTTGTTGTATGTCAACGTTTACATTCTCCTCCTTTTAAAACTGCACTTTTCTAATTTTTAAGGTTTTCTTTGATTCTTGTTTACTTGTTTTTAAATATGACTGCTAGTTTATATTAATGTTCTGAATAGTCTGATGTTACATTCCATATGGGATATGAGGTGACGCCAGCAATCCAATTCCCAGGAGCTGTGCCTGTGTGCCTAAGCGAGGCACTGGGGTCATCTGATCAGTCTGAATAAGTATTAGCAGCAAGTTTGACTTCTTTTGTGTAGAAATGTGAGATCTTGTCCATGGCATGGAAATTGGGGGGTTGAATTATGCTTTACAAACTGGGCAAGAAATAGAAATGATCGCAGGTGGAAGAAATCCATGAACTCCAGTGGTAGGAGGCTCTGTTGTTCATTTGTGCAAATGGCAATAGATGCTGGAATGGTTCGGCGTGTGGGAGGAAGGAAAAGCAAGCAGGCATCCACCCCCACTACTGGAATAGGATGGGGCAGCCTCCATACTTTTGAATTGTGAAACCTTTTATTCTAAACCCTCATATTCCCTGCACCCTTCTTATTCCTTCCAGAAGCCTTCTTTGGACTTTTAGATTTCTTTTTCTGGTGCAGGCAGTAGAATGAAGTCTGAAAGTGCACGGTGTAGAGCTGTAAAGCAGCCCAAATGTACATGTACTCTTGGAAGCCAGAGAACTAACTCCCATCACAGCTGAGACCGAAGTTCACTCCATTTCTTGCTGTTGTTCCACTTCATAGCTATTAATACATGAGCAATCCCCTCCTCATTCACCAAAACCCTTAAATTCATCACACTGTCCCATCGTGGTAAATTAAAGTCAAATATGCCTTAATGACAGGAGGTTAAGTGGAAAAAAGTCAGGCATCTTTTTTGTTTCAGAAGCAAAAGAGCAACGCTCATGTCTAATTTTGGACCCCAGGGAGAAGCCTCGATACTGAAGTGGTCAGCACCACGTACAAACTTAGTGTGAGCCTGGTATTCCCCACTGCCAGCAGTCATTCAGACTTGTGTGGGCACCCCTCAAAACCCCTAAGTAGAAGCTATGGTTGCAGTTCTTTCAGCCATTTTAGGGCTTTGTAGGTAAATGTGGTCCAGCGACATCAAAAGGCAGTTCTGTTTCTAATAAAGATTAAAAAATATTTTTGAATGACCCTCCTTGTTCCTTACTATTATACGGTATTAAAATATAAGAGCGCAGCCAAGGAGAATAGAAAACAAAGAGAAAAGCCTTTTAAAAAAATTCCACATTTTTATATCCTTTCCCTACTAACCCACCACAGAATTCAAGGGTGAGGGATCCGAGGGCTGAAAGAATCTTCATATGGTGCCAAAAATTCCCCACAGATCTCTCTGGTCCCTCAGCATTTGGCTATTTAAAGCAAACACATTGTGTTTTAGATGCTAGTTTAGATCCATTTTCCATATGAGGAGGTGGGATGTAATTAATTAGCTGTTCTTTTGATTTCTAAGTATCACATGTACATTTCATAAGGGCATGTACTTTTGACAGAGGCTGGAAAAAGGAAATAAAATACAAGTTGCACCAGTTAAGTCTTCTGAGTACAAATGATGGATCAGCAGGGGATTATCATGTGTATTTTATTGCTACCAATGCTGATTGAGTCACATGAGTGTTAATACAAACCTAGGGGGAAAAAAAATCTGGATGAAATCACAGTAACAGAGTTTAAAGTGTTTATTTTAGTCATAATTGCACTGTTTTTACATAACGTCTTTGATCTGTAGGTTGAAAAGAGGCAAAGCCAGTAGTCCACAGTAGAAGTAACCAAAGATAAACTTCTCTGTACAGTTTAGGAAAATGAAGTCCATGGTCAGAGATACACACATGAACATATAGTGCAGGGTGGTGAAACCCAGGCTTCAGCATGCCAAAAACTACAATTCATTGCCATTTCAGCTAATGGAGTCCCTTTTCTGGATTTCTGCATTTACTTTAACCTTTATGTGGATCGTGTACCAGAGAAAATCCAATGTAACAAAGCAGTCATGAAAAATGAGGGAGAAACCTTTACACCTCCCATCCAGCGTGGCGAAATAAATAATAAATCTCAAAACTGGAACAGACAGCTAACTCCTCCAGGCCCTTCAACAACACAGAGATCCAGCTGCTCTTGCTCCATGACCCTATTGGCCACAGATGGTCTTGGAGACCCCTCAGAGGGTCACCTCCAGACTGGGAGCCAAATTCACCATGACAGCAGTTTGGTGTCTGCGGTGACTTAACAAAACAACCAAAATGCCTCTTTCTTGAAGAAGCAGCCAAGTCCTCTGTGTCTGCTCTCCTACCAGGACTGAATTGCTCATCAACCTTCAGACCTAGGGACTGCAGCACCAAAGCAACTGGCCTGTGACCTCTTGGGTCAGAGGATGAACCAGAATAAACAAGCCCCAGAGTCCCATTTCTCTCTCTCTTTTACTTTTTGCCTCTTTATTTTGTTTTCTAAAGCTAAGGAGCATCCCCTGACTGAAATGCTTGAAGACTGAGGACTTAATGATACTCTTTAATTGCACAAGTCCTTTGTCATCTTTATCTCTACCCAGAGGAGAGGAGGTTTGTAGAGGAGCTGTGGCCTTTATGTGAGATCTGCTGATGTAGCTGGGAAAACAGACTCTGTTGCAAAAGTCCTTTCTCTTGGAAGTGCTCTCTTCTACTGGAAGACCATACACATTTAGGGCATTCAGTGGGTCCCTCCCTGTATATTTGGGGAAAAGGTCTGGGCATTATTTTGTGACTGTTCTTTTCTTTATGTTTCGCTTGTGTGCAGTTTTCCAAAGCCATGCCTGGAGGGTTTCACGCAGGCTGATTCTCCCAAAGCCCCCTCTGTGCGAGCAGAGGAAAAGCAGGTTCCTTTGTGGGGCATTTCAGAGCCAGAGCCTACCACAGCTGCACCAAAGTGCTGAGCAATTCCCCTCTTGCCGAGCTCCAGGGGGGCCCAGGGAGGCTGAGAGAGGCCCATTCAAACCCTCCCGTCAGTCCACTGTCCCATGCACTGCTGCTCTGTGAATGAATGTTATTGCAAAAGTGAATCACGCTGTAATGACAAATGTTTCAAAAACAAAGCTATAAAGTTCTTGACTCATTTATTAACTTTAAATGAATTGTTTAAGTTGTTTCCTTCCACACACCCCACCCCCATTAACTTATTCTTGAGGGGAATGTATTTATGGAGCCATGTGCTTCTCACATGGTTGAGGATAAAAATAGCTTTAGAAACTCATTCCAGCTAAAACTTAATTTAAAATCCAGTTTGTCAGCCTAACACATTGGTCTTTTAGCCTGGTTTCTTTATTTGTAAGGATAGCTTTGACCGGTCTTTTGAGCGCTGATTATTTCTGGATTTCCTACACTGTTCCTCTATTTAATAATATATAAATAAACACATTCCTGAGCCCAAGGAAACCCCCAAATTACATACAAAATTTATTTTCTCTGTATGGCCTGGACTTCCACTTGGGCAACAAGCAAACTTACTCTCATAAATACACATGTGCACTGTGGAGACAGGCAGCATCAGCCCGGGTTTCTTGCTTGGTTGGGGTTTTTGGGGGAGAGAGAGAGGCTTATCAATTGTTGCAAGTATATTGTCTAAATACTGAACTGTTTTTTCCATGTTCTTTTTGTCAGTGATCAGCAAATCAGATGCTTCAAAATGTCTGAACCCTCATGGGTCAAATCCTTCTTCTGTTTATTTCAGTATGAGTTTTGTCACTCATTTTAAAGCAGAGCCTGTAGCCCATAATAGACAATTATGCAATTCCTGGATGAAAGGGATGTTTTCTCCTTGCCCTAGATAATTAAGTCCAATGCAGAATCTTTCCATTCCCATCACTAGTTGTTTTTTTAATTGGTCTTGAGATGACCGTGTCCTGAGCTCCAAGGGTTGAAATCCTTTAGAAAGGAGATTTTCAGGCTGCAGTTTATGAATCTGTGGGGCAGCAACAGGCAGCTGAGGAAGGCAAAAGTAACGTCAGTAGGCTCAGGAACTGCACAGGGATCCATGTGAAACAAATACAGCATTCCACATTAAAAAGTAGATGGAATGCCACTGATTTTGCTAATATTATGCTATGCAGGGGAGAGATTTTGATGACATAAGAATGCTTAGATTTGCAGAGAAATTTTTTGTTCTTCTGGTTTCAGCACTTTCTGTCTGAATCCCACTACTCATTTCCACAGTGCTAGGCATTATTTGTTTTAAAGCATGCTTCTTTTTGCTTCCAGAAGTCATGTCAGTTAACGATGCTGCATTTTCTCTATCCAATAGGATGGAAGAGGTCATTTCCCTTTGTGCAAACCAATTGCTGTTTTATTTACCAGACCTTTTTCAGTCCACTTGTATGTCTGCTCACTTCCTTCCTTTTGGTCTAGGTCCCTCCTCACATGGGAAAGTTCCTACTTTCCTTCAGCTCTGTTTATCTTTGTCAGTTTTGGGTTACCTGCTAAATTTAGCAATCACTTCTTAGGTTTATATAGACCTATATATGTGTATGTATGTATGTGTGTGTGTGAAATTTTTCTAATTAGTCTACTTTTTTAATATTTACTGTTTAAATCATTTTCAGTCGGTGGCAGAATTTTGCCTTTTCAGCCCTGTTCAGTTCATTTCATCAGCTCTAGCAGGAGTCTTTCTGCAAGGCCAGGTGAGCTTTGTCTGGTGTTTTGCTGAAACAATCAGAGAATATCAGTGAACTGGAGAGGTATCAAATCTCTTTTCATTTCATTCTTGCAAGTCCTCTGTTTCTTTAAGGACTTTATCAACTATTTGACTTGATACTGGTTTCTACAATGAGTAGATGCCATTACAGGTACAACCACTGCTCTACTCAAACCAGAGCTGTCTGTAGTCCTACTGCTTCTGAGAGGATTGCCATGTGTTTGCTAGAGACAGAATTAAAGCTGCCATTAAAGCTGCCAATTAAAGCTAACACGTTTGTAAAGATGCTGTAGGTTTGATAGCCACAAGAAGGAGTCAAACCAGAGCAATTTAAATATTTACAGATTCATTTTCCCCCCAAGATGGTGTCCAGTTTAAATCAGTTTATCAAGCAGTCATATAACATATGTGAGTTTGCTTGGGATTCCTGGGGCAGGCTTCAGGCTCAGCACCTTTAACCATTGCTGGTTTTGTTATCTAATGAATCTACAATCTGCAGCTTGAATTTCACACACATCCAATTGATCTCTTCAGACCTAATGTCTCTAATTGCATTATTAAGCAGGAATGACCATGCATTCCAGTCCTTTTATATCCTGTATCTGGTTTACACATACATTCTCTGTCTATTTCAGTCAGAGGGTATGGATTTTTTGGTTGAAACTGTTATATCAGTGAAATCCCTAACAAAAGTGAGATTGACAGCAAAGGGCGCTTTATACTGGTATACATTATTCCTGCAGATTGGAACACACTTTATTTGCATCATCCCTGCCTTCATGGAGGGGATAGTTACACCCCAGTTATACCAGTTTCAAACTGGAAGAGTTAAACTGATGTAAAACCCCTGTGTCCTTTAGCCTCAAGGAACAACTGGGAGTTAAAACGGCAGAAATCAGATTTCAAGCATGTAGGTAAATGCATGCTAAAACCTAGCATTTAACGTGAAATTATTTCTTAATGGCATTTTAACATTGTTGGAAGGGGCACAATATCGCTACAAAAGGCAGGAAATTCAGAGTTAGCACCTGTGTCCCATCACCTTCTGTGTGCTGGAACTGCTGCTCTGTGACACGTTTCGGGTTTGGCTGCTTCTCGGTTGTCTACACAGTCCAGTTTCTGCAGCCTCCTCTGACAGTGGTGGCCTCCAAACTCTGGGTGCTCTGCAGCAGCAAATGCCACCATGGGTGACACTCCCAAATGCAGCTTTCAGGCCTCTTTGAAGCTGGAGTTCTCAGAGCTGAGGAGCTGAGAGTTAAAATCTGCAGCTACTGGTGTTTGCCTTCTGCTTTGGAGCCCCTTTGACTTCATGATTTCCTCTATCTGTGTCATCATTAGCCACGCCAGTTTAAAAATACCCCATTAATTCAGTACACTTTAAGTGGCTTGAAGTTTTAAGGCCTTAAGGAAAAGAATATCGATTGTGAGATTCATGGTGAGAGCAGAACAGCAGCTAACAGTCCAGGCTCTAACTACCACAGCCCCCCCCAGAGATTCAATACACAGCCAAAAGCTTAAGTGCAGCCCAGGCTCGGAGCAGCTCCAGGGGATTAGAGGCAGGTAAGTACGTGAGGACAAACTCTGGCTTGCTGCTTGGCAGGGACAGGGATTTGGAAACCCAGGCCATCGCCACAACCATGAAAATCAAAGGACAGCGAGCAGAAGACAAAGTTCTGTTCTCTCCGAAACGAAGAGCTGCCAAATTGTTCGTGTCGGGGATTTTTTCTCTTGCTTTGGGCAGGCAGAGCTGGGTCGCAGCCGAGCAGCTCAGGACCTCACCGCACCCAGGGACCGAAACAGAAAGTGCAAAGATGGGCACGTGTTTAGGGGAGCTCTGTAAACACAACCCCTGCACACAAACTGTTAAGTCTACTCAGGATTTGGAGTTTTTGCTTTGGCATCTCATTATGTCCTTTAATGAAACTACTGGCAATGAGGTAGTCTTTTTTTTTCTTTGGTTTGAATTTCTAAAAAGCATAATTTCAGCAATTTTTCTCTGTTCTTACACACACACACAAATTGCTTTAGACAGGAAGAAATTGCTTTAGACAGGAAGAATTTTCTAAATTGAGTTAGACTTGAATCAAATAATTGAAAACCTATTTTTAAAAAGCACTGTGGTACTTTACATTCTTAAAAAAAATTCTTGTATTCCCAATTGTTTTTCAGTAAACTTTCATCGGTCTGTTTAAAGTTCTGCAAGTGTGAATATGCATATTTCAAACAGCTGGCTTGAAAATCGAGCATTTCAGAAGTACTATATCCCCCCTTACTACAGAATTGTCAGTAAAACTTCAGCAACGACCAACTCGTTTCTTCTCCAAGGGGCTGGTTCTGCATTATTCACACAAATAGGCTTTTCTTTCCCATTGACTGGAATGGGAGCAGAATCCATCCTGAAATAGTAGCTCCCCTGGTTTAATCCATGACAAGAGACAAACAAATAGACCCTTTGAAATGAGTTCCATCTTTTGTGTCCCATTTGTTCTCTGAAGCAGGTGTCAATTGGATCTTTTCCTGTCTGTTTGTGCTTGAAAAGCAACATGTTGCAGTTAAACCCACTTGTAAATTGTAGTATTTTACAGAAGAACTCCCCCGGGGATCTACTAAAAACCGACTTGAGTTTAAGAACCAGAAGTCAAAAAAGGGTTAATTTGCTTTCCCGGCCCCCTTCTCTCCATTTCTTGTTCTGTTTCAAGCGGTTTCTTGTTTAAAAAAGATCTCTCTACTTATATGTCCCATACTGTATATGTCTCCATATACAGTAAAGAGATTCTTCATGCACAGGGTCTGATCCTGTCTGCACTGAAGTTCATTTATTTGTAAATCATGGAAAAAAATTTCCTTTCATAGTGGGCCCAGCCACAAATTTCCTATTTTCTTGAGCCAACAATCTTATCAACCACCTGCTTTGTGGATCTAGGGCTAGAAACTGCCTCAGAGTTTTTAATCTTGTGAAAAGGCAACTCTGGAACTAAAACTGCAAGAAGCTGGCCCAACTGCCCTGCCAGCTGGTCAGACTGGTTGGCCATCCAGAAAAAAACACCAGCAGCTTGAACAGCAACAATAAGCCCACACATCTCACATTTTGAAAGAATGACATTATGTATAAGGAAATGCACTGGAAATGTATAAACTGTTACGTGACATAACTGCATAAAATGAACAACGTTTTAAAGGCTTGATCAGAGGGGGCTGTGCTGTTTACAGTGACATGTGCCCCTTTTTTGTACCAGTCCTTCTAAAGACTCCCACGAGGATTTGTGTAGGATTGCACCGCCTCCTGAAGCCAATTCCAACTGCACAGGGATGTTACTAGTAAATAGAGAAGAAAAATCTTAGTTGGTCTTTAGCAGCAAGTAACTGTCTCGGGCAGCAAGGTGGAGCTCCAGGTATTGCTTTTTCCATGCTATTTTGTTTCACACTTGCTGTTGTCTTCAGGGTACTAGGGGAGTGAAAATGTTCTACAGACAGGCCAGCTGCCTTGAATAAACACGTACTTTGATCTTCAGTGATTTCCTCAGTTGCAGGTACCAAAGTGCTGCACATTCAAACCATTTTCCCTCCATCTCTCCCTGTCTCTGAGTGCTGAGCACGGCTATAAAGCCACCACAGCCGAGTAGAGAGGAGCCTACAGCCAATCCAGACCTGTGTGTCCAGCCAACCACAGCACTTTGGCCAAAACTTCTGCTTCTGGCAGGACCAGGAGAGATGTTTGTGTGCTTTCCCCAGAGCCTGGTGGGTGTCTGTCTCCCTGCCTGCTATTTACTGGCATGCACAAGTCAGGTTTCTGCAAAGGCTCTCTGGGCACCTTTCTGCAGCTTCTCTCTGTGCTCTGACCACCTCATTCAAACCCACTCCGACTTCCACCATTCCACCACGGACAGTAGGTGAAGCTGTTGCTATCCAAACTGTGCCTGAGAGCACCAGCAATGTGCACATTTGTTTGCCAGACAGCACACTGGAAGCTGGGTAGCAGAGAACGGTTTTCTTAGAATTAAATACTTTCGATGAGAGATCCCAGATTCTGTCTTCTTTCTCCATTGCCTTATTTGACATAAAGTCATACTCCTTTAAAGGCACGTTTCCAGTTATTCCTGTCCTCTCCTAGCTGGGACATTACCCAGGGAGTCCCTCACTATTTGGTGTTGTGGTTATTATTGTAGGTACTGGGGTATCGCAGACATGGGCACTGCTATGAGAAACACTTCACCAAGGGAGGACACAAAAAACAGCCTGCACTTCTGGAAGGAGCACCTAATCCAACTGCCCATCCTTAGTCCAGGAGAAATTAATTTGATGCCTCAGCAACTTAATAAAAAGCATTAAACACATTTGCTGGTTTAAATGATTTCTTTGCCTGCTGTAGTAACTCCGAGCCTATTCTCACTGTTTCCTTACAGCCAAATGCCTTTGCTGAGCACCTTGGCACAATCCCTACAGAACAAAGGTTTATTTACTTCCCATGAGAGCTTTTTCCCTGCATTTCAGAAAAATGTATGTTTTAAAAGACCTGTTACAGACCATCCAGATGTCTCTGCAGAGAATACAGCATTTGTCATCAGGCTCAGATTTGGGGTACCAATGGCACTCAGAGAAAGAGGCAAATGGCAGGGAAAGAACCTGCCCTCACTCTCCATGTTTCTGCCACCTTTGTTGAACAAAGTCCTTCTCTAATGACAGGATTGCGGCATTTTTCCTCCTACGTCAGCTTTGGTGTGCAGTGTTTATCTGGAAGCATTTGCTTTATAGAAGAGAATGTTTATCATTAGTACTGTTTGGTTCCTATGCGCTGGCTCAAATTGAGCTGAGAAACTTTAGTGTAAATTCAACACTTGAGCTGAATTCAGTTACTGGAGTATTTGAATATGCAGGTTTCAAAACCAAATGTTTCACTGATGTGGCATCATTTTGGCTTGACAAAGCACTGCACAAAGATATTAGGAAATACAAAGTGTTGGCTATCAAGCAGAGGAACTGACTGAGCAAAGCCAAGAAAATAAAGCCCCTTAATCCTCTTTCCAAGAGGTATAACCAGACTAGGTGGATCCTTACCTATGCCGGTGCAATAACTCACTAACAGGAGTTAAGTCACTCTGCACAGGCTGTGCTACAGCTATGTTGAAACACCCAGGTGAAGCCTGGTGACACAAAACCTGAAGCCATCAAGAAATGAGCTCTATTTTCTTCCCCTCTGGGAATGAAGGCCTTCCTTGCAATGGAGACAGGTGAACTCTTCTTTTAGGAGACAGGCCTTCATCTCACCCACCATTAGAGGATCCACTGTGAAATCCTCCTTTTCCTTTCCTGCTGCAGAGCTGTCCTTCAGCCTCAACTGGCCTTCTGGTTCTATTATTATTATTATTATTATTATTATTATTATTATTATTATTAATTTAAGTTTCTGATCTCCAGAGTCACTAAAGCAGTCTTGGAAAAAAGCCAATTTCAAGCCAATAATGTGATATTTTCCCTGTGGAAGTGAAGGGTTGAAAACCATAGGTGCAGAAGGTGTGAATTGCTCTGTTTATCTCTATTTCCTTCTCTTTCTTTAACTCTCAAAAAGGCTGGCTGCTACACTGCTCAACATAGGACAAGACCTGTCAGAAGCAATCAGGAAATTCAAGCCTCAGTCAAACAACACCTTAGGGTAATTTACAGCTTTTTCAGCCATCAGCTGTGCTGGGATCACCTCATTCCTCCGTTCTTAGCTCCCACCAGACCTGTTTGGGTACCGCTGTGCACCCGCAGACAGCCTGCGTACGCATAGGATGAGCTGCCGCGTTACTCGTTATTTTATGTAATAATCTGAATTTAGTGATAAATTCAGCTGAGTCAGGTTAGTGGATATGCCAATCTAATGGCTCACTGCTGCCAAAACAGGGGGCTGCCTCCCTGCTCTGGGCCAGGGGGCCAGCTCTGCCACATGGCTGGCTCTGCTGCCAGAAAACCACCGGGAACCAAGGTAACTCAATCAGGAGTCGGATCCTTTACTCCGTTTGAAGCTCTCAGCTCCACTACACCAACTCTGGCACTTCTGCAGTGCTAAAACTCTCTTCAGAGGAAAAGGGTTTGCTGGTTTCACTGTATTTCTCCAAAGAGGCAAAAATTGCCTTGTGGCAAGCTCTTGTGAAAGTCAGCAGAATTTAGAGTCTTTGGGCACTTCTGAAAAACCTTGCCTGGCATGCTGGTTCCCACAGTCCCGTACTGCCACAGCTTGGCAAATGCTCCAGTGCAGTTGCACATGATCAGTACAAAAATGTGCAGCATATTGAAAAGTGAAAATGTGGCAGAGTGTAAAATAAATGGAACTTGGTATTAAAAAACCCAGCCTAACAGTTGGGAAACTGTGCTGGACTGTTTTCTCTGTTTTCTCCATTTCCATATTCCATAATTCAGACTTGTTATACATTTCCGGATTGGCTTCAAGTTTTAATAAAGTGGCTGCTGAATTTCCAGCCTGCCACACAGGCACTGCAGAATTCAGAAATCTTGACCCCAGCTGGTGGCAAAATATGTAGATAGGAAGAAAAGCACTGGTCTAGGAGAAGCAGGAAAATGGAGAACTCTAAGCTAATCAGTTATTTTAAAAAGAGGGTAGTTACTATTCAAGTAGTAATTTATTGAGATAAAGGAACCATGAGTCACAGAGAGACTTAGGTTGCCTGCAGGGGAATGTTATTCTTTTTTCTTTCCTTTTTTTTTTTTTTTTTAAGAGAAGACCCTTGTGTGTGCATTTGCAGCTTATAGCTAAGACGTTGGAGCTAGAAGCTAATCAGCCATTCTGTCTCCTATCTGCTGATCTGCTGGCACTGGGGGAAGGGGAATGTGGGCAAACAGGCATTAAATTCCACCGGCAGGCGACGGGAAGGTATTCCTTGATAAGCAGCATCCAAGATGATGAGCCGTAAAGCAAAGCCCCTGTGAGGAAGCAGGGGAAGAGGTAGGGAAAGCTTTAACAATCTGTCTCAGCCCAGCCTTGCTCAATGCTTGCCAGAGCAGAGGTCACCACCAACAATAATAACCCTGGAGAAGCCAGACGTATGCTTTCCATTCACCAATAATCTACAAAGCGTCTTAGGGTGAAATCCTGGCTCCTCTGAAGTCAATGGGAGCTTTGCCAACGACTTCAGTGGAGCCAGGTTTTCATCCCTGATAAATTTAAAGCAACCCCCAGGCTTAAAGATGAAACGACGGCATCCTGGAGTGGGTGCAGGCTGAGGACCAGCAATGCTTCTCTGAAAAGCTGTCAGATCTTGCAGACAGGATGCCTCCACAGTCCTGGAGCAATACCAGGATGGACAGTAAAGGGGTAAAGTGGACAGCCAGGTAAACACCAATAATTTTTAACTGCTGGGACTACTTCAGTATAGGACCCCAGTGAGTCTTGACACTGTGACATAAAACCCTGTTGTCCTTCTCACTTCTGAGATAAAGCATATAAAGTGAGTTATGTTGGTTTATATTATATCATACTCATTTCTTTTCTCTCCCCTCCTTGTCCAGCGATTATCATGTTGGCCTTGAAGGTTGTCATCTGACGGCACTCATCCAAAGTGAGGATTTTTCACACTTGACCAGGTGGAATAAATGAAATGGACTGAAATGTTCATTTCAGTCACTAGGACCACCCAGCCTCTGCAATGTGCTGTGTCTCAGTCAGGCAATACTTCATTTTTCAGGACTCAACACCAAGTGTAGGTGCCTGCACAGTGATGAAGAGGGATTGGCCCTGGGCAGTGTGGTGGACAGTACATGGGGTGGTAAGCCGTGATGGCCACAGCAGGAGACAGGAGCACCCCCATCAGGACATGCCAGTAGGGACATCACAAATTCAGCCCTGGACAGAGTTTCTTGGCTTGGAGCCCTGGAGGTGGCACTGAAGTGGCATTTTTGTTGGCAGGCTGGTGTAAGGGAGACAGGCCATGGGCCCTTCATCTGGCAGTGTCACAGCTGTAGCCAACAGGCTCCTGAAACACCTCCCAGGAGAGTGTCCTCACCACACGGTGGAGGCTGCAACATGGACAGCCACAATCCGCTCTTGAAGCTGTGCAATGAGGAACATGGGGTCTGCGAGGTGTGGGAGAGGCAGGACGTCAGAGGAGCTGCCACAGCTTACTGACTGCCCTCACGTGAGCTGAGCTACACCACCTGACTGGGCACTATGGTGGTCATCAAAGAGCTTGGGCTCAGGGCATTTTCTCTGGCACTGGCAAGGAGCTAGGAGTGCACAGGAGCTGAGTCTGCCTTTATCACCGAAGGGAAGAGAAATGGAAGGTAAAAGCTGGAGGTGGAAGGGTGAGGTGTGAGCTGCAAACCTTCACAGGGGAGGAGCTATCACAGGAACACATCTCTCTTACCCCACCCACTTGATGATCCACCTCCCTGCTGAGTGCCCATAACCATATCCCAGGAGCAGCAACCCCCTCAGGCTAGCAATGGATCTCCTCCTCCTGGTGAACCTTGACACTTCATTTTCCGGGGACTAAATGGTGGCTGCTTGAGCAAGTGTCCACCCAGCTGGGAAAAGAGAACTTTCCCCTTTGCTTTTAAATCCATCTCCCCTCCCGGTCGTGATTCAGCTGTCTGGATTCATCGATGAAGTCGTGTGCTGATTGAACAGTGTTTGTGACTTTAAATGGGCACCTCCAGAGCACGTGTGCACGCTCCTGCCTGGCTGCCTCAGACAGCCACACAGGGAGCAGTGCCATACCCAAGTGCCGCTTTTACACCAACTTTTTCCAGTGGGAAGGCTTTGGTTCCTCACTGCCATCCGCTCGCAGCTGAGAGCAGCACTGCTCTGTCCCTCCCTAGCTTGGCACAACAGCTCAATGCATTAATGTGCCACGAGGAGACGCACACCAGTACGGACAGGCCCATCTCATCTGGATTAAAGATGTCTTTTGGTGCAGTTTCATAAGGCAAGGGAGAACTTGCATTACCCAGAGCTTGGCGGCAGACCCATGTGTGTGTTTTTTACCAGACTGTCACTCAGACTGTTTCGCATTACGAGCCTTCAGTCTCGCTCTGGCTGTCAATTTGTACTATTAAGCTCTGAAATACACAACTCATGTGGCCAAGTTTCCACTTTTCTTCAACAACCGGGATGCACTGACAGCCACTAGGTATGGCCAGACTTTGGCAAACCTGGAGGACACTTGTGCTTCTTGGCTGCCAAGCCTGCCTCCTGTAGCTGCCCTGCTTCTGCTTGCTGCCACCAGGATCACAGCAATGGTGGCAGGAGGAGAGCCCAGGCCGAGCGATGACAGCTGAAGTACATCAGTGGTTTTTATCTTCGCAATATTTTGATTAGCCCAAGGAATGTTTGGGTTAAAAAAAAAAGGCACCACATTTTTTAAAAGCCATGTGATGGTCCCACAGGCTGTTACGACTTTATGCTGTATCGAATAGCTCTGTATGATCTCCCCTGTCACTGAGAGCATCGGTGCCATACCGGGTATTTTTCAACAAGTGATTTCACAAGATGGGAGTTGCACCTCTGACGCACTCAGGGCAGACCCATGGGAGTCCCTACCCTGCACAATCATCTGTGCTGATCATTCCTACTGCAGTGCTAACATGGAACATGTTTGTGGATTTAAAAATCCTTAAATCTGAAGGTTTGGGGTTTGTGGCTTTTGGTCACGTCTTAATGATACCCCAGTGCAATTATTTTAACCATATTCTTGCCTGATTCCTATGCAATCACTGACAGTGGTTATCACTGGAAGGGTACGAGACATCATTCTGACTCATTCATGACCACAGCCTTCAGATGCACCAAGACCTGCAAGAAACCTCCCACGAGCTCTGATTCTCCTCATGCCCCAAATGTGCCAGTTTTCCAGGTCGGGCACACTGCAGGCTAAGGCTCCCATGGTGTGCCTCAGTCCCAGCTGGCACTGCACACTGGAAGAACATCTCACCCTTACCTTGCAGGAACCCTGTGCAGGACACAGGTCTCCAGGTGAAAATGTTTTGGACCGGGGGATACTTCTTCCCCAATTTGCCCATTTAGACATTTTAGACCAGTTCAGCCTCCCAGCTGTCACACATTCACAGATTCTTCATCTCCTCATTTTTACACATAACATGTTGTCTAAGAACAACAACAAAGATTCCAAAACTCCCGTTTTTTGTTAGGTGGCTTTATTTATGCTTCAAGTTAATTTGAGCTGCGTTTGTTCTTGCTACACTGAGCTGCACCTTGAGCACTCACAAAGAGGTCCAGCTCCCTCAGACCGGATGCTGAGATACTGACTTACAGCAAGTGATAATCCAACCCTCATTTTCACATATTTTCAAGTCCACATTCATTACTTTTCCATTTGAAGGCCTCCCGTCTGAGAGAGAAAGCTTTTTCCACTGTACTGACACAGTCAGCAACCAAGAGGAAGAGTAAGGAGTGTCAAACCCCAGTGGAGTCCCACCAGGGATGCACAGACCAGCTGAAAGGGACTTGTCACTCCAGTGCAGATCCATCTCAGCCGAGCAGATGTAGCAGTCGGGACGCAAGGTGCAGCCGTGTGCAGGGTGGGGTGCGGGTGCAGCAGTGGGGTGTCCTGGCAAAGCAGGGCATGCAGAAGAGCAGGTCGGCACAGGGAGGAGGGGAGCAGGGTAGGGGGGGGACACACTAGGCTGGAGCAGGAGCTGCAGAGAGGGCGAAGGAAAAGGGGGGGAAGCAGGGAGGGAGGACAGCAGGGGAGGGAGGCAGGGCAGTATAAAAGCATCCGACACGTACCTCTCCCGACACAGAGCGAGGGGGCGAGAAAGTGGGTCTGGAAGCAGCAGCAGACGTAGCAGCAGCAGCAGCAGCCAAGAGGAGCGGCAGCCACTTGCAAACACGCACGCACGGTGGCAGGAGAGAGTGCGGCGCTGCCCCTGCCAGCCTTAGGGCACTGGAGGGAAGAGAGAGGAGAGATGGAGCCAGGTATCCAGCTCCCCGGGAGGGCAGCGGGCAGCTGAAGCTTTTTGCAGCCCCTCGTCCTTCGCCCCCTATCCCGTTTCCCACGGCTGAGCCAGGGGGTAGAGAGGAGGAAGAGGAAGGGGATCGGGGGAGGGAAGCAGCAATCTGCCCCTCTTTTTCCCCGGGGAGCTCGCAGCCGCCCCGTCGAGGGCTGGCAGCCGGCGGGGGTCGCGGCGCCCCCCGCTCCGTCCCCCCCGCACTGCGAGGGGCCGGGGCAGCGCGGGCCCGGCGGGGCGGGCAGGGCAGG